>VZTG01005141.1:378260-773143 GCA_013397845.1 Melanocharis versteri | reverse complement strand
AAAAAAAAAAAAAAAAAAAAAAAGTAACAAACGGGATTAGGATGCCTATATTTTGAAGCTGTACAGGATTTATTACAATTTATATAGCCTTGGAGCTAGCATAGTTTATATCCACTTATCTATAGCCTACAGATCTTTATGAGAAGGGTTTTACCAGGAAGTAGATATGTTACTCTATAGTTCATCATAGGGAGGACTCCTCTATAAAGGAAGAAATTTTATTAGTCTCAGATTTTTCTTTTCCTGGCTTTAACAGGACCTGCAGATGTTTTCCTCCAGAAAACCCTTTAAAAACCTTCCCCTTTAAGTCAGCAATAATGATTTCAGGTGTCCAAGCAACCTCTGTGTACTGAAGCTATACTTCCAGTAAATGTGAAAAATTCACAAGGGCCACATGGAATGTTGTGAGATGGTATCTTACACAGGTGATTTCCTTCTCCCAGTAAGTCCATACAAAGTCCTTATGTGCTCACATAGGAGCCTCTTTTCTATTTGATAAGCCTGGTAGAATACAGCTAGAAGGAAAAGTTGGCAGTAGTCTTCCTTGTCCCTCAAGCAGTACCCATGATGGTTTGTGATAAGGCACATTCCCGAGGAATTGTAAGACCTTTACTTCAACTGTTAAATCCTGAAACTGATTTTCCTTCTGTTTGTGTGTTGAGGCCAACTAAGAGTCTACCAAATCTCTGAAAGGTAACTCTAGAAAGAGCTGAGTCTTCAGCAAAGCTCCTGATGACATTGATATAGCCTTTGCTTGCAGATGTATTGGACAACAATGTATTTAATAACCAAATTATTCACTGACAATTTTTATGAAACTTAAACCTTTTGTGGAAATGTGCCATTTCTGAGCTTTTGGGTTTGTTTCTCTTTTCAAAGAAATGTCATTGATCTTGTACCTAGAAAATGTGGAAATATTTTAATTTGTTATAGGCTTTCTTATATTTTAAAAGATACTAGTTTTTACACATCTTGTTAAATGCTGTCGAATAATGATGAGATGTGGGGTTTTTTTAACTTTCGAAGTTTTCAGGAGTCAGAACTAACCAACATGGTGAGTTTTTTCAGTTACATCACTCAGAAGATACTTGGTGGAAAGACACTTCTCTAGGACAGTGAGATCTACATCTTCAGCAATTCCAGCAACTACTTCCTTAAAACCTGTTTATAAGTTACTGACATGTTTGTTCATGGGCATTAACTCTGTGGTGATTTTTGAAAATTTTCACTTTGCATGAATTCCATCACTTTATATTTGCAATTCAAATCAGAATTACTTATTAATATGATAGAATTTCATATAGAACAGGAATTCCATTTCTTGAGAAGTTGGGTTGAAACCCTGCTGTCCCTTCAAAGAGACTGAATTTTATAATACAGTGCAGAGAGTCATAATCAAGTCTGGCTGCTCGCAGGTTATTAAAACCATTAGTCACTGTGTCCATATAAGAGAAGAATGAATATATCATTGAAAAACTAAGCTAGCAGCATAAATAGGCAGGCCTTTTTGCCTTTTGCTTGAATGAGTCCATATGTCTCTTCTAGGCCCACAGAGGGACTAAATGTGTTACTCAATGAAATGAAGAAAAAGAGCTCTCCCAGTTCAAGGTTGAGGGCTTTCTGGCAAGTTTTTTCTGATGTTTATGTGGAATTTCCTGTTTTTCAGTTTGTGCCCATTGTCTTTTGTCCTATCACTGGGCTCCACTGAGAAGAGCCTGGCTTCATCTTCTTTACAACCTTCCCTTTGGGTATTTATGCACATTGAAAAGATCCCCACTGGAACATCTATTCTCCAGACTGAACAGTTCCATCTCTCTCAGGTTCTCCTCGTATTAGAGATGGTCTAGTCCCTTATTCATATTTGTAATCCTTCACTACACTCACTCCACTGTGTCTTGGACTGTGGAGCTCAGGACTGGACATAGCACTGCAGATGTGACCTCACCAGCGCTGAATAGAGGGGAGCGATAACCTCCATCAGTGCAGCCCAGGATACCATTTACCTCCTTTGCCACGAGGTGATCAGCTTGTTGTCCACTAGGACACCCAGACCCTTTTCTAACAAAGCTGCTTTCCAGCCAGTCAGGCCCTGACCAATACTGGTGCCTGGGTTTGTTCCTACCCAAATGCAGGACTTTGCATTTCTCTTTGTTGATCTTTATGAATTCCTCTTTACAGTTCTCCAGCTTGTCGAGGTCCTTCTGGTTGGCAGCACAATCATCTGTTGTATTATCTGGAACTTTGTTGAGTGTGCTTGCTGCCCCATTGTCCAAGTCATTAATGAAGTTTCTCGACGGCAAAGGACTCAGTGTCAACACCTGGGGTACATCACCAGTGAGTAGCTTCCAGCTGGACTTTGTGCCGTTGATCATGGCCCTCTAAGCCTGGCAGCTAAGCCATTTTTCAGTTCCACCTCATTGTCCACTTATCTAACTCATACTTCATCAGTTTGTCTGTGAGGATTTTATTGGAGAGAGTGTCAAAAATTAATAAAGTCAAGATAAACAGCATCCACTGTTCTTCCCTCATTTGCCAAACTGGTCACCTCATTGAAGAAGGCTATGAGGTTGGTTAAGCATGTTTTACTCTTTGTAAATCTATGGTGACTATTCCTGGTCACTTTCTTGTCCTTCCTGTATGAAAATTACTCATTTGCTTTATCACCTTGCCTGAGACTGAGGTGAGTCTGACCACCTGTAATTCCCTGAATCTTCCTTCTTGCCCTCCTTGAGAATAGGAATGACATTTGCTTTCCTCCAGTCCCAGTTTTTGGGAAATTCTCTCAATCACCATGATCTTTCAAAGATTATCAGGATTACCCTTGCAAGCGATAGCAGCCAGCTCCGTTAGCACTTGTGGGATCATCCCATCAGAGCCCATGAAGTTGTTTATGCCCAGTTTATTTGAAGGGTTCCATAACACGATCCTGTTCCACCAATGGTAAGTTATCCTTGGACTAGGCTTTTCCTCTGAGCTGAGGGCCTGGGATTCCCATAGGCAAGGCTCACCAGTAAAAAACAAGTTACAGGAGACATTGGGACCTTTGTCCTTTTCTGTGTCCTTGCTCAACAGGGCTTCTGCTTGTAGAAATCCTTCTTGTTACCAGTTACATTCCTTACCAAATTCCTAATTGCGTCCATGCATGTTCAGATCATGGCTCTGTGTTCCTCCTGTTTTCACCTTTCTACTTCCCGTGTTTTAGTTTAGTGGGGAGCACCTTGTTCATCCATAAAAGTCTGCTGCCTGAACTATGTTTCCTGCTTGCTGGGATGGACCACTCCTGAGCTTGAAGAAGGTGATACTTGAAACCTGCTTTTTTTTACCCGAAATTGAATTTTTCTTGTCAGGTTAAAATGAAATTTTTGCAGTCACTAATCCCAACCGTGCTGGAGAGCATTTCTGAAAAGCTGGACAAGGACATCAGTATCTGGGTAATAACGGGCATTTGGGTATGTAGACTATGTATCTGCTTCAGCAATAATTTAAATCACTACCAAAATTTCTCATATATTTCCATGAGAATCAGGAAGTGGGTTATTCTTGTGGTTCATGAGATCATTGTACCATTCGGAGGAGAATCCATCTGTGCTACACCTATGGGAATGGTAGTAAGGGGAGAAGATGGAGCCTCTAAGCTCTTTATGGGCATAATAAAAAATGGTTATTGAAACTAATCTTAAATATTTAGGGATCAGCCCTTCCTGAAAAAGCTATCAAGGATTTAATAGAAAATAAAAGCTTTTCTACTACATTTGTAACCACGTGCTAGCAATTAGAAGAGAATTATGAACTGGATATAGAATCCCATATGAAAGCACGAAATGCCTCCAATCTCTAAAAAGGAAAAATTCTCTCTTAAACTATCTGGACTTTCACAGTAATTGCCAGACAGCCCAATAGATTTGATTTTACTAGGTTTTTCTATAAGTAGTCTCTTACAGGCATATAGCTATTAATGGTATTTAATTAATTATTTCCAGGATTGAGGTCTTAATGAAGTTTTTATTTTCAAGCAATTTAAGAGGCTGATGCTGGTGCAATAATTTCTTTAAGCAGAATATCTTCATTTTAGAGCAAAATTCTTAAACCTTTATCTGCCATATCTGCCATACCTGTTTATGCATGAAATCTAAAATTTCTTATGTACATCTACACAAATATGCTTATGTCCCAAATTCTTTTTTAAAAAAGTCTCTTGCTAAAAGAAGTCCAGCAGATCTTCACAAAACAAGTGCTTTTATCTTTGTTATTGGATCTTAGTGTTTCCCTCAGCAAACAATACTTACAGAGAAATGTTTTATGTATTGATTCTTAGCAAGAAGTGGTTTAGATCAATGCTAATTTTGAATTGTCAAGGTACTGAAGAGAAGCATAGCTATAACATGTTAGTAGTCAATGGCTTTTCTGTGTTCTAACATTAGGAAGTGGACTTTTTGGGATTTTTTTTTTTTTTTTAATGGAACAGCTGTTCCTAGCAAACAAACAAGTTCAGCAGTGCATATTTTTTTCTCTCTCTGTATCATCTGTGTGGCATTCCAGGTGTTCTTGTCACTTTGGCATATTCAGTGAGCTAGATATTAACTAAAAGAACATGCAGTAATTTAAAAAATATTATTAAATCATTTATCTCTGGAGTTTTAAACATAATGCTTTTCCATCTCCAAAAAGATCATGTTTTGAAGTTATTTAAAGTTTTGGGCTGAAAACTCAAATACCTGTTTTCATGTTGTATACAATTCTCATTTACATAGTGTCAAATTTCAGCAGTTGCAATTACACATGCAAATTTTGAAGAGGATTAATAAAATGAGGGAAAAGTTTTTGAAGTTTACAGAGCAGAAGGAATCTTCTGCAAGGCTCTAGAGCCAGGAATTCCTATAGCTTGTATAGTTCTGCCTCGCAGTAGCAGTGGGAGCTGAGCAATGAAGTCATTCACCCATAGCTAGACGATGGGATCAGCGCCATCCAAGGGAGAGCCCCCTCTGGGGGCTGCAGTAGCATCAAGAAGGCAGCTTTGCAGCCATTTCACTCGTGGGAGGAGGTGAGGTACTTTCCCTTAGAGACGCCCACCACACGGCATGCCATTCATGTCGAGCTGTGGATGGGAGGATTTGAGCCTAATTAAACAGTAGCTGTTGACCTGGCATGTTCTGTAAATAGGCATGACACTATTTGGTACTTAGTTGTGGTCTAGCATCAAACGGCTCCCTTGAACTGCAGATCCAAGGCACAGCTCAAAGAATAATTCCGTTTGCCTGCGACAAGCCAGGGACTGGCTGACAGAACAAGTAGCATTAGCGAAGGCGGAGACTGCCAGCATCAATAATGATTATATGTGCTGCTTCTGCCTGTGATGAGCTGCCAGCCTGTAAATGCTGAACAATTGAGTGACCTTGGACAAACCGGTCCCGATAATGATACAGCATTTGTTTTAATGTGAAAGTGACAAGAAGGAAAAGATCACAGTGTGTCTCTCTTTCATACAATCCCTCATCTCCAAAATGGATGCATCTCATGTGAGTTTAATAATTCGTTTCATATGCAAAGCCTCTTTCTCTGGTATTAAGAACATCTTCATTTCAAAGCTTAGAAAAGTTAAAGAAGACTGAAGGCTGGAGTCAAGAAAGGAAGATAGTTCTTATACCTGCAGTGGCTGTCACCTGCTTAGAGATAATAAAAATACTTTCTGAAATTTAAAACTGTGCTTTATCTCAGCTTAGGTACCTGCATGCTTTTTGTATTTGGGAGCAGTGGCAGCCTGTCCCCATGGTGGAATGAGGCCTGGCTGTGGCTGTCCTGAGGCACTGCATGTTGCTGCCCATGGCCCACGTGTGGGAAGAGGAGGAGGAGGAGGCGTGAGATGAAAGTGACTGCCTTGGCACAGCGTGCCCTCCGGTGCTGGCAACCCTGGCCTCAGCATCCAGGCAGCTCAGTGTGGCCCCATCCCACTACCAGGCTTTCCCTCCTGCCCCATCCTTCTCCTGGCACCTCCTCTGAAGGCTCAGTAGCCCCTCAGCAGGCTGGGAGTTGGTGTTCTCCAAAAGGATCTCCATGACTGTCTTTGGCATGCTCTGCCGGGGCAGCCAGGGGAGATGCTGCCTCCTGAGAGAGGGAGCTGCTCTCCTGGGAGCTGGGCACCCCAGGGCTCTGTGCTCCTCCGATCCCCCCAGGGCCAGGGCAGAGCCCTGCAGTCTCATGGCGGTCTCTGGGCATGTCCAAGCCCTGGCAGCAGATCCCAGGCCCTGCTCCCAGCGCAGGTGGCCTGTGGCAACAGGTTCTGGTGAAATTCATTCTTTTCTTTAATAATTCAGAAAAGCTGGAGGTGAGTAAAAGGGGGAGCGTGGGAATAAGAAGGGTGTAAAATAGAGTCTGAGAATCTTATAAATTGGAATTTTTAAATTGAGGGTAGCAATACCAATTCATTAATTGAATAACATCATAGGCATTTAAAAGCAATATATTTTTATGGCTGTATTAAGTGGTTTTAAAGATATATTTTGCTGTCCTTTTCATAAATTAGTCTTGATAATACCTTCCTGTTCATGGAAGCAGAAATTCTCAAAATCTGTCTCTTGGCATTTTGCCATTTTGTGGCAGTAATAGATCATTCTCTTCTGACAGAAAGAGTTTTAAATAAATGTCAGCTCAACAAGCAGCTGTGTGAAACAGGCTCATCCAGCCTCTGTCTCTGGGTCAAATACTCACTGTCTCTGCTGCAAACAAAATACGAAAACTAAGGAGATGAAGTCCAATGGGGTGCATTCAGTTAGCATGGAAGAATTTTGAAACACTTTGAAGGATGGATCTGCATCTCAGCATCACACAGGATATGGAAAAGTGTTCTTGCTGGTTACTGTAGGAGAGCTTTGCAGCTGTAGAGGATCCTGTCGGCTTTAATAGGCTCTGAATACATTACTGACTAACCTGGCTTACGAGCAGCTGACATTAACATGCCTGATGCCCCTGACACACTCCTTCATCTCTTTCCTGCCTGTAGGTGAAGAGACAAAGTCTGCAGGAAAGTAATGCCAGCATAGTCGAAGAGCCAAAATAGCTGAGCAGTATAGTGATGTGTTTAAATTCTGTCTTACAGAATATTTTCAGATAAAATTACAAACAAATCACACATACCCAAGTTCAGTGGCTATTATCCATAAAGAGCTGTGGAAATGAGGGAGAAGAAAGAACTGTATGAGATGTGGGAAACAGGTTAATCCTCTGTAACAGAGCTCATCATATATTAAAAGAAAGTGTGGTATGAGTTAAGTCAAAGCTTGGGAGTTGCAGAAGAAAATAAAGACTGCACTTGCTGTCTCTGGCTGTTGAACAAAGTAAGCCTTCAAGGTTCAGCTTTTAGTCAGAAATAATCAACATGCTGTCTTGTTACCAACACTTCTTGTTATCTGCTCTGATAAAGAAGGATCTAAGCTTTTATATTAGATCACATACTGAACTTGACAGCATCATTCCGATAAAGAAGGAAAAGAGGGAAGAGCTGTAATGAATACGTTTGGCAGGGCTCACATTGTCAAGGCCTCAAAAAGAAAGGTTTTTATTATTTTGATGGATTGATTGGTCTGACCTTACATGTGAGTCATGACTCAGCAGGACCATAAAACTAATTTTTCTGACCCTTCAATTTATAGTACCTTCCTTTTTCCTTTTCCGTTCTGTATCCAAGACAGGTGAAATGTTTCAACACAGCTTCTACTGATCCTAGAAAATTCTGATTCATCATAACTTCAGGATATTAGTAAATTTATTTCTTGCATATTCAGAGACACAGAAGGAAAGAAATGCTTGAGCCAAAATTTCTGTACTTACCTGTTTATTTATTTGTTCTCCAGCTGTGTAAGGGGTGTTTTAATCCTGTGAAACATCTATCTTCAGAAGGCATGTGAGAGTGTAGAACTCTCTGGGACACTAGAGAGTCTCTCTTTAGATCAAAATGTAGGCTTTTTTATCACTTCTCAACACTATGTGGAAGTTTTGATATCAGAATAGGTAGAAAGAAATTAAGAAAAACAGACAGAACACAATGCTATTATAAAGACTTGAGAGCAAGAGATATGTCACATAAGCTGCCTCATACTCTGGGGAGCATGATTGTAAAAGTGTGTGAGAAGACAAGAAAAAGGAAAATCACTAACCGGTGTAAAAAACCTCTCAGGCCAGTTCCAAGCTGCTGAAGTTTCAGCAGCTTGCTAAGGGGGACTTGCTGTGTAGCTGTCACTACTGCTTTGTCTCTGCTGGGGAGTTCTAGTTGACTGCCTGCCATTGTCATGAAAGGTCACCTCATCCTGCATCTTTCTGACCTCTCTTCACAGTTTGTATTGATGCCTTCTCCTTTGAGAAGGCTCTCTGGTGAGAATCGTAACAGGTATCATAATGAAAGGGAAAAGGGTTGGGAAGCCATATCACAATCCAAGCTAATATCTGATAAATGCTTTCTCTGATCCTGGTGTCACTTTTGGTCACCCTAAAGTAGAACAACACACTAAGGCTGATGTCCTTGCAGTTGCCTTTTGGTCTCACCGATTTAGTAAAATTTCCCTGTTGAAAACTGCTCAGTAAATTTAAACCATTTATAATAAACATTGAAGATGTTCTTGAACTTTTAAAAATTTTTGAGGAGTTCCACGGAAAAATGTCACTGAGTACTAGTAAAAGATTTTGCAGATGGGAACCCACAAAATTGTGGCACTGTTATTTTTCTCATTAAAGGAAACAGGGCTGATTGTTTGCATATTGTTTTCCCCCTACCCTGCCATATCCAAGGCGGCAGAAGTGTTTCTGAGAGGTAAATGAATATACCAGTTCTGCATGAAATGCAGCCACACTAATGTTTGATACATGCAGCCTTTAAATGCATTGCCATGCATTTAAATTCACACCTCTTAGTTACGCAAGTTTTCCTGTTGGGTTTTCCATCAAATGTTTGAACAGTTTGATTAATCACTCCACTTCTGATTGGTCTGAAGTTTGCTGCTGCTTTGAATTTGGTATCTTCTCTCTCTTGCAAAGTACCTCAGCAGGGTGATGTCACTCCTGTGGGATTGTCACCTAGGTACGTAAGACCACCAGAGGTGTGGTGAGGCCAGAAAGGTTGAGTCAATAAAATATTAGAGAGGTTGGGTCAATAGAAATATTGACATCATTTCAACTTCAAACCAGGGTTCCTGACTGGTCAGCTAGAGACTCCAAACCACGACAACGTTATCTACTAAGGTGTCTTGTGTGCCATTGCAGCCATTCAAATTATCTCATGTATTGAGTTAAGCATCTTTCTAGAAGGGAAAAAAAAAAAAAAGAAAGAGATGCACATATTTCATCAACAAGTTTTGTAATTCAAGGCTAAGGTATGAAAACAGAGTCTGCTTTGAGTATGGCATTTGCATATCTCGTGTTGTGCAGCACCTCTGTGTAGCCAAAGGTCATGGAGCTAAGCGTGTGCCAACTTTCTTTGCCAACAGTAGTAACACTCAGTGCCTGCGAGTCATAGTGGCCATATACACTGGGACTCATTTCTGAGGATTTTCTTTTCATGATGCTTTAAATAAGAACCTCTTTTCATGGTCATACTCTTCATTTACAATAGCAAGACTGCACTTGGTGGGGCAAAAATGAAAAGGAAAGTAATAAGGATTGTCTGTGTATTTTTTTCTTTAAATTGCTTCTTCCCTGAATATTTCCGTTTACAAATAAAGGCATTGTAGATATCTTTGGAAGATATGCTGCATAAACGAAAGAAAGAAATGCATGGTAGATAATACTAAATAACAAAAAAATAAAGAAAAAAAAACACAAGAAGAGCTGTTGTTCCTGATTTTTTCCTTCATTAGCCCTGATATTGTTCTATAACATCTTAAAATTTGAATTTCATAGAACAGTCTGAAGAGCAGTAGCCACTATTATCACTTTGGTGGATCTAAGAAAAAGCATTCCAAAAACTGAGAGCTCCAAAGAAACCAGAGAAGTAAAATATATTGTTTTGTTGTTATGTGTGGTAACAAACTAGAGTGTGAAGCCCCTCAAGGGAAGACATAAGTGAATCTGGGCACCTCCACACCTCATGAGTGTTGTAGCTTCATCCCTACATCACAGGAAGGGAACTTTTGCTGTTTTGCCTTTTCATTGTTACCTAAAACTGGAATTTTGTTAACAGTGCCTTGAGCTGGACCTTCATTTCTAAAACCTTGCTGTTGTAAAAAACACCAGAAATGGAAATAATGAGGAAAATGTTTTTTTTAAGCCATCTGTTTACACCTTAACTGCAAAGTCCCTCATTTGACAGAGCTGCTGCAACCCCTACTCTTTTTCCCTTCCTTCTGCAGAGCCCATGATGAAATGGGTTGCCATGGGAAAAGGCCAGGGCTTCCTAAGTGCGTGCTGCCTTGCTTCTTTTCCCTGACAGTGGCTCCCTCTGTGTTGGCAGCCCTCATCCTTCACCGATGCCTGCCTCACATCAGTGTTTTCTTTTAACCTCACCCAAGTCTGTCTTCAGAGGCAGCTCCCGAGTTCACCACAGAGCTTGATTTACAGCATGAGACAGAGAGTGGTGCACATAAGAATTGCTCATGTCTTCAATACTTCAACTCTCCTGAACTGAATCTGAAGTACAGATTTTGACTGATTTATGGTGTTATAGCTTATTGAAGCTCATGTAAGGCCAAGAGTGGTTATTTTTTTCAGAAGCACACTACATACTGTCTTTAGAAGGAAGTGAAAACTGCAGTAAATTACTTTATAATATTAACATTTTCTACCTTAGATTTCTCTTCTAGTCTTCTGTTTAGTAGATCTGCTCATTGAACTTACAATTGAGTGAAATACCTATTCCATGTTTATAAAATTACAGATGTTCAGTCTTAATCCAGCACACTTTCTTATTGCTCGTCAGCCCCTTGACTTGGAGACCGCACAATATTCTAGGTGCGGTGGGTTTCAGAAGCTCAGAGGAATGAGCAGCATAATAAAAACCTGCCAAGAGTTAATTTATGCTGGCCAACACTGCAGGACATTCTGCTTATATAAAAACCTAGTGCTGTTTTACAGGAGTGATTGCCAAGCATCCCACAGCAATGGCTGTACTTGAAGAAGTACTCTCACTTTTATTCCATGAACTCTTGAGAAGTTCATAACATCATTGTCGAAACCCGTGTGTTGAGAGTGTTTAACACTGTGGCAAAGTAGCCACTTCTTGCTCTCAGTTTTTCCTTTCACTATCTGTGAAATGTTTTGTGTGTTCACACATCTCACAAACTCAGCAGTGAACTTCAAGAGGTCTGAGCCTGCTACGTCCAGTCAGAAAAGACAGTCGCAGGAGGGAAAGTGTGTCAGTGGGTCACCTTTTGGTCCTTACAGGAACAGTGACTGATGTAAAGCAGACTTAATGCTGTGACCTCAGGGGAGGGTCTATAAAAATCACAGTAAAAATATTATATGTTAGCTATAGGTCTCTCTTGTGGTGTTAGTGTGGATAATTATTAAAACAACGTTAGCCTGGTTAAAAAGCCTGGTATGATTCAGTTTAGCGTGTGGTTCCAGAATTCAGACCACTTTTTAATATTGACTGCATGCTTCCTAATGATTAAGACATCAAATTAGAGAAATTTCAAGGCAGATTTTATAATTAATTCTATTTGCTTTATTACCACTGTTTCATTAATGACACCCTTCCTTCCATGGGATCTATTATTATTATAATAACAGTACCAGCAGAGACCTAGTGTGAGAATGCAAAACAAACGACAAAGCATCCTTTCAGGCTATTAGAAAATTATGAATATCAATAAATCCAAAACTTCACTAGGAAAAATATTGTTCTTTTAATAAAAATGGATAGAAATTATTTTACTAACTTCCTGTACTCCTGAATGTTACAGATAGAGAATGGGAAAATTGAGTGATATTTTTTTTTTCTTGTTCCATTACTATTCAGAATCACGCTTTAAGATTTGTCCTCTGGAAACTTTTCTTTTAGTGTTTTGTGATTCTTGTTTTAATTAGATGAACTTGTGGTATTTTTTGCATTGCTGTGATGGCAAAGTTCTGTGGAGCCTTACAAAGAGCAGGATACAAAGGCTGCACAAGAGCAGTGATGGAGCGTCCCCACTGCTTCATACGTTGGCAGGAAAAGCCTTGGTTCAGAGATTGTCAGAGAAAAAGAGGAAAGGTGTCCAACCAAAATTACGAATAAGGAAAAAGCTGTACTGCAAATCAATATGCTGCCTTGGACACCAAAGTATTTCACTAACAGAGAGATTCCAAAAACGTTGTGTTAGATGTTTTGCTAATACAAAACCTATAGGAAGGTAGAGTCAAACCAGTGGGTACTGAGGTGTGAGTTCTGGGCACAGCATTAGCCATTCTTCTTCACCTAATGCAGGCATGGTGAGCTTTGAAGCAGGACTGATTTATGTCCTAGCAAGGCTTTAGATTGGGATCTGTCATTTTAGGAAGGAAAAGAAGGAAGCTGTCAGGGTTTTCGGAATATTTTAAAGGGTTCTCTTAGTGCTGAGGGAAAAATTTACTCCCACAAACCCCCCCACATTTGAATTTCTCTTTATATTGCTTATTTTTGGTGCAAGTTGTTTGTATCCATTGGTCTGCATCTCCCCTCAGGGGAAAACAAAAACAAGAAACCCACAAAACTGTGGAGACGTTAGAAAATCATGAGACTGTCAAGTAGCACTGGTGGCTGGGTCTTATAGAAAAGTTATTTTTCAAAAGAATTCAACTTAACTGCAGATCTGATGATAGTATCAGTTTAGCTGAGCAGAAGATGACGAAGGTTCTCCTCCAGCTATGTTACAGTGATTAGAAAGTTGTTGCTGACTCGAATAATTAAGTTAACAAATAGATAAATAAGTGTTCATGCAAAATCAGGGTCCAATTAGTCTTATTGGCTTGAAAATGTAAGACCTACTGCCCCATCTTACATTTTCTAAATTCCGAATATATAGCTTTGAGACAGAGAAAGAGTTTTATTCTCTGCTTTGTATTAGCAGAGTAGTTGTTGAGAGTTGAAAATTCCAGGGAACAAGCAGCAGTAAAGCTTCCACATGCTGACTTCAAGGAATTGTGCATAGCAGGCTCCATTAAACAAAGGACAGAGACATTTCATAATAAAGCAGAAAACCGGCCTGTATGTAACATTCAGGTTTCTAACAGCTGCTAGGAGAATTCATGTGCTTTTACAGTACAAGCTTCTCTGGCATTTCATCCTTCAGATGACAGAATCATAAGCAGAAGTTGTTCTGCTGGACTGAGAAAAACCTTGGGAGATAAAGCCTTTAGAGGTAAAATGTGAGTATCACATAAGTACATACTTTTAGGGATGATTCTGTTCTCGCAGAAATCTCTGTGGGCTCATGTCATCCAGCACTCTGGAGGTGCCGTTGGAATGCTGCTTCCATGAGGTGAGCAAGGCACTCTGCCTTTTTTAGAAAGACTCCCCAGTCATCTTTTATGTTGCTGGTTTTATGGTTTGAAAAGTCATCCTGAAATTATTACCTCTGCTGAGAGTATGGCATGAGCACATGGAAGAAAAGAAAGGATGGACAGAAACACATATTCTCCCTCCCCTGGCTCAAAAAAGAAATCTCATAATAGCAACCAGTAAATTAAATGTATCTTACCTGGAGCTTATTTGAATTCTTAGATAGCTATTAGTCTAACAAGCAGTTAACTAAAATTTAACTGTACCTGTAATTAAAATATTTTTACTAAAAGTGAGTCAGACAGCTGGCATGTACAACTTCCTCACTTTCATGGAACTCCCAAGGATTTTTTAAAAAAAGGCAAAGTATTCCTCTTGATGTTTGAAAATTAGGAGCTGCTTCTTTCAGAATGCGCTGCTTGTTTTATTTAGAACAGAGACTTCGAACTCCCCTCACTGTGTGAAAACAGAGCTTGAATTAGCTGTTCTAAAGAAGTGGGAGATGGGGCATCAAAGAGCCTTCTGTTCATTAAGATAAACACTGAATGTGTGTTTCATGTTTGGTTTCAGTATAACATTCTGAATAGAGGATTAAGCAGTTGCTTCCCACAGTCTTAAAACTATTGAGATGGTGTGGGAGAAGGAGGAGAATAAAAGGATTTAAGCTATTATGCAAAGAATTAGTGTTGAGAGAGTAAAAGGTCCCCCTATTACCCATTGAATTTTGCATGGATTTAGTTGTGTTGAGAGTGTAACATGGCTCTCTGTTTTGGACACACAGAAAGTACATAATTAGGTTGCAGAAGTCCATCTAAAGTTTCAGTCTGGGCACTGATCTTGTGAGATGGATTCTTGCGAGATGGATTCTTTCCAGTTGATTATGTACTTTCAAACAATGTTATGTACTTTTCAGGAAGAAAACCCCATAGTTTCATAACTGAAATTTTCTTTTTATGTAATTCTTTTTGTTATATCATTACTTTAGAAAGAAGCCTGCATTATTTTTTTAGAAGTACCAATGAGAACTGGGGACACAGATTTTACCCTTCTTGCTTCCAAATGCAGTCATATTAGCTGCAGAAACAGTCGTAGTCCACCCCACTTTGTGTTCCCCAAACCAATTTTTATTACATGTGTTTTATAGATCAAGTTGATTGGAGTGGCCATGTGAGTCAGAGTGAAAGAAGGATTTGCAATCTGTCCATGCCTTATGCGTTTTCTGTGAGTGTGGATCGTAGATGTTTTTATGAATTGGCTGATAAGCCATTTACAGTGGTTTATTTTGAATTAAATGAATGAGATTTTGGTAACAGCTATGACTAATATTGCAGTTCTCTTACATCAGAAGAGTTCTTTTCTGTTGATGCCAAGGAAATGTTAATGTATTAACTGTAATCCTCAAGTTCCCTGAGTGGTTTTTATACTCTTAGTTCTGTTTTTAAAACTAATGTTTAGTTGCCGTTAGCCAACCTGTAAGCACATTTTCATATTTTGGTTTTTTTTTTTAATATATATATATATATAGTTTATTTCTTTGTAGCATATTAGAAATTACATACCTTTTTTCATGTTTTTTTTCCTCTAGGCATCTGTTACTCCTCTCTTTGGGAAACAGGCAGTAGCTAGATTTGGTTTTACTTAGGGCAGCTATTCTCATAATTTAGTAAAGAAAAAACCCACCAGGAATGGGTATATTTAATATTTTTATTGATAAATGTAGAAGCTCTACCAAGGGATGACTGATCAAGTTGATTCTATTTTCTTCTCTTTATTTTCTTTTCTTGCATTGTATTTATAGCATTTCAGGGTTGCACTCTGGGGACAGGGAGTTGGATCATCTTAAGACTATTTCATTTTCATGTTTGCAGCATTCTGTTTAAAACAGGAGTGCTAAAGAATAGCAGTGGCTAGAATACATTGTTTAGTGTGGTTTAAAGCTGAAGTGCTCAAATTCACAAAAAATTACTGTTACGAAGATCATCCTCAATAGATTTTTTTGTGGGAAGAATAACACTAAGTAGGTGACAGACCTCAGTCAGAGACATCCAGTTCTATGCATAAAAGAACACCAAAAAATCCTCAGAAATGAATCTTAACGTACGCTTCTTGGAGGGAGTGAAGGAAGGACTCCAAATGCTTGACAGGATTTCCAGGTTCCATGGCTTCATTAGCACATTGACTCACCGGTCCTGCGTGGTGATCTGTCTCGTTTGGGATTCGGTAGAAGGTGGCTACATCTTGGTTTCACTCCCTGCTGATTGGTTTGCTGAGATTTCAGCTCATTATTTCTCTGCCTCGTTGCTATCTATTAGGTGATGCTGACGAATAGTGAATCACATTGATCTTTCTCTTATCCAAAGATATATGTGAGATTGGATTTACTGGAGTGATAGAGAATTTGTCGCGCTTAAACCTCAGTTTCTGTGGCTTTTTCACACTGAGTTAGAACAATAACTGTATATTTGTTTTATGTCTCTCTTCTTCCTTATGTCAGTATTTAGCTTCTCATAATAAGAGAGATAAAAAATGCATTTGAATGCAGATCACAGGGGTTTCTGAGTACAGCCTGAAAACCTTAAGCACCAGAGCTTTTATTCTAGAGGCTCATTTTCAGTCTCTGCTTTACCTTAATCTCTTTATTCAAGATCTTTTATAGGTGTTGACATACGCCTATTTGTCTATAGCTCTGTCAGGAAGAACTAACATTTGAACATCTGGGCTGCTGCAATCCTGGTTCTTTCGGAGTGGAGACGCTATGCCATTACACGTTTGCCATTATGTAATGGAGAACCAGGTCCATGGTAACTCAGAATCATTCTTCACTGAATACTTATTGGACATCTGTATATCTCAGACCTCTCTGATTAGATAAAATTCCACTGGAAAAATAGAATCTTACTCTATTTTGCATAGAACAAGCAGCTAACAAGACAGAGGTAATGCAAATACGAGACGTTACCAGGCAAGGCAAGCAGTGTATTTACTATACCATGATGACAATTGCAAATAGTTTGAATACACATAGTTTGTACCCTCTTGTAAGTGTGACACAACTTCTTCTCTTCCATATGACTTAACTGTCCCACAGTCTCTGTGGAGAGGCATATGCACACATGCAATTCCTATGGAATAGCTGACTTTATAAATTTATCTGTGGGTTATCCAGTGCAGTGGCACTCTGAATTTTCCATACTCGAACAGTAGTAGTTTCCATAACAATACCCAGACTGAAGTATAAGATGGGATGGCAGTTCTGAGATGGTGCTGACCTCTCAGAATGCTGTAGTGTGTAAACGTGCATCAGCAATACGAGGTGTAACAGCATCTCCACAGGTTTGCTAGAATACTTTGGCAAGGAGGTTTGTACACAAAAATACAAGCTTGCTTTGTCAATCTCTTCTGCTCAAAAACTTTACCACTGCAAAAGTATATGGCATTCATTGGGGCAACAATTTGTGTGAAAAATATGGTGCTACTGGGAAGAACTAATTAAATGATTGTGTCTGGCTTAATGTAATGTCAAAAATGCACATGGAAGACAAAGTAATAAGGGGCATATTAATCCACAGAAATGCAGAATTTTTGCTTTTAACAGAGAAGTCCTTACAGTTCTGCTATAGGAAGAAGCCACTAATAAATGCAGATTGTGGGCTGTGAGCATTCTTTGTGCTGAATGTGCTCCTACACATATTACACACGTAAGTACAGTGAATGGTATTAGATAGACTTCATCTGATGTAATTTAGACATGTCATTCTGATCCAGATTACAGGATGCATAAATTGTTCCTGATTTTAAAATAATTTTTAGGAGCAACTAGATGCAATTCACCTTAATGAAATAATGCAGCAGTAAGGAATGAAATCCCTGAACTGAGGAGTCAGGGCACTTGAGACCTTCCTAGCACCTTCTTGAGGCGAGTTATCAATGATTTTTCCAAACTGTAAGTCTTCCAAAAGGCTTATGATGTGTTACTACTTTTATTCTCAAAGAGATTTTTTCGGGTTTTTATTTTCTCTTGCTCACATTCTTGTCCCTAGAAGGGAGATGAGGTAAGCACTGGATTTATGCAATACGCAGTAAAGATAATTTTGTTGAACAAAATAAAAATAAATCACAGCTATTTTCTGAATAGATCCCTTTTTCTGTCAGAATAAACTTCAGATTGTTGGCAGTTTTTCCACAAGGTTTTCTGTGACATCATACTTAATTACCACCTATTCTGCTACTTAAAAATGTGGGACCCTGGCAACACAGCTTCCTTTCTCCAATCATGGGGCAGGAAAGCAACTTCAGGCTATTGCATTTGGATTTGTCAGAAAAAATAATTAAAAGGCTCATCAGCTTTTCGCTAATGAACAAGGAAATGTGATTAAGAAACTTTAAAGGAGAATAGCTGAAAACAATATAGAAATGATAGCGGGATGATTGCTGTGAATGAGTGACTGAAATTTTTGAATAAGAGATTTCTTCAACCAGGCACAAGGACAGTAGTTTAATCTTCTATTAAAAGATTCCTGACAATTTGGAATAGCTCTGGATCAGGAGATTAGACACATCTCAGAAGCTGACAAGGCAGTCACTTCTCTTAAGACAGCTACTTTCTGGCAAATGCTCAGAACTTTTGTGTGTGTGTGGTTTTGGTTTTCTTTTTTGCTATTTCAAGACTCTGAACTTCTACCCAGCAATGACTAGGACATTTCTGAGTAGTCAATCTTTTTATTCTCAGAGACTCTGAAAATACAAATCATCTTTCAGACCAAAATGTTCTAGAGATGCTTGCCAAGTTTACTGTGGCTAACATCTAGAAATTGCACTGATTAGCTTCTGGCATGCTTCCTTGCAAGTGCTTTGCATGTTAGTATCGCATTAAATATCTTATTCTTCTTTATTATTCTTCAGCACCAAAAAAATGTACTTTACCTTTCATCTAATCTGTTATTATGCTTTTAATGTATGCTTTCCAAGCTTATCTAAAGGAGATAGCACATTATAGAGAAACTCAAAGAAATGTGAAATAACAGATGCTGCTGCAGTTTTTCTGTGTGTCAGGAGAAATATATCTTTTTTTTTCTCCTTTATACACATTGATAAATGACATAGTCTTTTTATGGATAAAGGCACAGAAGTCAACAAGATTACAGAATTTCAAATCAAGTGTGGAACCTTCCAGATACTCAGATGTAAAAGTAATATGCACAGAAGTAAGTGTGAGATTCATAGTTACAAAGATTAATAAAAAAAAGGTAAAATAAAAAATAAGATATGCTCACGAGCCTCAAATAAGATACTCAGCATTACAGAAAATACTCTAGGTCTAAAACCCAGAAAGAAAAATGCTCTTCTACTTCAAGAGGTCTTTGGTGATTCTTTACCTGTTTTCGCTCTTTCCACACGATGTAGGCCCACCGTGGTGCAGTGCATAGTGTGCATAATAGAAGCCCCTTCAATACGGACATCTAGAAAAGACACAACCTCTTCTCAAAGAGCAGAGATGGAGAAGAGATCTTCATCTGTCAGGAATTCTCTGCAGTTCCCCAGTTCCCTTTTCCAAACTGCACAGTGTAGCAAAAAAACAAAAAACAAACAAACAAAACAAAACAAAACAACAAACCAAAAAACCCCCCCCAAAAAAACAGAAAAAAGAAAATAAGTATATTTCCTCTTGATGCTTTTTCCAGGCCAAGTTTTGTGAAAACTTGTTTGCAAAGTTTCTCTTGAGCCCCCAGATTGCGTGGGTGTAGTTAATGAAGAATTCACAATGTCCTTTCTCTTCTACAGAAAGAAGTCTTGGAAGAATAATTCTTCATTATTCAAGTAAATTCCTTGTAAAATGACATTTTTATTTTGTCATTACGTTTAGAATTTTATTATTTTTATTTTATCTCAGACATAACAGTTCACTTTCTGTGCTGTGTTCCTATGATGTCCAGAGCTAGATCTGGAAAAAAACTTGGTTTTCAATTTATTTGTGCCACAACATCTTAGTTTTATGTATAGACTGGAACTATAAATCTTGCAATTCCTGTAAACCATTTCAGTGAAACTTTAGCTTTCTATAGTAGATTAACTCTAGATAAATCCTTGGTACAACAGTAGTTCTGAAACTTCTACATGAGGAAAGAAACATTTGAAAATTGTGTATGCTTTTAAAGAAACACAGAACTACCAATTTTGTGCTGATTGCCTCACACTACGCCATTCTGAAAAATCATCCTTTTTTGTTACATTGCCATAAAAATAATGCACCTGACATGTATGTGCACTTTTCTGTTGTAGGTGGAATGGAGAAAATAAAACAGCATACCTTTGCACTAGCTCACTACACCTATACTGTGCTGTCTAATTTAAAATATGCCAATGGGGCTCCTGTAGTACGTATTTACAGTGATACAGATTTCAGCAATCCTGATGTCCAAGGTCCGATCATTAATTTTAACGTGCTCGATGAAAATGGAGAAGTGCTCGGCTTTTCACAGGTATGTTTTTCTCTTATCTTAACTTGAATTTATGGTTGTATTTTAACCATTTTCACAATGAATTCTTTATCCTAAAAGAAATATTTTATTCCCAGTAGTCCTTTCTGAGGTTTTGGGTTTGTTTCTTCATAGCTCTGCACCATACATACACGCCATTTTTAAAGCAGTAGAAAGGGAATCCACTAAATAGTGCCAGCACAATACAAAATACATAATAGCCAGAGGCAATATCTTACAGATTTATTACTCCACAAATAGGAAGTTTGGAAGTGGGCTGTTTTAACAGGATACATTGACTAGGCAGTTTGATTTTTTTGTTGGCTTCCTTCTCTAGAGTACTCAAAATTGGGAATTGAAGAGCGAGTCTGGAAAAGCTGATAAAGAGACTGCCTTGGAGCTTTGACATAAAAGTGAAATTAGATCTCAGAATATTGCAGTCACCAATGAAAGAGGAGTTCCCTTTCCCTTCAGTTGTAACAATTACATTCTTGTAATATTCCTGAGGAAGCATGGAATAAAGTTGAATGATCAGTGTAAAGAGTGAGATTCAAGCTCAAGAAATCCTTAAATGCTGTCTTTCTCAGCAGCTTTTTGTACCCTTTATCCATCAGGTATACCAAGTATCTTTAGGATGAAACTTCATCAAGCTTTTCTCCCTTCAGCAGAGAGTGACCGTAATTGTGTGTATGGCTGTGCGCCATGCGGGCAGTGGGTCACATAGGGGAGAGTAGCTCACTTGCTTATCAGCAGAAGGCAGAAAAACCCCAGTGCTCTTGTTTTGCTTGCTGCTTCTTTTTTTTTCCTTGGCTTCCTGAGAGAACAGGATAACGAGGGGAACATGGAGATATGTCTACAAGAATACAAGAAGAGATCCGTTTCTCACAAGGGAGAACAGAAGTGAAGCACTTGTTTTGTAGCCTGCGAGTGTGGAGTTTTACATTTTTTTAAGGCATTTACCAGATGAACATGGGATGGCCAAATGTATAGTACTCAATAAGCTCTTCTTCACATATAACTTTTTTTAAACAGTGCTACCAAATAGTGGCAAATGTTCACCCCATTTCATTTCAAAGCCACATTTTAGGAGTGAATTAGTTATTTATGTAGCCTTCAATATGTGTGACAATGTTCAGAAAAGACTGGAGATATTAACACAACTGAGTTTGTAAAACTACCCAAAAACTTTGATATTGCTTCTGTTCTTTGATTAAAACCAAAACCTTTCTTTTGATTTCTTATTTTCACAACTTCTTAGTAAAATGTCTCATCCATGTTTCATTTTTTAAAATTTAACTGTACCCTCAAATCAAAAAATCTTTTATAGTCTTATGAATCCATTGTGCCTGTTTGCTACAGTTACTGCTCATAAAAAGCTGCTTTATTGATCTGTATCATCTGGATTGTGCTGTTCACAAGATTCTCGAAATTTCTGGCGTATGTAGAATAAAGAACTATAAAATTTTCAAATGCATCCCAGTCACATCTGCAGTGCCTGTTAGACTACTTTATTTAATTAAAACAACGTGCAATTTAATGGCTTTCAGAAATTAACAAGCAGCAGCACTATTCTTTTCAAAGTTACAATATGTGTGATATATATGTATAATTGGCTTCTTTATGGAATGAAATTCTTTCATAAATACCTTATAGAAGTTATGGGGGGAGAAAAATCTTTGCTGCTTTTTCTGTATGATTACAAAGAGAATACACACAACAGAAAGTAAGCTTCATCAAACTGACAATGTAATCTCATCTTCATACCTGCATGCCTGTCTAAATTTAGGGAAGTTTATTCAAATCAAAGTTAAATCCAATACTTTTGTTAATTGTTTGGAAGTGAAATAGTGTCCTTTGCTTTGGTTGTGTCTGTGGTCTGCACATTCATATGGATTCACTGGGCAGTCTCCAAATGCAATCTAGTGGAGTTAGGAGAACATGGTTTCAGAAGGCTCCCAGAAAACCTTTTGGGGAATATTTTATTAAGGGAAAACTGGATGGCATTTCTGTCTGACATACGTACTACTAGTAGACACCAGTTAATGACTCAGGTTATCATTGTACATTAAAAGAGAAATCACAGAACATCCTATTCCTTTATGGATGATATCCCATCTATAATTAATTACTTATAACCAGGTGTGGAACCAGTTCTATTCACCTTTCTGACAGGCAATTGTTATGTGCCCATTGCCTATTGTAGGGCATAGTGTGACTGGGCATTATATTTGGTAGCTTGAGAAGGACAATATGGCCAACTGATTCCAGAGAAAATATTACGAAGAGGCTTGGAGCAGTTTATTTGGAACACTTGAGATTGGCAAGAAAGGCTTCATAAGTAGACACTGTCTTCAGAGGATACCAAGCTTACATTTAAGCCTCAAGATTTGCATAATTGGCATGATATTCAAAACTCTGAACTAAGCCCAAGATATTTAGGATGTGAAAGGCGTGTAGTGAAATACATGACATGTAACACCAGTGCTGAAAAATGAAAACAGAGAAAAAATCATGTCTTTCATCTGTATAGCAATGGGGAAGAAAGTTATGCTTACCTGCCCATATAATTGAAATCCATTTCTCAGTGTTATCAGCTTAATTACCAGAGCGAACAAGATTGTGCCACTAAACACAAACATTCTTGAGTTACATGCACGGGGTCAATTGCACCAAGAGGAAATAGCCACAGTCTCAGGTTCATCTTTGAGTAGAACCTTCATTGCAGCACTGAAGAGCAAATGAAGGCATTTCATTGAAGTGAGAAACAAATAACCACACCATGATTGCAATCTCACAGATGACAGCAATTTTTAAAGCCTCCTGTCCCAATATATATGATTTAGAATATTTGGATATTAAGAAGTGATTGGGTGAGAGTGAAATAATTATGGAATTAGTTGAATTGCTATTGCTTTTTTTTTTAAATGTTTCTTTGTGACCGTTGAAGGGTAATAGTGTTTTAGAATATTATACTTGGAATAAACTTGTCTTGTATACGATATGTATCATTGGTTTAATTGACAGTTTGATTACTAGTTTAGGGTTTTTTGCTCTAAATGGTAATTAAAACAATTAAAAAAGAGGACTTGTGGACTCCAAATAACAATAGTCACTCAAAAGCTTTGGTTTTAATTTAGATTTTTCATGAAACATTTTTTATCTAGAAATAAAACCACTACAGTTTTGAAATTTCCATAAACCTCTCATCTTTGAGCACTAAAACTGCATTAAATTTCCTCCTTTGAGCTGCACCAAATACTTTCCATGAAAATTATTTCCTTCAGTAAAGCTGTCTCACAGACTACTATTGGTAGTAATTTGTTCTTGAAATCACTTGGGAGGACACCTGTATTCTTTTCACGCAAAGATGCCTGTCCTCTGCAGTAGCACCTCTGTCATTTTGTTAAGTGTTTATTTGCACTGCCGCATCAAAAAGCCCCTGTTATGAACAGGGGTTGAATTATGATGAGTACTTGACAGGCCCAGGACATAAAGATGGCCTTTTTGCCAAATGGCTTCTTCATATATACTTGTCTAGTCAAGAATGGATAATTCCCCGGCATTATAGTTTTTGCTGCTAATGAAGTGCGGACAGATGACAGACTGGTAATTTGGAAAGGTGCGAAAGTGCAGGGGTAGAGATGAAGGACCTCTGCAGGATAGAAGCAGAAGAGTTGACATTAAAGCAGCAAACTGTCAATCTTCTGCTTCCTTGTGAGGCTACCAGGAAAAGAGAAGCAATTAGCCCTAGACTTTAAAGAGGGCTTGTGATGTAACAAAAAATGGTGTTACAGATATATACCTGATGCTGAGCTAATGCAGCAAACTCTTCACACAGAGAATCATCAGCAGCTCATTTATTAAGAGTTAATATCCGCAGCCTTCAGCATATATGAATGTCATGTGTTCTGTCATCCCCAAGTCTTTTCCAGCCTCTGGAACACTGACGGCAATGACTCAGCTTCAATTTGCATCCTTGCCATCTTTTTTTTTCCAACAAAAACTTGCATAGGACTCTATGAAGTCCAACCTGATTTGAATGCCAAAGAGATGGAACAGTTGTAAGAGAACAACATAGATTTGAAACAACGGTCATACACATAAAAAAGTGGATTTCTTATAAACTGGATCAAAGTGCAAATGTTGTTGTATGTTCTCTTCAGATTTGCAGATGTGAAAAAACATCACCATCTCTGCTCTGGGAGACCTTTTATGCTAATATTATTTATAAAATTTTCTGTTTTTTTGATAGAGAGACGAGACCTGTGAAATTCTCTTTGTACACTCAGTAGATAATTGCAGAGTGATTTTATAATCCTTTCACATTTTATTCTTTGAAGTCAGCTTGGTAGGCGGAAGAGGGGAAAGAGGTAGGAGACACAGATGGCCAGATGGAATTTTACCTGAAACATTTGTTGAATAGTATGCACTGGAGAGCTCTTACCCAGCCACAACTTTCAGTTCAGTGTTATGCCAGTAGTGAAAAATAGCCCTTCCCTTATCAACCTTTTTCTTCTTCCACTCTGATCTTCTGAGACGATATTTTTTTCTCCTCCTGTGTGTAGTGGAGCCAGTAATGGGCTTTAAAAAGTGAGCAAACCATCATGGCTGTCTTTTGAAAAATGGCCATCATTTCACATTTCAGCTGTGGATTACCAGCATCCATCCCTACTCTGCTTTTTCATGCTGCCTCCTTAGCGTGGAGCCTGAACCCAGGCACAAGTAACTTGCTGTGATTGGCTCACCTGCAGAAGTTCCCTTGGTATACATATATGCTTGCCATGTCCCCTGAAGATCCTGTCAGGAAGGGAATGAGCATCAGTCCATTAGCAGTCTCAGCCTTCTTGCCTGCCACTTCACACTAGTGTGTGATAGACAAACTGCTATAACAGGAATAGCTGCCAAAGGCAGAGAATGTAAACATTTTGGTTTGCCTAAGGAAGGCTCTTCTGCAGTGTTGCATATGAATGAGTTTTGCCTCTCAAGACTGAGAACCCTGCTCACATAGATTATAATCAGTTTCTGCCTAGGAGCCTACATTAGCATGTCCTGGCTCACCCTCATCAATCCAGATAGAGTGAAGGGAGGTCTAGACTTTGAGTTGACTTTCTTGAGTTGACTTCCTTTCAATTAAAAGGAAAAAAATCAACATTTCTCAAGAGACAACTTCTAGTGTGCGTCCCTTCAGTTTAAATGTATAAAACAGTTTGATGACTGCTCTTATTATGGCATGTTCCCACTGTCTCACCTTCCTTTATCTCAGCCACCCTTGAATTAATGTAAGGATTGACTCAACCGACTGCTGGGTTTTTTCCTTTCCTCCCTTGCTTTCTATCATTCTGAAGTGAAGACCAGGGTCTTCCATCGGAATGTGTGGCCTCAAATCACTTACATCCAACCTTACTGTGACACCTTCTGTACTCTGGTAGCCTCTTTCTGCCCTCAGTGTATGTTCAGAGTATAGTCTTTAGTTCCAGATCACAGAATATTCTGTGTTGGAAGGGACCCACAAGGACCATCAAGTCCAAACCTAAGTAAATGGCCCATATGGGGATAAAACCCACAATCTTGGTGTTATTAGCACCCTGTTTGAAGAAGGCAAAATCAGAATGAGACTCCCCCAATAAACAAAATTTCATTTTCCTTTTAATCCAATTTATCCTTCTGTATGCAAAGCATTCTATATAAGTGAATTGTCTCATAAGCAGCTTAACAGCCAAGCCAAATTCAACCCTATGGTTTGAGATGTAGAGGGAGAAAAATATCTTAGAATTGCATGGTCATCTTTCCTTAAACCTTTCTTACCAGAGGCAATTTTTTCTGGAACTTATCTATATTCAGTACTACAAAATATTTCCTAGTAATTAAACTAAATTTCTCACACTGCAGCTAAAGTTCATTATTACATGTATAGGGCAAAGAAAGAAACACCAGTTTGGGCAGAAAAGCAGGAAAAAAGAGGATTTCAGACATCCAAGGTGGGGGGAAGAATTGGACAAGAAGCATTAAGCAGTGTTATCTGGGTGAGGTGTGACGAGGGAAGATACAGAGCAGTATATGCAGGTAGAAGTCATTCCATCTGCTTGTATTTGGACAGGTCTGCAAACAAAAGTAGCATGGGACAAAGTGGTGTGAGGCAGGATGGGAAATGCACAAAAAATAGCTGCTCTAGGTAAATATCATGGTGATAGCCAGTTCTGGAAGTGCTTTCATACTGCAAGTGCACTTTCTTTGCTTTGGTTTCACAATATTCTCTTTTAAAAGCTTCCTTTTCCTTTAATAAAATCTTAAAGAATTGTTTAGCTGGACTTAGATTAGTAATCAGGACCTGGCAACAGTCAGTTAAAATGCCCTCCTTCTGCTGTAGGCTTTCAGTGTCACCTTGAGGGATGCAATGCCTTACCTTCCCAATTTACTCTCACCTCACAGCAGTGGAGAGAAAATGTGTTAAATACTGTCAAATCTTCAGATATCAAGTGGCGGATACATTTGTATATACACACAGCTGGTTCACCACATATTCATATCACTGCTTATCGTTACCTGATAAAAGGGACCAGGCAATACCTGAAGTGGGTAGGTTTCTTGAAATAATTGCTGTTTGTGTCTTAGAAGATACTCTTAGTTTCACTAGGAGATCATCTCTGGCCCACTGTACCCATGGTGTGTAGGTACTGAATTAGAGCAATGGCAACATGCGAACTACAGGAGTGAAAAAGAGAAGTGAGCTACAGCATTTCCCATGCACAGGAAGTTGATACCAGGTCGATTGGATCACACTGACCAGAGTCTGGTACTGCTTGTCTGGAAATTCATGCCCCATCCCTACAGGAGAAAGTGGGCAATGAGGGGGGATACCTCCTACTACATTTAATCTATTTGAAATAAATCTTCATAGAAAGTTATTAAGCAAGACATCTTTGTTGCTCTTCATATTTAATCCTTTTAGGGTTTTTTTTTTCCATCTGTTTCTTTTTACTTCCATTTAAAACAATAATTCAGTTTTGTAAGTGCTGCATTTTTTCATCTGGGCCACAGAAAATGGAAATCCAGCATTTTTTCATTCCAGCTAAGAATGTCTTTGCAGCAATGGTCATATGACTCTGAGCTAGTTATACTAATGCTTTTAGAAGCATAACCACTCATTATATTAATTTTGATGACTCAGGGAAAGAAAAATGTTCTCTAACTTGCTTAATGGGATTTTTGGCCATCTTCCCAATAGCTACCTAAAAATTGCTGAGGTGATTACTCACTATTGATTTTAGCTATGGATTTAGCCATTGATTTCCGGAAGCCAGGAATGGCAGATGGACCAGCACAATAGAATGCAAACAGGATTATAAGGACAAAAAGATTGTTGTGAAGATTCCTGTTGAACATACACTGATTTACTTGTTCCAATTAGTTTCCAATTGTGCTGTGAATGTCTTGGGCCAGGGAGATAGCAGCAATGCAGTAAACTACACTGGCGTGTCACTAAATGGCACCTTGTTTCTTCAAACTGTCAAGAAATCATTACAGTCCAGATCTTTGCTTTTGTGACATGGCACTGGGTGCTCAAAGGCAGCCCTTTCAAAAAGGAGCTCATGATATAGGAGGCAACTTCATTGATCTAGGTAAGGGATCACTGTCTGAACATAAGGAGGTGCTGTACTTCAGAGGCTCAGTGTGAGAAATGCAAGCCTAGTTAGTAGGTGATGAAGCTCTCTTCTTGCTGAGGGAGTAGTGACAAAGACTAGGCTGAGTTGCTTTCTGTAATATCTCATTGCAGGGGGACAAAGACACATGTGAGTTGGTGTGCTTGAAATTGCCTACTATTAAACTGCACATCAGAGCTGATCAAGGTTAGAAAGCTTCATGAAAGACTAGACTAAAGGTGTTGCCTGACACTGTTTCTCTGGAGTGTCCTTGCACGTTGCTAAGGAAACGAAAAGAGATAAAAGAAAGATGCTCATAGTTGTTCAGATGAAAGAATCTGAGATGAATGAGGGAGGCTAAATATTTTCTGTTTGGTAACAGGGCCAAACTGTGGCTCTAAACTACAGACCTTGTCATATGAGAGAAATATGAAAAGAAACCACATGGTAGCAGGAAAAGAACTGCACTTTTGACAGCTTCCACTGGATTCCCTCGTCCTTGATCTTGGTAAAAGCAGATCAGCTGCCTTTAAATGCATGCAGTGTCTAGTTTCAGTCCACCATCTGAATCCTTTGAAGACAAAAAGAGCCTGGTCCCACCTTCTTTATTACTCTGCTTCCTTTTTTGTATCTTCCTGCCCCTCTACCCCACCACACTACTGTATAGGATCCTGTGGCTGTAACTAAAGTAATAAGGGATCTTGACCACACAACCTCCGTGTGTTCTATTATCCCTATTTTCAGGGGTTAAATACAGACAGAAGAGGATTTAACTGCTTTAAAAGAAAGAGAAAAAGGTGGAGAAGATTTTGACTGTGACATGAATTAAACCTATGTCACAAGACTTTCAGTATCATGCACTGCACATTTTTGTTCCTAGGCATTGTTTCCACTTGTGTTAGTCTGCTACATTCCCCTTTATCTCTCTTGATATGAGTTCTAGCTTAGTCTTCTGTGAGGTTTTCCTCTGGCTTCCACATTTCTGACTAGAAGCAGTTTGACCGAAAGCCTTCAGCCTACAAAATAGCTGGGGATGCTCAATGGGATGTAGAGATACTGATGTTTTTCTATGACTCACAAGAGGATGCTTTGTTGAAGTCAGTTAGGAAACCACAGAGGGCTTGAGTTCCTTTACTTTGCTTTCTTCCTGAAATCCATCCTTTCCCTGATATCATTTTAGCAAACCAGATTTTCATTGTCAATGAATGCAGTTTGAACTGGAGGAAAAAAAAAAACCAAACAAAAAACAGAAGAGAAAGTGTCATTGATTGGAGAGACCTATGGCCGTTAAGATACCAAATCAAAGAAAGAAAGATGTTTAGCCTGCTCATCAGTCTGTTCAGTTTCAAATAGCTGCATCTTGGACTCATGAAGTTTACATATGTTCAAATAGGTCCATGCCAAATTCACTGCATATACTGCAGGAAAGAAAAAAAGCAGTTGAAAAAAATGTAAGGTCATCCATTAACAAGGCTGTGTTTCATTTATTTTTATAGCCACCCCATCCCCAAGAAATCTTCTAGCTTCTGGTTCTCAGAAATGTAAAATCATTTTACTATTTTACCTGTTACTCCTTTAAGCATGAAAAACCTGCAGTTCACTATGTATATGGCATCTTCTAAGTGAGAATTCCTGCAGAGTGCCAACCCACATATTTTGAATTATGCTAATATTTCCAGCCCGCTTCTCTCCCATGCAGTCTTACCTGCTATTTGACTGTCTTTAAAACTAGCCGAGAAAATTATCACATTACTGCAAAGTTCCTGATAAGACAGCATTTATACTATCAGGACTTGACTGAACTTGACAATTTTAGTAAATTTCAATATCTCTGTCTAATACTTCACTGCCTTCTACCAAAGGGATTTTGATCAGAGTAAGTGATGAATGGATGAAGACTGAATAGAGATATACATCCTCTCTTTGGTTAATTTAAACCATTATCAACAACTAGAGAGGCAAAAAGGAGGAGAGGATCAGATTCCTCAGTACTGAGGGAATCTGCCCACATAGAAATTATTTCTCTGAGATGGAAAAAAGTGCCTTTGTTGCAGAAAACCATGCAGTTAAAACAGTTAATGATACTGTAACTCAACTGAAATGCTTCCCCCCCCCCAAAATGATTCGGAACAAANNTTAAAATCTTTCCCCCCCCCCCCCCAAATGATTTGGAAACAAGTGCTGATTTTTTTTTTCCTTCTGACCTACTTCTTATTAAATTGTATTAAACAAGATTAAGTATGCATTTGCATCAGCAACAGCGTTTCACAGTCGAATGCTAGATGACAGAAAGAGCTAGCTTACTTTCTCTCCAATTCCATGCCATGAATCAGTGAATCAATTTACCAGTGGATGTGGAGAACAGCGTCATGAAGCCTGTTTTATAACCAGCCATCAGTGGTGTGCAGTGAAATTCTTGTAATGAGCAAATCCATCAGACAGACAAACTGCTCTGATATTTGGGCATTGGCACTGTAGAAAGCAGAATGAGGAGTCCTAATCCCAATTCCTGAAGGGCAGTACTTGCCAGTATTGAATTACGTGATTGTTTTTTTCAGAATACTTCATGATGTATTATAAAAAATTCCTGGATTCATGTGAATAATTCTTGTGATACTCGGTAAGATAACTTACACAAATAAGTACTTGCTTGAATAAGAGTTACAGAATTGCATCCTATGGGAATGACTTCAGCAGGAGTTTCTAAAGCATTCATCATTCTTAGTGAAAGTCTTAGACTTAATTGATTAGGAATAGTACAAAATTGTGCGCTATTTGTAAATTTTTACTCTCATTTAGTATATCCGTACCTACAGCAAGTATCATTCTCAGACTTATTTCAGTGGAACCTGAAGCCAGAGAAAAGCTTACAGCTTTCACTGAGTGCCCCAGAAGCCCTGAAGGGAATGGATAGTGGAAGTCAGTCATTCAGCAAACGCAGAGAAGTCACCTGTGCATTGTGTGACAGGGAATGGGAAAGCAGAACACACCAGAATCTCATTTCTTCTCAGAGCTTTCCAGCTGGTGAGTGTCAACTAAAATAGCAGATTTCCACGAGGATACTACTGTAGGTAATGCAGTAAAGTGAGGAGGAAGGAAAGCTCTCCACTTCAATATCTTTTATATATATATAAAAAAAATTGTATTTATCAGATAGACCACTATGATAAAAAACCCAGATGTGAGCATTTGATCAATCTGGCAACACTAAAGGAAAGCTTACTGATGGAAAAAAAAAAAAAAAAGTTTTTAAAAATTGGTTTAGGCGAACTTCATTTATGTATCTTTATTAAATTTGAAGACCATGACTTGGAAGTGTGAAAAGCACATTTTGCTTGTCAAAAATCAAGACAATGTGACATCGGAAGTGTTGGGGTGTGAAGCAACCTACAGGGCCAGGCCCACAGTAAAGAGCCTCAGAAAAAGTAATGAATGCCAAGGGGCTCTGAGAGACAGAAGGGACTCTGAGATAACATGATGGCTTGATTACCATGCCCCCACTGACTGAAATCAGTAAAAATGCTGCAAGATTTCTGCATTTGTTTTGCGGTTTAATTGTAGTCTTTAATCTCTAGAAGACCAAGGCACAATAATTCCAAGTATCAGACCTGGGGAACCACCAAAACTGACAATCCAAGTACATTAGGCTGTGTACTTATCATTAGTACCATTCATGCTTCTGTGCCTTCACTGATGAAAACATTCCTGGCTCCCAAAAGTCAGCCTCTGCTGTTACAGACAGAGCTGCAAGTGACGTTCTGTATTTCATATCCCTGAGCTCAATATCCATTATTGCTCCTTATGGCAATTTTAAAGATGTGCTTTATTTAAGGAAGCTTTTCTTCATTGAAATAACTGTAACAGATGTTTTATGGTCTATTTGTTTTGCTATGTGGTAGCACTGCAGAGAGAGATTAAATTAACTCCCCAAGTAGTGTATTTCTAGGGTGAAACTAAATGAGAAGAAATCAAAACATATGTCCAAGTGAAAACCGAGCATCTACTCAAGGAACAGATATTTTTGCAGTGCTGCCTTTACTGGTTCTTTACATGGTGTCATTGTTTCCAGTGAAAAGTGTGCATCACATTACCAAGGTCTTACCACATTGGTGCTAATGAACTTCAGTTAATACTAAAGCTATTCATAACTTAACTTTTTTCTCCTGAATCACAATTCCCGTATTCCTCTAATGACCATGTTTTTATGTCTCAGTAGTCCCTGTCTAATGTACAGATTAATATATATTACAAATAAAGTATTATGGTAGAAGAGGATTGAACTGCATGACTAGAATGAAATTACTGTTCATTAAAGAACAGTAATAATATATTTGACAATTTTTTTTTTTTAAGTCTTGTTTGCAATTCCTTGAATATGTGTCATGGAAGCTTCATTACATTATATACATTTTGATAAACAAGTCTGCCCCAGGAACATTCCTTTTAAAAGTATTAATAGTAAAAAGATTATATCTTTTAAATGTTTTTGTATACTGAGTAAATAAGCCCAAACACTGTACGATTTCAGAAGTGAAGTAGGTCATGATTTTTGCCTTGCTTGTCATCATTAACAGAATGACAGATCCGCCCACAAGTCACTAGCACCATGACAAACCATGCTATGGCAGAATGACAACTTTTCTCATCTAAATGAAAAAAGACGTCAAGAAAATGTCGCTGTTCCCATACTGAAGTCTTCTGACAAAACAAAGCTAGTGACACTGCAACAGTCTCTCTCAACAGATGCCTTTTACTAAAACTTCAATTTGAGAAACATGCTTTAAACACAAGATATTCTCCAAGGCATTAATCATCAATAGGGATCTTGGGGCTGATTATATTCTCTGCTTTCCAAGCCTGTATATATGGAGTTATTTTGATTATATCTCTGTTGGAGAACCAAACAATTTTGAACTGAACTAGTGGTGCAGAACATATTTAAATGTGAACTTGATAACTTGTGTGCTATAGCAATGTAGAATTTTTATGTATCCAGCACATTTTTGTGCAGAGACCCTTGTGCCCCACACATGAGAAAAAAACCCAAGAACTCTGTTTGAACTGCTTTTAGCAGAGCTAAATACTATTTAGGTTTAATTACTTCAGCATGGAGTAAGTTCTAACAGTGAGCTTGGTTTTTCTAGCCACTGAGATAGTGACTTTAAAGGTGCTTGGTGCCTCACACAGTTAAACTCAGAGATGTCAGAAGACAGAAGATTGATATGTCAAAACAGAAGATAGACTGAATTATACCAGAAAGGGTTTGGTATATGTATTGGACCATTATCCTGTACAGAGGGAAATCATGTTAAAAATAATAAAAGCCAATAGAGATTTATCCAGCTAGAAAAGCTAGGTTGAACATTTATACTGATACCTCAGACGAAGCATGAGCTCACAGTTAGGGAAGTGGTTAGTATGAGTTGGTTGACACTCCCTTTCCCGGCCCTTTAGGCTGAGCTGTTGCTGCGCATCCAGCTGAGCCCGAGCTTCCTGCATGGATGATTCTGTCCCTGGTACGCCGGAGACCACTGAGTCTGCAGCGTGGTCATTCCAGGGCTCTCAGTTCTCCTTTTGTAGAAAAGGAACAAAAGCACAGAGGGGTTAATTCAAGTTGTGCTGTTCTGGGAGTCTGTGGTAGAGGTGGGGTCAGATTTCATGCATTTGACTGTCCTTTCTTGCAGTCTTGACCAGGAATGTTCATCATTTTTTGTCAAAGAAATAACTGGTGGTAGCTCAGCTAATCTTATGAGCTGCTGCTGCTGTTGCTTTTTGAAATCAATATAAAGCATTTCCAGATCCCTGCAATGAGGTTCCATGGTTTTTTAGCTGTGCTAAGAGGATCCCTGCGGTGCGCTTCCCTTGTTTCTTAGCTGTGCTATGAAACTCTGACAATCCATATTCCTTGCAGTGCTGTCCTCCCAGTGCATATGTCTCCTCCTGTGGCACATATGGGCATGTTCTTCTGCTCTCTTTGTGCATCATTTTCATTCCTTCTCATAGTTTATTCATGCTAGTTTGTCATCAAGTATTGTATTTCTGCCCATTCATTATTCAGTGGATGATAGAGAAATGGTGTCATACCAAACAGCGCGAGGAAGAAATGCACCAGGGACTTGGTAGGTTGGGTGGTTGTATGTGCAAGACTCGAGGAGACATCCCAGTTCATTCCCTGTCCTGGCAGATGTTATTGCTTCCTGAGGGGCTGATCCTTCCAGCACTTGTGTGCCAAAATCCCACAGATGCCATCAGTTTCTGTAATGAGGACTTGCAGTTTCAGATCCTTGGAGCACAAGGTTTTCTTTAGCTACCTGAAAAGGAGCCCCAGGCCTCTCTAAGGTTTCTTCAGAGGCAGTTGCAGGTGGTGGCTCTGTCAAGACACCAAGAAACACCTGGCTGCAGGTCTGTAATTAGCAGTACTGATGTGAATAAACCTGCTCACAGGTTTAAAATTCAGCAGATATACTGGTATTTACAGGATGAGGCCTTGATTGTGTGTGTCAGTCTCCCAATGCTAAGGTAAATATCTCTGCTTCTACCACTGTGTTCTTCTAGCTGAAATAACAAAGTTGAAAAATACTAAATCTGTATGGGAATGGTAAAAACTACAGTAAGTTGTTAATTGTTTAGAGACATAATTTACCTCCACTGATTTCTACCTTTAAAACACTGTATCTTGTTGACCACAACATTAAAATGTCTGTTTTCATTCTTCTCCTTTATCTTCTGCTGGATTGGGAAGGTGGACAGCATGGCCAGTCTCCACAACATACATGTTCGCACGGGCTGCTTCTGTAACACAGGAGCCTGCCAGATGCATTTGGATATAAGCAATGAGGACATCCAAAGGAACCTGCAGGTTAGTTTCTGAATGTGATTAGGAGTTAAAAGCTAAAGTAAGCATATCGTGTCCCATGGTTTTGAGTCTCTGTGACTTTATGGATAAAGTTAAATTTGATGTGCTTTCTATGAACTTTCAACTCACTTGCCTTGTTGAAGAACTAAATTAACTGAAATTGAGTTCATTGAAATGAGGTATTGAAAGAAAATCATTTGATAGATGCAGAGAAGTATGGGTTGTTTGTTTTTGTTTCATTGGAGAATAGAAAATTGGGACTTCTTGTTTGGTTTTGGAATTGCATGATATCCAGACTTCCAGCAGAACAGAATTTCCTGGACAATTCCTCATGTTTTTCTTTAAGTATCCTAGTTAATTATTGCACATAATAATGTTCAAGTCTTGTAGACCTGTTGCTGTTAGGTGTTACAGTTTCAAATAAGTATGCAAATTGGACAGGAAACAATAAAGGCAAATACTCAGTGATTCTCAGAGAATTAAGTAAATTTACATGACATCTACTTAGATAACTGGTGTGTTAGATTGTTAGAATATGAATGTAAAGACTGTTTTCAAAATTACTAATGTTTTCCATAAGCTGTTATTAAAAGATGTGTAGCAGGATGTATTACAGTGAAGTGGAGGAGGCTTCCTGTCTGCATATTTGTCAGAGTTTGAAATTACAGTAAATTAATTCAGAACAATCAAAGTTTTTATTAATGGTGTTCTTCAAAAGGTAAAAAAAAAAAAATTCTAATGGCCGTAATGGTATTATAGCTCCCTTATAATTTCACAGAGACATATAGATAATTTTGCAAACACATTTATATGCAGGACTGATAACACAAGTTCTTAAAGGATGCTGCAGTTCTTTAATACCTTCCTTGGCAAAATGGTGCCTTGATTTGCCATGGAAGCTCTCTCCTCTGAGAAAGCAAAAAGGATCTCCCCTTCTGCTGAAGTGAAAAATGACAAATATCCAGCTGGAATGCTCTTGGATCTCCTTATACAAGGAGGATTTTGCTAAGGAGTGAGTGACTTCTTCTAGGTCTGTGTCATTTAAATGGGGATAGGCTAAAGTTAAATTTATGGAGAGACACTTAATCTGCCAAAGGTTGTATAATGAGGTGGTACAGTTACACAGTCGTTATTTTGGGACATTCCATTCCCATCAGTGCTTTGAGAAGGATCAGGATGAGTTATTGACAACATTACTGTGTAGAGGAAGGCATCTTTTATCACATTATTTGTACATATACTTCAGTTTCGTCTTTTCCCAGGGTGCTGGCTTCTTCCTTCCCTGATGAAGATTTACATGATAAAATGCCTGTGCAGGAGGACTTTCTGTCCTCAAGGGTCCCTGGAGAAGTGTGGTTAGTTTTCTTAGAATGTTATGTAGGAACTCCTTTACTTATTTGCACAGCAGGAACCTCTCTCCTCAGTCAATCAAGCAATACTTGGCAGAAGGGTTACAGAAGGGTATATTAACAGATGCAACCTAATTTTGCAAATGCTGCTTCTGCTCTGTTGTCAAGGATAAAAACTACATCACACTGCATTAAAATATTTACTACTGTGTTGCATGCTTTAAAATAGATGTAGGGGTTTTATTTCTCCTTGCATAAATGGCATCTGTGTTCACTGTCCTGTGACGTTTCTTGCTTGAGAAAAGCCCTCATGTAAATAAACTATTCACATTTCCATTTTTAATGTAACAGAAATCTGTAAATAATTTAAATTCTGAGAAGGAACCCCAACAGCTGCTGTGCTTAGGGAATAGGATGCTGAGTTAGGATTAAATCTTATGTCCATTGGTGACCTAATATTAAATGGGTGAACAAAGGGGGCTCTAGCTTGCTTCACTGGTGGTGAGTGGCAGCACTCACTGACTTGCTTAAAGAATGAGAAACTTTTGCTCTTAAGGGAGAGTTTTCCATAGAGTCTTGCAGGAGAGATGTATCAGATGGGTATCTACATGGTGGTCACTATAGGGCATTCAAAGAGTTTTTCAACAAAATTTTTTCAAGTGGAAACTTGTGCTCTTCAAAGGAGGAAGTTTTAGCGGAAAGACTAGTTCCCTTCATCCTGAAAGCAATGTGTTGACTGGATCAGCAAGACAGATATGATGAATGTTCCAATGTCACTTTGGATGTCTGAGCTCTAGATTCAAGTCTCTGCTTTGCTGATATCCCAGATGAGTTAGTTCTCTGCTGTTTGGACTATTTAACACAAGCCATGAATAAGCCAGTGATGGTATAAAATGGAGCTCTTCTGACAGTGAATATCAAGAAAACTGCCCCAGAAAAATCATTTTTCTCATGGTTTGTTCACTTATCTGAACATAATATCACAGTTCAAATCCCAGTGAACTATGTAGGTGAGACTGGAATATCCCTGGAGATTGTCTTAGCTAACAATCATGGGACATACAACCTTTTTGTGATGCTTGATATGTTTTTGAGAAGTATCTCTTCCCCTAGAGTAGAATAGGACAAGCAGCTCAAAATTATTTTCATCATAGTCTGAATATAAATCATAAGATGATTGAGGGGTTTTTCTCCATTTTCTCTTTGTATTGATGAGTGAACCTTCTATTCTTTTCAAAGGCCTTTCAGGCTACAATTGAGAGACTCGTTAATAACTAGGTAAAATTAGAGAGAAATAAAGCAAAGTGTCTGACAGCTCTCTGGTTTTCTTCCTACTTCAAACTAGGCTGGCCATGTCTGTGGAGATAACATAGACCTAATTGATGGACGTCCCACTGGTTCTGTGAGAATATCCTTTGGCTACATGTCTTCTTTTGAAGATGCACAGACTTTTTTGAATTTCATCATAGCCACCAGACTCTCCAAATCGGATGCTGAGCTTCCTTTCCAGTCTGTTACAAAGCCGACGACAGAGTCTGTTCCAGATGACCACCTTTCTTTTAAGAATGCAGATGAATTGTCTCCAATACTGCAAATCTCAGACGGAGGACTCAGGAATATTCCATCTGAGACAGAGACAACTGGCAGCTGGCAGCCACTGGAGCCTGAGGCAGAAAGCATAAGGGCAGCTGTTTCTGAGACTGCAGTGCCAATGTGTAGAAAAGGTGGCAAGCCCATCACTGTTGCCAAAATTTACCTCTACCCAATCAAATCCTGCTCTGCATTTGAGGTATGTGCTTTGAACCATTCAGAAGTATTTGTTCAGCTCAGCCTTGTGTTTTTCCTCAGACATGTGTGTATGAGATACTAGGAAGCAGTGTGTGGGTCCCCACGTTTCCTTTTTTCCAGTTTCTGGGATCAAGTCCTATGTGTTAGGCTACCTTGAAGGATTTTCAATTCGGCTGAAGTACGGCGGAGGGGTAAATGTGTCTTCTGCTCTCCCCTCCCCCACAGCAGGCAAATCTGCACGTAATATGCTGTCTCAAAGAAAATAGTTGGATTTGCAAAACTTGACTAAAATATAATCAAGTAATTAGTATGCTTTTACAGAATGACATGTGATGGACTTGTAGGCATTGATGGGTAGGCAGCAATTGAGAAATAACTTGATTAACATGTTATAATTGAGAGGCGGCTGATTTACATTACAAAGAAATGTTATCATTAAAAATACATTTGCAACAGAAATATGACATTTAAGTGTTGCTGTGCTATTTGAAAGTTCACTCTTTGAAGATTTTAATTGCTTTTTTACCAAGTTAATAATATCATCACCTTAGCTGTGACTTTTTTTTTTTTTTTAAATAATGCATGATGAAATAGGTGTATGGCCCACACATGACCTAGAATGTCACTCTGCTTAGTACCATACTGGGAAGTGATTTAATGAATGTCAATAATGGTATAACTTTCTCTATGAAAACTTACTGATGTAGGTCAGTGTCTCACATCTGCGAGAAAATTGGGGTCAAATCCAGTGATGAATCCCCTGCATTTCAAATAGGGCTTCTCAGCTGATTTGATCATGTTTTGGTTTTTTTCTTTCTCAATGCAGAGAGGTTGGGCAATTAAACACGATTAAATGATCAACAAAACATCTGTATTTTTAAATTTGGGTTTGCTTATGATGTCTTTAATTCAGAGGGACAATCCTGGGCATTAAATGAGACCCGAACAAACAATTTCCACCCCTTATTAACGTCCCACTAGATCGAACTGTTTAGAAAATGAAATTAATTGCCCATTTCATGTGAAAATTTTTTAATGTTTGTTGATGTGTTGCAGTCTTCCTAGCTGTATTACAGAAGCCCAGTATAGAAGCTGCTGAAATATGTTGGCAGTATTCAGGCGCCTCTGGGGTTAAATTCTATTTTTGACACGCAGGCGGGTGTTGTGAGATACATGCCACAACATTCAGCACTAGGAAGGCTTTGAAGTGATTGTGCCCAGGAGCAGGTAAGACATACCTCAGCATGAAAGAAAGCTCATGTTTCCACAAAATCTGAGCTAGGTTTCTCCTCTTCAAGCTCTGTGAGGGGAAACAGCTTTGAGTGATGAATTCGCACAAGCCTGGTACTCCCCGGCAGACAGGACTGCAATTCTGTATGGAGGGGGGAAATCCCCGTGCCTCGTGCGTAGTGCTTGTGCCAGGCACGTGTTGATGGGCCCAGAGTGAAAACAGGGCTCATCTTACCTCAGCCTCCGCCTCTACAGTTCAACACTGTTCTGTAAGCAGAGAGAGATGGATACCTGCTTATTCATTTTATCATAAAACAGGCATCTGCAGCAGGAGAAATAAATTGTTCCTGGATATTGCTGTTTCTTTTAATTGACTGCAAGAGGAATCCAAGGCAACTTGGTTTATGAAACTAACACTAGCTGATCTGAATAATTTAAAAATAGATATAAAGACTGCGACTACATTATGGGGTTTAATTTTGCATGTCTAGAGTAATTTTTGAATTCTGTTTCGATTTTTTTTTTTTTTTATGACAAAGCCTCAGCCAAATTAGAACCCAGTAATCTAAGCACTGTCAGAGCCTGTGTTACCAAAGAGTAACAGAAAATTAAATAAATACTGGATTTAGTGTATGGTATTGGAAGGGACTGGAATTTCACTATAAAGAGCACTTAGCTCTTCTCCTCCTCTTCTTAAAAGGTATTTTTTGTGCATTTCCACATGGTTTCCATGTAGTTTACAGAAGATACATGAGTGCAAATGAAAGAACAGTAGAAGTTGACCTAAAAAATCCACTGGGAAGGGACTTTCACTGCATTGGGAGAGCAGACCAGGAGTTGAAGTCAAAAGAGTATTTTGATTTTGATGGGTTTTTTATATTGAAGTAGATACCTGCAAAAAATGTTTGCTTTTGTGACCTTCTTCCTGTCCACCAGATGTTCTTCATGTTTTTTCTTCCCAAAAGTCTGACTGGCACTTCTAGGCCTGTCATACATTTATAACCAGCCTGTGAAAGATCTGCCAGTCTCACTGTCTGCCTATAGAAGAGGTGAAAATGCCAACTTACAGACCACCATTTGTAAAATGAACTTTAAAACTCAGTTAATCCCATTCTAAATCACCAAGTGGCTTAGTCTCTTCCCAATGAGTAAGAGTGGGATAGAAAGCCATGGCTGCCAGGACCCAGACCTTAGCTAGAGTGTAGAGTGCACTAACTTCCAATATGTATCTATATGTATATATATGTGTGTATGTATGTCTTTACATGTCATTACTGCAACTTCAGCCTGTATCACCTTGAGACAGGAAAACAATGCATGTCACATGCACTGCAGTTTGAAGTAAGACATGCTAGAGAGGAAGCCTTACCACAATCACATCCTGAAAATCATTTTGCCTTCTAAAATACTGCTTATACCAGAATCTCTAGGCTGTATCTGGAAAAGACTGAATCATATGCAAAACTATTCTTTTGCCATTTGTTTAGTGGTCTTTTTCATACAGGCTTCGCACCTAGCATTATATTATCTCCTTACTTCAGGAAACACATAAACTTCTGAAGTAGTAATCATGTAGCTTTAGTCTTTGATTGGAATCCAAGAATTGAAATTCAGTGTCTTGTTTTAAATCTAAAATAGCTTTAGATGCTTTGTAATTGCTGGAAATTTAGAATGGTATTTTCCCAGTTAAAAATTTGATCTCCATGTTTTTCAGTTATAGGGTGACTCAGCTAGCTGATGTGAAAAGGTAAAAGTGGTTCAAATACTGAGCTGTAGTAAATTCGTTCACCTTGTAATACTTTGATATTTGAGATCAGAAGGTCATAGATTTGCAGGTTCAAGAGCAGCCCTCCAGCTGGTATGGGAGGTCAGATTTTTAGCATGTGTAGGAACTAGGCTTTATTGTAACTACATGATCACTTGAGTTTTTCTAAAATAATATGTGCAGTGGAAAATTCCAGCTAACCATGTGTGCAGGAACCAGCCCATCTGCCAGTGAAATCTGCCCACGGACTTGCTGGTTGCAGGATAGATGATTAGTGGCAGGAGGACAAACTTGAGGAGGATGTGAGTGCAAACTCACAGCTGTTTGATCTCCTCTTTAGAGTCATATAATCTCCTCCTCTCCTAAACTCTGATTTCTCTGTTCTATTCTAAGTGGTTTAGTATGAGAGGTTCTTGACCTCCAGAGAAAATGAGAGTGCAGAGTGGTTTGGCAGCTGGGAGGATGAAATTTGGCATGAAGATTGTCAGCTCACTGCAGGTCGGGTGGTTTCTGCAGCATTTTATAGAGTGTCCCTGTCCACTGTTGTCCCATGGATTTTGTACACATGGTGTAGGAAGTAGAGGGCAGAATACTCTAACTCAACTTCTCAGATGTGTTTTCTTTTCCCTACAATTATTTTATTAAATAGAGAAAAGTGGAGGAGTAACCTCTATCCCAGACGACTTTCTTTTTTCTGACATAAAAATGTGTTTTAAACATGCATTTTTAAACAGGAACATCTCTCATGTTGATGACTTTTGCATAATTATATAATGCAACGTGCCCAGTGAAAGAGGTTAGGAATTTAAACTGATAACTAATTAATAACTTTATTTATTCTTGCAGTAGATTTCAGAGTATAAAAAATTCCATCCCAACAGAGAAGACAAATAGCTTTTAATTTAAAATACAATGCAAATTCCTAGTGATCAGTGGATAAATTATATGTAAGACGACTAATATTTTTAAACTTAGATAATTTAAAGCCTTTTCAGTGATTCCTTTAAAGTGTTCAAAAACTGTGTTAGCCTTTGTGATGACGTTACTGTGAACTGTGGGAGAAAAGCAGCCCAAAATGTTTTACAGAAAATTCTGAAATAATAAGAAAAAGAAAACAAACAACCCCACATTTTTTGTGGTGGATATTTTTATTTTGCAGTAAGAAAAGACAGACTAAAGCAGTTGGGATAATACCAAGTACTGGCTGTATTATGCAATGATCCTTGAGACAGGTAGAGAAGATGTTACATTGAATGATCTTGGGGTGCATCATCACCTGCCATGCTTGGAATGAACGTGTGTGCTGGTATCTATCAGTAAAACCATGCTCTCTCTGCTTTTCTTCTGTCCTCCCACTTTTAATTTGTCCCAGTAGCCAGAGATGGCTAGGCAACTTCAGGGAATCATGTTACAAGCTTTATAATGCACTATTGCTCACTGCCACATGTGCTACCCTGCTCTACTTTACTTTATTTAACAATCCCTTCAGCCTCTTTGAAATAATGGCAGGACATGGTCTGCACAGGCCACAAGCCTAAGTGCTGAGAGAAGAAATGAACGTGTCCTTCCATGCTCATCTCCAGTGTCAGTATTAGCAACAAGCCAGCTCTGGCTGTTCAGAGCCATCTGTGACTCTTCGTCCAAAGCAGGGCACACGGTGCTTTTGTTGTTGCAACTTCCTTTACCAGGGTCCTAGCAACATGTGCAATACAGTGAGCTGAAAAGTGGAGAGGGATTTGGGCGCTTGGCAGTGCACAGAGGAGGACATCCATGGCAGGACAGGGACTCACTGCAGGGCACATGTGTGTGACTCTCACTGCAGTGGCAAATACCCAGGGGAAGGGGTAAAGTGGGCTGAAGACCTGTAGTCGTGTGCTGCATCACATTTTGGTGTGAGTGAAGAATGGAGTTAGCTGCCATTATTTTGGACCTGTCAGAGGTAGTTTGAGTGGAAGGTGTTGATTATTTCCAAATATCTGCTGCCTAGTTAGCTGGGCTTACCCTTTAAGGCTTGTCAGCATGTAAGAACTACCTGGAACTCTGATTAAAGTGAGGTTTTGTTTTGCTCATAAAACCTCTTGCCTTCAGTGAAGGGTAAGCAAACACTTAAGCTATTTCCTGAATGATTGCTGTCCTTAAGTGGAACCAAAACAACTGAATGTTACAATAGGGAACAAAGAACCTTTGTACTCTTTTTCTATTTTTCTGCTTTTTAGTGTATTCTGCTCTCTATGTCTTGCAAATCCTGTAAAGATCTGTTGGATTTATGGGAGGATGTATTACTAATTAATGATCTTCTTTTTTGGAAGGGAGATTTGTTAGCCGGAAATTCTTGGAGCTCTCAGATGATCACCAGCTGTTCAAATGCATTTCGTAGTCTAATTATACAGGATAACCAAAAATGCTGGTCTCTCCAAAGAATAATTTCCACTAAGAACAAAAGTGTGTTCTTCAGCTGATATTGCAGTCTTTGGGCTATGATTCCTCTCCTGAAAAAGACAGGGCAAAAGTTCACATAACTGAGGTGCTGACAGTTTGAGATACTTGGATAATGTGATCTCAGATGACACTGCCAGACCTAAAATTTCTATTTATCACTGAATTTTTCATCCACTATTGCATAAAAAAATTGCCAAATAATATTATAAATCAAGTAAGTTGATAGAACACATTTCTTCTCTTATTTTTTTTTCCCATTTTCTGTATTCAATATAGTCAGTAGCACTGTGGCAAAATTATTTGGAGTTCAGCTTTGATGCTTTAAGTTTTCAGTTCTAGCATGCCTGCCCTTAGCTTTCTATAGTCAGGCTGTCAGTGTCAACTGCTGCTGCAGGCTTTTATAGAAACAGGAAAAGTTTATAAGAATGAGATATTTCGATTCTGTCGAGTTTTGAGTAGATCACATGATAAACAAAAATGTGATTTTTAGTTAATCTAAACAGTGCTTCCAGACATGCCTTTCTTCAGGGCATCAGATTGAGCATCATCTTTTACTCAATAGCTTTTTGCTGAAGTCTTTTGTCAGCTAATTCATGTGAGATGTACTCAGCTTTTGTATAAGAATTCAACAAAGTTCAGCTGTAAACTTTTCTCCATATTCAACTGTGACTAGAAAGCATAAATGAGCTGAAGAATGGCCAGCTTTATATTACAAGAATGGTATTAATATTTTAACATTCTGGAGAAGAAAGCAGATATTAATGTCACCCAAAGGCATTACTAAAATTGCTCTCTTTTTAGATTTCAAGATTACCATCTGTGTAGCACCAGAAACAGATGTTCTTTTCACCAGAAAAATGTATGTGAAAGCAAGGACAATATGCTTGTATGGGCTATTGAATGTAAAGAGTGTTATAGAAGTAATGGAAGAACAGATAGCAAAGAAGACAATGTGTTTTGTTGTAAGGGGATGTAAAGAAACTATTATTCTTCCAGCTAAACCAGAAGCTTCAGTGGCGGAGGTCTTCTCAAATGGATTAATTGATAAAGTGGTCGCATTTTATGAAAAACAAGATTTTTCAGAAGTTTGAATTTCTCAGTTTTCCTGCTTTCTGTTTGTTCAGTTTTGCCATAATTCATAAAATTCCTGTAAAATTTCCGTGCTTTCTAAGTTAAATGAAAATTGCTGGGGGAATAGATCCTAAAAATGGATGAGTATAAAACTGAAGACAGTTTTCAGAGTGTTTCAGAGCTTGTTTATTCTTATAGCTCCGTTAAACTGTATGATAATATGTAGCAAATTAGAGTAATTTGATATATTTTTTGTCAGCTTTGTGCAGTGATATCTTTGTCTTTGATTTGCAATTAAGGTTTCTCTTATAAAAAGCTGACATTGGCTTGCACAAGTTTTCCTGATTTCAACAAGTTTCATTAATGGATTCTTTTGCCTCTGTTTTCAGCATGAATCTATTAATGCAGCTAACATTTTTTAAACCCTTGTACCCCCTCCTAATGCTTTCCCAGGTTACAGAATGGCCAGTAGGAAACCAGGGTTTGCTGTATGACCGAAACTGGATGGTTGTAAACCAGAACGGCGTCTGCATGACTCAGAAGCAGGAGCCAAGGCTGTGCCTTGTGAATCCCTCAATTGATCTGAAGCAAAAAGTGATGGTCATTCAGGCAGAAGGTTAGTAAACAATATCCTTTCCTTCCCTTCTTTATTGGTGTCAGACTTCCAGGCAGGGACACCTGCATGCCTCCACCAAACTACTGAATGTAGATGTGCATGCTTACTTGAGACTTTAGGGAAAAGTTCTGTGCCAGCTGTGGGCAATGAAAGCCCAACCTGTTATAGGCAGCCCTGGGGGGCTTCCTGACTTATTGTTGGGGTAGGCAGAGAGTAGACAGTGATTTCCTATGTGCAATCATACAGTGGATGCTCCAGGATAGAGAAAGGAACAGGCAGATGTGGAAATTTACTGACTGGTATCTCTCCATATCATGAAGCCCCATAGCCTGAAGGGATTGTTACTGCTGCAAAGGTAAAGGAATAGAAGTCTGACATTAAACACCCAGGCCAAAGAGCTTCCCATTTTGTATCTCTCTTCCTCCTTCCATCTGTGGGATTAGAGGGGTAGAGTGTTCAGTGGAAATTAGTATGAATTAAAATAAGGACCAGACATTATTTAACTCAGTTAAATACTTGCACTCCAGGCAAATATTTCATGATGTTTGAGCTTCCTGGGAGTTATCAAAATCCTTTTTATTCTCTGCTGAAGGGAAAAAAAAAAGAAAAAAATTATGTAAAGTGTTACAGAAAGCCCTTTGCTACTCAGGGGTGAAAATTATTTATTTTTATAACAGTGCCATTGGCACTGAGCACTGGAACAGGTTTGAATTCCACAAAAGTCATTACTAATGCTGAGTTTGCATGTGCCTGAATGGTGTTCATCATTTCCCCAGGGTCCAACATTTACTCAGCCTGTATGTCTTAACCATTAATAATATATGTGCCCACATTTTCAGCAACTAGAGCAAAACAAGGGAACCTATCTTCAGATTTTTCACCCTTTATTAGAAATCCATATGAGTGGATCTGTAACTACAGTCACCTTTCTGTGTGTACATTAGGGTTGTTGTCGTCTCCAGCTATCTGAGCACTCTCCATAGAATTAAATCTGACTTGTTGGTTCTTTTTGTTTGAAATAGGTTTCTCAAATGTACATTTTGATACTTCCACTAATCATGTGCTATTTTCCGTGTTTCCAATCCCAAACACTATCTACTCTCCTCTTAGAGATTCCAGACTTGCTCACTGGCACACACACAGCTGCTTTCTCCTCTTTCCTCCATACTATTTCTTTGAAAATACATCATTAATTCATTTCAATTCTATGTGGAGCACCTTGCACCTCAAATTTTTGTAGTACAGTTGCACAGACAGCCTTCTCCCGCAACTTTTAAATTATCAAGTGCTTCAGAACTAATTATTTCTAGAAATTTGTTTCCTTACCATGACTCTTCCTTTCTGACCATTCTTAGTCTGTACTTCATTTTTTTTTTCCTGGCTAGCACTCATTCAGACAAGTGCATAACCATTAGTATGTTCACCTGTCAGTAACACCTGTCAGTAACACCTGACATACTTCGGGGAGTCAGGAAGAAGTTTTCTCAGATGAAAATGACAGTCAAGGCACCCATTTCACACTGAGATTTACAATCTCTTGCCACAGTTAGTGCCAGGGTGAAATTTGCCATTAAATTCTACATTTTACTGTGTGTCATTTTTGGAGTTTTCACTGTCATTTGCCTTCCTTCCAATGAGAGTGAGAACCATTTCCACACTGAAGTGATTATCCAAGTCTATTGATCATTTTTCTGCCCAAAAGTAATTGATCAGTGTGCTCTAAGAGGAATGTCGTTGGCACTTATTTACAGCCTGCTTTGGTACAGCCAGTTTGTAAGAATGGAGTCATTTTATTCTTTGTATAATGACTCTAGCTACCAAAATCCTAGCCCATGAGGTGGTCTGGGCCCTCTTTTATAGTAAACCTGTTGTTTTTTACTCTCATGGTGTTCTTGCAACCTGTGGCATTTTTTTAAAATTCTTGACAGTGAGATAATGGCTCTCTTTTCCTTGAGGAGTCTATTCCAGAGCTTGCTGCTCCTAAGATGGCACAGTGATGGGAGCACATACAAACTAACAGGGTAAGACTGAGCAGATAAATCTGTAGGAAGTTGTTCCAATATTTATTATGTTTTCTTTCCTCTTACCTGCAGTCTAAATCCATGATTTGTTCATTGATGTTAAACTTTTCAATTTTTTCCTTTATCCCTTCGCAAACATTGGTCAGTGGTATATCTCCCACTTAAATAATTTCATGGCAGACAAATTCAATTTATTAAATTGACTCTTTCCTTGAAAATCCCGTGTTAATCCCTGCTGCTTTTGTTGCCACTCTCGCCAGCCTGTCCGTAGCCGGTAGCAAATGTAGGACCTGAAGCTAAATGCTGCATGTGAAGCTGGAGCAGTGATCCATGTGGTGGGGAGCGGCGGAACTCGGTTGAGCCAGGCTGGTTGTTTTGAAGCTCAGAACCCTCACTGGCCTGTGTTGGTGGCTGATGTTATTTCAGCTCTTGGTGACTAACAGCTGCCTCCAGATCTCTTCCTGCTTTGCTCCTTCATCCATTTGGAAGGCCACCCACCCAAACTTCCTTTCCTCAGCCGCAGCAGCATGCATCATTCCAAGATGAGTTTTGTTTCCTCCGTCTCTCCTCCCGTGCCCTCACAGTCCCTGTGCTGAGTTTGTCTGTTCTTTCCATTTGTGCCCTTGCTCCGGTGACTGTGCAGACGCAGCGGCCTGCAGCTGACGGGTGACCAGCGCAGTCCGGCCGGCTGCCTCCTGCCTGCTGCTCTGCCAGGAGCTGAACCCGCTGTGTTTTCTCTGCCCGTTCCGCTGCTATCCGCGCTTTTCTCGCTGTGAGAGCAGGCTGTGGCGCACATCTCCACCCAGAGCGCGCTTTGCTGGCTGGAGGCGCCTCTCCCCAAAAGAGAGAGCCTAAGGCAACTCTGCTGCTGGAATAGGTGCCTCTGGTAAGTGCCTAAAGCTGAGCGGGGAGAATCCCACGTAGCTGAAGTACACAGCATTTTTTGAGCATTTTGCTGTTACACTATTAGATTGCGGTGAGGACTTTATCTGTGCCACTTTCAAAACATAACGAGTCTGTTCTCTCTTCCCCTCCAGGCTCACGCTTTCCTCTCCCTCTAGAACTTTTCATTAGTGGAAAATTTGTTTATGGCTATTTTATTTCAATGTGGCTTACTATTCTCTGTCTTTTCTGTCCAAGAAAAATTTGTAAGCATGATTTAGAGTGACAGTAAGTACTTTAACACCTTTTGCTGAATTCTGTATGTGCTGAGACACTCTTTCAGGGTTGTTCTTTAACCCCTGCATGCTGGGTGTCTCCGTGGACCATTTGACCCCAGCTGTGGGTGGGCAGAACCTGCTGTCTGACCGACCCAGCTGTGCAATCCTGCAGCCACTGTGGGTAGCAAGGATGGCAGAGTGGGGCTCTACACAAGCCCAAAGCTGCCTGAAGGCTTAGGATCTTTGCCTGGCATGCCTGTAAAATTAGTTGGCTTGCGTGGCAGCTGGGGAACTCCAGGTATTTCCCAAATCCCTGACGAAGGGGTTAAATGAGAGCAGAGGGAGATGAAGGGCTTGTGCCTACTCTCTCACTGGCTGTACTTTTATTCAGCAGAGGGAGTGAGATTTTAATTTTGAGAAACTGCATTTATTGATTTTGTCAGAATTATTTTCTTAGGCTATGTGATTGTTAACAGGCATTTCCTATTTTGTTTACTGTTAAGAGTGTAGCAAAGCCTTGCTATCACAGAACACACTTAGAGAAAATCTGTGTACCTAACTCCAAATCAGCCCTCACGGAGAGAAACAACTTCTTGTGTCTTGACTGAAGTTATTAGTGGTTTGGCTCCCAGTAACTTAAAGGTGGGCAGGAGTAAGTGCCTTTATTTCCAGAAATCCTATTACTTGAGTGAGAATCAAGGGAAATCTCCTTGTCCTCCTCCATCAAATACGTGGGAGCACAGATTACATTGCACTTGTTTCCTGACCTACACAAACGCGCAGCCAAACAGAATTTGGCTGAGAATACATTTCTGGAAAAGACTAATTTCTCTCTTTCCATTTTAGCTAACAATCAGCATTACTCTGGCAAGTTGGGCATTAGTTTGCCACTGCACAGTGGGAGAAATTCTGAGTGTTGAGGAGGCACTTTAAAATATTGGAGTAGAAAGATGCTAGCAAAACTGAGCAGCTAATTGCACTTTATGGAGTTTATTGTGCCTTCAAATAGTCATGTGTTACTGCCAATAAAAATAATGGGAATTAAGTGCATACACTGATGAAAGAATATACATGAATAGTTTATATTTCAGTCTATTGAAGTAACAGATCTCTAATTTTCCTCATTGACTGAAAATAGGAGCTATAACAATAAGATTTTTTTATATTAATACTGTGAGCACATCTGTGAATTTTATTATCAAGCAAATGACCATGGAGAATGACAGCTTTTACATTTTAGTAACTGGCAACATTCTACTTTATTTTTTTGCCTTAAAGATAGAATAAAATTGTAATTAACAATGTTTAACTGACCTAAACATCACTGTAAAATGTGTACTGTTCAATAAAAATGTGATACACTTGCTGGTGTATAAAAGCAGGGCTTTCTAAAGCCATGAAGTTCTATTTTAAGAAATTCTGTGAGTATGCCTTTCTTAGAAAGTATTTGAAAGATATGACAGTTAAGAGTGCGGCAGGATGAAATATTTCCAACTCTTCCACAAAGAATGATGCTAATGTCTAATTGTTTCAAAGTCCAGGGGGTCTAGTCAATAAGATGATAACATTGGCTTCTTTTTCAGGTTGTTACAGGGTAGTTCAAAGCATTTATTACATGTATTATTTTCCTAACTGAACCCAACTTTTCCCCCTCTGTCTTCACTTATGAAGTATACTAATATAATTAACCAAAGAAGAAGTAGACCACTTTCTATTTTGTAAAGCACGCATGAAACAGAGTTGATAGTCGTGTTATAATGAATCTGAAGTACATTTCATCACTCTTCAGAAGAAAATAAACCAACTTAATTTAGCCATATCACAGAGCTGGTAGAGCTTGATTTTCTTGTATTATATAATATCAAAATGTGTGGTTATGATTCTGGGAAATGGGGGGGTCAGAGTCTTGGTTAGTATATGTTGCAGTATAATGGAAAACCTGGATTCATTGCAGCCACACAATAAAACCCTTTGTTCTTCATTTAAGATTATTGTTTTCAATTAACAGAAAGAAAAGTAGTACAGCTTTTCTTTTCGGTTCTAGTAAACTACAGTACCCTTTCCATCTCTTTGGCTCATTCGGCTCAAGATGAGAAAAATGTGGGAGAAGTTGTTAAGATAGATCTTTACCAGGGAATCCTTATCTGGTTTAAACTTGGAGATGAATAGATGGGAATAATTCTCTCGTTCACAGTTTTCCATACATTTTGTCTTTAAATTATTGTAGTTTTATCTCATAGTATATTTCTTTTTTTGAACAGACTGTACCTCTTTTTTCCTTCCTGCCTCCTTCATCTTTCAAATCACTCAATCCATCTACTCCAAAAAGCCCCAACATGACAGTGTTTAACATCATCTCCTGACTTCTTAGAGGGACCATCCTTTCAATAGAAACCGTGGCTGAGGCAATAACTCTGTGCCAGTTTTGTTGCCTGAGATAAACAGAGAATGAAGTTACTCGAAGCTGAAATTGTGTATTTCTTAACATGGTTTGAGTACCAAGGTCATCTGCAGCCTTTGCGCCTTGTTTTATCATTTGGAGCCACCTGCAGGCAGAGAATATAATTCTAGCAAAAAGAAAAAGGATTTTTTTGATTTGCTGTTTGTGAGGCTGCTGAGAGTGTGAACAGGAGCAAAAATAAGAACTTTTTTCATGACCCTATCATTCGTCATAAATTTTGTATTTAAATATGTCTTGCTCTCTGCCCATCTAGGCATGAACCCAGTATCTGTGTCACTAGAAGACAATACGGGAAAAGAGGCTGTGATCTGTGAGAGTAAAGTCTGTTCACACAGGTAAGTGAGAGCAGAGAGGTACTGAAGCTGAAAATCACTGTAGTGACACGCAGGATGTGAACAGATGTGCACGCAGACAGAAGGCCTTGAAAAAAGGGTGGAAAGCAATGAATGACTTGGTGGACCAGGAGAGTGGTCCTATTTGAATAAGTAAGTTGACATGCCCAGCATGTCTGATAGAAAACAGTAAAAAATTTTTAAAAAATTAAAAAGGAGAGGAAGGATGGCACAATAAACTGACTTAGCACTCACTTGAATGAGTGAGATCTTTATTTTCACTTGCTCTAAGCATGCGAAAAAGACAAGGTGTGCCCAATTACTTCCAAATGCCAACTGGGGGTCTCAGCAGGACTTAAATTCAGTTCCGTCATTTAATAGTAATGATGCTGGCAACTTTGCCCGTTTCATACTGCATGGATTTAAAATTGATAGAATCTTCTAAAGTTATAAACAGCTTTCCATATTTACAACCCTTTTTAATTTTGTTTTGACCACCCATGTTGTTCCGTGTCCCCTTAACAGTCTCGACTGCAGGTATGTAAGTTAAATAACATTAATTCTAATCAAGAGACATACCACTTCAGTGGATATAACATTATGAATAAATTTATTTCCTATCCGTAAACTTAAGTGTTTATCTATCATATTTTCTAAGAACTTCCCCCAGTCTCATTAAATTTTCTGAGTGGTAATGTATCAAGTGTCTTCCTAAAGTATATTTGCATTATCTACTATGTTTCTTTCAATGAGTCTCTTGGTAAGTCTAACTACAAGAACCACTTAAAGATTTATGTCTTCCTTTCACCAAGGTATAGTAATTCTTGGTAACCCTCTACGTTTGCTTCTCTGAGTAACACATAAACAAACCAGCAGAAGACCTGGCAATTTCCCCACGGAGCCATCCAGAAAATTATCTTCTCCCTCTTTTCTACTAGCTATTCAGATGATAAAGAGGATCTTTTCCTCGGAAGTGTATTTTCCTCAGGTAGTGGAATCCACCCAAGAGTCATTTGTTTTAACCATCTGTCCCACTTCCCTTAGTGTTGACTCATCCCTAGCCTCCCCATGGTAGGCCCATCTATTACAGGCTGTAAAACAGCCTGAGTTATCTTTCTCTCTGTGTGCATAAAATTTGTTGCAGTACTGTTTATTGTAGCTTCTCTCTCATGTAACCGACTGTGTCATTTTTATTTTATCAAATTGGAAGTTTTCATGGAAAACTTCTTAGAGTTCTGTTAAAGAAAGAAAGGACGGAATGAATAAGAAAGGGGATATAAAGGCAAATTGCACAGGGTGGACTGTGACTAGCAAATAAACAAGACAGGAGGTAAGGCAGGATGAGTGAACAACATTGATAAGGCTCTGAAACTGCTCAGAGGTCCAATAGCAATTGATGCCAGTTTCCAGTGTTTCAGAAGAGGAGCCTCCAGGGCCAAAAATAATGAGGAAAGCAGTGCTTTGCAGTAGGACAGGAGGTGATTTGTGGTCTGAGGTCTTTTCTGCAAACTGTCTAAGGTGAGCAGTGGGACCAGAAGTCTTTGTTAAAAGGCTTTTATTCGAAATAAATGCCTAGGGAATGCATATTCTGTTTTTTAATTCTGTGCTCTGATGCTGCTATTTCATCCACTGCTGTTGGCTTACTCTGAATTTAGACTGAGATACCTGAGAAAAGTACATGATGTAGAATCTGCAAGCAGTCATGTGAGGAAGTTTAATTTCACAGCAGCCATGGAAGTTTAATGAGCCCAAATTTCCCTTCTGAAGCAATTCATCAGCATTAGCCTTCATCCCAGCAGGGGCTGTCCATCAGCAGGTGCTGCTCACATCAGAGGGACATTGCTTTCTGGTATGATGTGTAACAGTGGCCAGATGAAAGTAGAAGCTAATGTTGATAGGGTTATTGATGTTGTAGAAGACCCTAAATGCTCAAGGTTGTTGCTCCACTGAAATAGGCAGGGACAGAGCCTCCTCTTTGACCGGCTGCAATATCAAAGAGATCAAGGGAAGTGTAGCAGTGGTAGAAGACAAAGATGTAGTTAAGAACAAGGTGAACTGAGCCCATTGTATTACATCCCTTGGGATCGATATTCAGACTTCATCTGTCCTTGTTTCTTGTTCTGTAAATTACCCTGCTAGAGGGACCAGTTGTAATGCACTGAAGCTAAATGACATAATAGAAAGATGAGTGGGAAACTCAAGGCAAACAGCAAGAGAAATCTGAGAGAAATAGGCTCTTCTTTATAAATTGCCTGACATGTGCCAAATGAAATGTAATGCTGACAGATGTAAAGTTATACTCCACAAAAATAAACACAAGCAGAAAACAAGTTGAATTGAGCTACAACAGAATGACTTTGACTAAGACCTTGAAGAGGTCTTGATGGTACTTGCTCAGAAAATGGTCTGACAATAAGGGAAAGCAATTTGAAAACACAGGAGTCTTGGAATACAAAAACTACACAGTGACATTTGATAAAATACCAAGAATGGTGTGAGTCTCTAACTCAGCCACTGTGACTCAAAACAGTAAGTGTATAAAAAGAGGGCAAAATTTTGTCCCCGATTTATACAGTATTAATCTCCAACAGGCTGCTAGAGGCAATTGGCTCAGGAGAGATTTTAAACACCCCTAGTACCTCTGTGAAGGTGGAAAAAATATCGGAGGAATTTGTTTCACCTGTACTGCTACTATGGAAGATTCATGTGTTCTCATTAGCAGCCTTCTCCCTAGCACAGTGGCAGGCAAGGGCACAGTTCAGACTGTGAAATCTCATGTGGACACTCGCTTTTTGGCTTCTTTCTTGCCACAGTGCCTGCATCTCATACTCATACCAGAAAACCACTTCAGTTCTAGGGCATCACTGGCCAGCTCTAGCTGTGGTTGACATCTGTCCACTCTGAGTGGGGAGAGGGATGCAGAGCTGTGGCATAATTCAAAATTCAGAGCAAGCACTGAAGAGATACCTGATCCATGCAGGATTATAACATCTTTATTTCGCTTGTGCTGGCTTTCTACCTGTGTAATTCAGTTGAACCCTACAGAGCATTTTGTAAAGCCAAGCCACTTCCTCTCAATCTTGGGGCTTAGCACCTTTTTCTGTGTGTACCTGTCTACTTGTTTCACAAAGCATATGGTTTCCATGCAGATCAAGTTCTTTGGCTGGGAGGACAACAAGGTGAGCATAGGAACAGGGCTACTTTACTTTCCTTGCTTCAAGGATCCTCCCTAGATCGGCATAAGAATTCACATTCCTCTTACATTTAAAGTTAGGTATCAGTCAAATCTCCTTTTGGAGTCAATAGGGAGTTGAATATTCCCATATTAGGAGTCATCCCATCCTGAGGTCTAGTACAGATGGGAACTACTTACTTCTTTCCATTGTCTGTGAGCAAAACCCAGACAACTGATTTAAACTAGATCCCTGGATGTTGGAAGATTGACATTAAATTTACTCAGGGCTGAAGAATCTAATGTCAAACAGGATCAATTTCCAGTGGTCTGATCTGTGGCCTTCTTGGATTGAGAGAGGTGATTTAAAAATCCCTCTAGAAAAGATTACATCCAGGTAAAGAAGGCAATTCTATTGCCAGCTGGCATAACTCACTAGATATTTTACAACTAATGGAAATCATCTTTAGAGAGATGCTTGGCCTCTGTTAGTGGAGCCATGTTTTAATGTGAAATGTCTGTACTAGCATGAATTAAATTAGGGAAGTAGCATCATTGTACCTGATGGGATCATTAAAAATTACACACAGTGGAGCAATCTTAAATTGAATTCAGATCATTCCTCTGTTTTTAGTAAAAAGGACAGACCAGAGTGTGACTATTTCATAATACTCTATTGTAATATTGTTATATGGGCAACTATTTATTGTACTTCAGAGTCAGTGTCTTCAGTGTTATGATTATTTAATCCTTTATTCAACAGTAATTTTCTGTACTAGACTAAATTACATCTTGTGAAGGTTGACTTCAAGAGGAACAGAGTAAAGTTGAGGAAATAGGGGGTTACAGTCATGCAGAGCTTCACATCAGACATTCATCAGACGATATGGATTCTGTACTTTGTATTGAAGGAAGCAGAATTAACATCTTCACAATTTGACTTCTGTTTTGCAAATTAATGTTTGGGCAATCAAATTTAAACTCTCTCTCTTCTTTTAATAGGGTAAAAACATATGACTGTGGAGAGAAAATTGCTGGCTGGCTCTCTACGTTTCTTGGTCGTCCATGTCGCTTGATAAGACAAAGTTCAGACATGAAAAGCAAGTCACATCAGAAAAATACAAAAGGTGTGTTGTCATTATTAAAAATATTTGTGATTCCTCATGCAAACATTGGGCTCATAGACTTCATACTGAGTATATAGGTACCCTGATAAAGGGTGAAAGAGTTATCCAGTATTGATCTAGTTGTTATGTTTATACCCAAACTGACTTTTTGCTGCCCTTCTACTTGTTAAATTTGGTGAAAATGTACAGATACACCAGTATGGGGAGAGTTATCATCATGACGATGATTTTGTTAGGAAACACAAAGACCGTTTAGAAAAATGATCATGAAAAATCTTAAGAATCAAAGAGTTTATTCTGAGACTAAATTTCATTATAAAAATAATTGAAAGAGCACTGAAATTGAAAGAACATTGAAAATGCGTAGATATTGCTCTTATAAACTATTTTACAAATTTGGTAAAATCTTAACTCTATCTCAGTTTCTAACTGCATTGCATCGTTACCATCTACAGGTTTGAGGGCATCCTTGGAATATTTTGTTAGTGCCTGGAACCAAATGAATAAACTAGTAATGAGAATGATAACAGGTCAAAGGAAAGATGAGGTGAAATTACTAATTTTTGTGGCCACTTTAGAATGTTGGATTGTTTTTTTAGGGCTGTCATCTGCTACAAACATCTCACTCTCTCTTGTGAATGAAGCACAATACCTCCTGATAAATGTAGCAAGCATTCTGCAGCTGAAAGAACACATTTCTGCAAGGTAAGATGTCTCTGTCTCCAAATGTCTCTCAGTGATCTTGGATTCCAGAATCTTGCCATAAGGTGCCAATATAGGTGTTTTATGTGGAAATTTAGAGATAGTTACTTTACAACATTCAACAAATATGTAGCTACTAAACTGCTATAATTACTAATTATTTTATGGTTTCTGAAAATTTGGATTAAATGCATGAGCATAATATGTCTACCAATCATCTTTAGGAAAATTTAAATTAAATTTTTGTAAAATGATTTTGTGGAAAGATATTATTGAGAACTAGCCAACTTCTATTTGTTAGAAGAACAAGGATAAATAGTTTTTTTCAACATAAATCGTCTGGCAGGTAAAAATACAGTCTTACTACTGGCTGAACAATTTCTTTCCCATGGGAATTATTAAGATTTACAGTAAATATGCACAACAGAAATATTTCAAAAGTATTTTCAGACTGGAATAATTTTATTTCTTAATTGAATTTGTCTTTACTTACAAAAAAGTGTGAGATAGAAGCAGCAAATGAAACACTGAGTCAGCCCACAGTTCAAAGATAACAAACCCATTACCAATCAAATTTTCATATACTGACGATAGGAAAATTGTTGTTTCTTGAGTATAACTAGGAAAGGTTCAAATTCCACAGAAAATCTTCCCTCAAGGCCTCCATTATAGCTGTGCATCCCAGCATTTGTCTCTGAGCCCCCTTTTCCTGTCTCACAAAACTTCTCTCTTGCTTCTTCCTGGAGTCATCTTCTCTCTTCTTAGTCACCTACCAAACATGTCCCCCGCATTGAAAATTCCAGCTTTGAGTAGAAGAGGAATATATATATATATATATATCTGCAGGAGGATATGTATACAGCTTCAGAACTTAAAACCACTGACTGAATGAAGCATTACTAAGACTACTGGAGCTTGCATTGTCTGAGGGTTTTCCTTCTTTAGGAGAAGACATTTGGGCAATTTTGGAATATCATGGGAAATGTGTATAGAAAAGGTTTGAATCAGTCCATCTCTGTGTTTTGACTACCCTTTCTCAGTGACAGTTAATGCCTTCTTGTGAGGCTTGGCTGGCTGGGTTACATCTCCTTGGGAGGGCACTTCTTGCAGACTTCTCTTACTCAGGCTGGGCTTTTTCCATGATAAGACTCAGTGAGGAACCTTCCAGATATGGGATTTGAGTGCAAAGATGAAGAGTAAGAAGCAGCAAGTGAGGACGAAGGAGAACAAGGAACTTCAGTAAAACATTCAACATCAGATGATACGCCGATTTTACGCCTAATATCTTCCAGTACAGCTAGGCTTGTAATCTCCCTTTCCTCAAAGGAAGCTCCAAACGTGGCCAGAGCTGCAATGGTGACTGAGAGGCATCTTGTTTCCCGCTCTGCAGCGTGAGTTGGAAGTGTCCTCCCTTCCATGCATTTTGCCATGCAGTGCCTTCTCTGGGTGCTGGAGAAATAAATTCAGATACACATCATCCTCATTCTGCACTGTTACTAAATCATGGTGTATGAACTTTCCAAATACTGAACTATCCAATGTACTTTCAGGAACTGCACTTATGGGCCTTTATTAAATATTGGAGGGTTTTTAGAAAATATTATTTAGCTTCTTGGCATGTGGGTTTGGTTTCGCTTAACAGAAACCTGCTAAGTTTTATAAAACAATTTCAGTTTTCAATTAAGTTTTCATAATTTCTCTTTGTATCTTCCATAAGTAAAAACTAGTCTTCCAGTTTGCACTTGGCTCTGGAGAGGTGATCTAAAACAGAAACAGCAATTCAGTTAAAAATTAGAATGCAGCATACTGTTGGAGAGCTACATGTACCTGCAGACATTTGTCTGTCTGGTGTTTCCGTTATAGGTCACCTCCATGAAAATCCCCACAGCCTGACCTAATGCTCAAATGTTCTTGTTAGAAATATAACCCTGAAGAAATAAATATTCATTTTCAAGTTTGCCTGTTAAATATAGGTAACACATTCTTCATTGCAGAGCCCACTGCTGTGAAAATCCAAAGCACCTAGGCTGACTTTGGCACATTACACTGATTTTCAAAACAGGTCCATGTTGAGATTTGCAGGATGAAGGTACCTGCCACTCCATCCAACCAATGCATGTCTTGTGGGAGGAAAAATAATGGAAATTTACTCAGACACATGTTGCCAAGTAATTATAACCATTTCTGAGGGCTGGGGGAGGTGCAAGAGAGGTGAGGTATTCTGGACGTGAGCCTGAGCAGGTTGAGGGCAGAGAGATTAGGGGTAGGGGCTCTGCAGTCTTTGAGTTCAGCAGCGAGGGGTAGATTAGTAGAAGCTTGAGGTAGTTTTCAGCAGCTGGCTCAGGACACTGCAGGCCCAGCTCTGAGCTTACTGGGGCTTTTGATGCCCCCACCAGTACAGGCTGGGGCAGCAGGCCTTAGATTTTGCAAAACACTTTCAAAACTAGAGGCTACATAGCAGCCAAGCTCCAAGAGCCCACAGCAAAGCTGGGAAGCACAGCAGCATAACTGAACATGTTCACAAGTAACTGCTATTTTCCTCCTTGTTTGTGTGAGCACTGGCATAATCTATGCTTCCTGTTGGCTCCCGCCTCCTGCACTCATTACAGATTCTGCCTCAGCCATGGGATTACCTGTGGGATCTTGAGGAAAAACCTGTATCCTTGCAGCTTCCCATCCCACCTTCTACCCCCAGGCTGCTGGAGCCCTTGTGAACACCGGGGACTTGGTGGAGCTGGGCTTCTGTGGTTTGGCTGAAAGTCTGCACAGGCAGTTTATCCTTATGCACTTTTGTCTGCTAGAGAAGATCATCCAGACTGTTTTAAATAAAAGCAAGCTTTTTTTTTTTTAACCTAACAGGCCTCCCCTGCCAAGGCTCCTTGATTGTGAAGTTTTCCCTGTACTTCGATTTTTGCATGTTTTTTATCTTTTTACCTAGAATACATTTTAAACTGTATGTCATTACTTCTTTCTTTTTGGGACAGAAATGCCTCTCTTCGCTGCTTACCCCGATTTCTGCCTCTGCTGTAGGATATCATATCCCAAAGTTGTCAGACTACAGTTTATGGAGTATCAAAAATGGTTCATGTCCTCAATAGCTAATGCAAAAAGAAGTGTTCTTCTCCAGTAACAGTGGCACTGAGAACCCTCTGGCAAATTTTACAGTGTGGTTTTCTGGTGGTTTTTTTGGGTTTTTTTTATGGTACTGTTCAAGTTCTCCTTTAGAAGAAGAGTGAAGAATGACAATTCAAAGATGCAGCAAGATTTCTGATATTTGTATGCAGTCTGCTTCTCTTTCTGTCTCATATACATTCTCCACACTGACACAAATCTACACTCTGGCAGTTCAAATGCTTGTAAAGAGGGGGAGATATCACCACACAGAGATTAATTTTTTTTTAAAACACCTATCGTTTGGTGCAATCTGCTGCCTCCCAAAGGCAAATAATAATAATATGAGGGATATATTCTCATAAAATTATGTTACTGGCCTTTTCAACCTTCAGCAACTGCTGGTTTTGTCCCTTCTGACATTGCACCATGTGCAGAATAATTTTTTTTATTTGCCTTTGGTTCTAGAAGCTTCTATTTCTACAATATTTAACAAGTCAAATTGATTACTAACTGAAAAGATCTTTTTATTTGTTACCATTAGCCTTACATATGATAACAAATTGGGAATTTTCTCATACGCATGGTTCACAATCACCTGTCTACATGTTTTCATACCTACAATTTCAGGTTACACCTCTGAAGAAGCCACCTAGAGGGTTACATATTATAGTTGAGAGGTTACAAATTATAGATAAATACCCTGTGCCGTTTCCATAGCCTTTGTAATAAAACTTGGTCCATGTTGTTCTGGAGAAGCATTTGCTAATCACATGAGCCACCAGATTCTTACAGCACAAACATCTAGTGCAAAATTAGTTAATAATTTTATTTTTTCTTTTCTCTGTCAACTCTGTGTGACAGATTGAAGGAGCCATTGGAAATGGAGGAATTAATCCGACGTTTCCGTGCAAACATTGTCATCAGTGCACCAGAGTCCTTTGAAGAAGAAGAGTGGGCTGAGATTGCAATAGGTGCTCTGCAATTCCAGGTGTGAACTTTCTCTCTCATCCATGTCCCAGTCTATCACAAAGCATTTTGATTCCTGGAGACAAACCAATTTTTGCAAGGCTTTATCTAGAATATGGGCAGCACGCTTTGTGCAGGTGAAATTTATGAAATGCGTAAAAAAAAAAAAGTGGTTTGTCCTGTGGCAAACGTAATTCAATATATTTGAGAGGTTTTGAAATATTTCTCCACACTTTTATTGAATTTCATAATTCATAGCATTTCTTATCTTTTTCTATCTGAACCGGATAATAAACAGGTTTTTTGAGGCAGAGTTTACAGCACATATTTAGCCAGCATGTCAGCACAGAATGCTTGTTGCTGTTAAGCACAGTAGTCCAAATGTAGCCTCACATTGCTGCACATCAAGCAACTGATTGCCAGAAGACTGGACTTGAATACAAGTGAACACTCATGGTCTATTGCCCTCTGTTGTATACATCTTATCCTAATCTCCACTCAAGAAATGTTTCTAATTCTAGCCTGGTAGGGTTTTTTGGTGTGCTGTGCTTCATATCAGAGCTAACAACAAATTGTCCTTTGTACTGTAAGGAAAATGCTGAAGAGTCAGACCTTGTTTGCAAATGCATTCTTTTAAGAAAAACTCTGAACAAAGAATGTGTAGAAGCTACACATGAAACCTAAGGGAATGATACACACATATATTACATATTCTGTTGAATTTGTCTGACCTTGAGATACGAAATATGTATTTGAAGATGCTCTGCCTAGGATGTGAAAGTGGCTTATTCATTGTTTTCTTAGAGATTGTAGTTAAGGTGTGAATGACAGGAGTGCTGAGGTCAAATCTAGAAGTTGTGATAGGCATCACTCCTTTTTTTTTCTGGTCAGCTTGCTGTAAGAAACTTCTTCAGCAAGGGTGGAAAATATTGCTTATCTGCTCTCTTCTTATGTGTACTTTGATCAGTAAGCTGCAATATAAGTTGAGAAAATTAAGGAAAAATTCCTGTAAGTGAGAAATGAGGAACACAAAGGACAAAATCCGTGGTGTATAGCTTGTTGGAGGCTGGAGTTACACTGGGGTGCTCAGTTGAGGATCCTGTTGATACGTTACTATAAAACTACAAAATAAAAAGGCATGCCTGTTTCTGGCACTGATATACTTTAGGAATACTAGGCAAAAATAGAAAGGCTTATGCAACTGGCATTGTCTTTGCCCATCTCTGCTAGGTCCTTTTTCAGATACTGATGTAGTAACGGTAGAAATTATGTTAATGTTCCTTGATGCCACAAAAATGGTGGAAGCTGTTGAACAAAGTAAAGCAGGGAAAAAATATTTCCTTCTCTGTCTTCTTGTTCTTTCAATAAAGAAAATTAAAGCTGTGGAAAATAATTTTCTAAAAGAGCTGATGTTTGGCATTGATGTTTACACTGGAGAGTTATACAAGCAGTCTAGATGCATCTCAAAACCCTGAAATATCACTTCAGATCAGCACATAAAATGTTTGAAGTGTACCATTTAATTATTTGCCCTATTTGAAATTTATGACACATTTTACAAAAGTAGAGTGCGTATACTGGGATACTGTAAGACTTAATTTCTGTAATGTACAGCTTTGCTAAAGTTAGGGATGCAGTGTTAAATGAAAGTGCACTATGTTGTCCTTCTCCATTTTAAAGCTCTAAGAATAAATTTGTTGCAGGATTTTGGGCTTTTTTCCCTAAAAACACACCTTAGTTCAAACAACAATTAACTTTAAGAACAATTACATATGATGTTAACATTGTGTAATAGGTGATAGAGGATTAATTATTTCTTCTGATTAGGTAAACTTGTATATTTAAACATTTTACATTCTAAAAATGCCGTGCATGTAAGAAATATATTGTGCATTTCAGCTGCACTAAAACAGTCCCAAGAAAATCCTCCTTGGGTTGCATCCTGAGGCATTGGTTTAATTTTGTATTCAGTTCTTTGGGCAAGCAGCCCTGCTAACCCACAGAAGAAGTGAAGCCATCAGGAAATACAAATATGTAAATGTCTGGTATTTCTCAGATTCTGTCTCTGAAAAAGTTTTCCTTAAAAAAAGAAAAAAAGTTAATTAAAAATTCAGTGAGACTTCTGCAAGTAGACCTATTACATTAGATGAACAGACCTGACCTGTTACATAATGAAAGCTTGAAAAACCACAGGAAAAGTATGCAAAAGGTATGTGTTTAAGATATTATGATGATCAGAAGCTTGTACTGTTCAATGTCATCCTGCTTTGATAAACAGCCATGAACTTTCTTTAACTAAAATTTCAGGTTGTGGGTCCATGTAGCAGATGTCAAATAATCTGCATTGATCAACAGTCTGGAGAACGAAACAAAGAAATTCTGCAGTCCCTGTCTGCTGCCAGAGGTAGAAAGGTCAGTACAGTACTTTAAAATAGCTGTAATGAAAGATGTAGTGACTTTATTGCATGGGTAGTGACATATCTGCTGAGAGAATATTCAGAGTTAAGTTGTTGTGCTAATTGTTACCATTTGGATTTTTTCTGTAAAAAGAGGATGCACTTACCATTCAGATATGACATGGTTTATTTCCATAAAATGCTCAATACATTTTTTATTCAGAAATGAACTACTAATATGCATTATTTTTAACTGTGCTTGCTTTTATTCGGTATGTACTTCTTTACAGTGTATTTATTTTGGCCTTAAAAATACAAGATGATGCACTGATGTCTTTTAAGAAAAGAAATATGCAGAAAAATCAGAAAGTGTTTTAAATTTTACAGTTGGCGTGTAAGACTAAACTTTATTCTTACCCTGAGAAACTAGTTAGCAAGAAAAACAGAGCAGATGTGAATATAGTCAAAGTGGAGAGTAATTGCTTCGGAAAGTGACCACAAAGTAAGTGTGAAATACAGGTGTTTATTTGAGGTCCTGCTTCCTAAGATTTCATTGCTTCTTGGAATTGAGAGTGCTCAGATGATGGCTAGACAGTTCGGCATCCCAAAAGCTCCGCAAAGCTCCTCATATGTATTTGTTTAGCTGAAAATCCTTATTCAAAATGCATTGCTTCCTGTGGGTTAAGCTTCTGTTGTTGAAGTGTCTCAGGGCTCGGGAGCCTCGCCAGTACCCGGCAAACACCAGAGACTGGGCACAGCACCGGCACCGAGCAATAACAAACAGGCTCAAAGTCATTCACCCAGACAATGCACAAACAAGTTACAAATACTGCATTCTATGTTTGGACCAAAAAAACCTAATAAATTGATTCGTCTCAGTGACTCATTAAGCAAACAAAGGGCTTTCTTTCCGTTGGCTGTTTCCCTCGGTGAATAGCTGCTCCGGCTCCGTGTCGGAGCCAGCCCGGCGCGGTGAGCTGGGGAGAGGCGCAGGCAGCGCCGGCTGTCGAGGCACAGCTTCCCGCTGACCTGCGGTGGCCTGGGGCTGCACAGCAGGCTCTGCTCCGGGTCACCGCAGCACATGAGCCTTTGTGAGATGAGCTCCTGGCCGCGGGGGGTAGCCTGAGGACAGGGGCCCTTTCCCGGTAATGGTGAGCCACAGCTGGAGCATCTGGGACCCTTCAGAGCACATTTGGGCACTCAGGGCAGGGATCCTCCCTGCTGCCACGTGGGGTGGAGTATGCACAGGACTTTTCCTGCCCATATGGGTTTTACTGGATTATGACTTGAAACCTCTGTAGGGAGAAAGCACTCTGTACTCGGGGAGAGAATGGCAACAAAACCTTCCTCGAGATACGGATTCTCAGGAGAGGCAAAGCATCTTCTACGTGTTTCCCACAGCAAAGACGAGCTCCTCTTTCATTCTGATTAACTCAGCAAGGAAGAGATTTTCTTGATACAAGCGCTGCTGGAACCAAGTGACTCGTTCGAACAGGACGAAGGCAAAGAGAGCAATCCAGCCTCTCGAGAAGAAGCTGGCGCCGGATAATCGCCGCACGGCGAGGCGAGGCAGGCACTGCTGATCACCGCGGGGGAGAGCTCTGCCTCCCTCAGCTGCGCCGATATTCACGCTGCAAAGACACGGGCGTTCAGCCTTTTTTATTTTTTCCCAGCCTCCAGCGCTGCTGGCAGATGGGGTCTTGTGAGCACGCCCTGCTCTGCATAAGGGCGAGTCCTCTGGGTTAGCTGACAGCTGAAAGGGAGGGTTTGAACTGGGGGCTTTGCCTGCTCTGGTCTGAGAAGACCTCCGAGCCCATCCGTCCTGCAGGTCACCTCTGTGGTGATGGGCACCAGCTGATTATCGATGAGCAGCACCCAGGAAGGACTTTGGCATTTTCGGTGTGCTCAGCAGACCTAGCAGAGGACATTGATCCAAGCCTTTCACAGCTCTCAGTGGGGAGAGAGAAAGAACATCGAGTTCATGTGACTGTATTAAATTGCAGAGCTAATCCTTTGGTGACTCATATCTCTACCATGTGCTTTTCTGCTAAGGAGTCATCTAATAGACTTCATTCTCTTTTTATTTTTTTCTTTATCAGATGCACATTCAGTGAAGGAATTTAGCAGTGTTTGCTCCCATCTGTCAATAATCTGATTCAAGCTACCAAAAAAGCTATTGCAGAAAAATAAGATTTTAGATAATTTCCCAGGTTCTAGGGAAGCTGCTGTAGCTAGTTGATTGCCAAAACATTAAAGATACTGCACATAGAAAAGAGAGCCAGATGTCAATATTTACCTATTTGTTTTTTCTTAGAACACCAACCTGAAAAATTACATTGAAGTTTATTAAATAAGTAGCCCAAATAGCAGCACTGCCAATGAACTTCAGTGATGAGCTAAATAATGTAAGGCTTGTAAGAGGTGGTTCAATATTTATTTCTAAAACTCTGTTTATCTCCATTCCTCTGAGACTCTGATAACCTGGTGCTTCAAATTGACAGATGGAGCCTTTGCATAGATGGATCGCAGCTGAAAGTCAGAACCAGCTACTGTAACTAGCCACACAAGCAATTTGCATGTTTCCTGATAAATGTAAAGCATGGTGCTGAAGCCTTGCCAGCTGCTTTTTATGAAACCTTTTTTGTCATTGTTTGACATAAAATGCGAACGCCTCTACGAAGTGAACTTGATCTCTGCTTTCTGAAGAAACACTCACTAAGGATTCCTTCAGTAATTTTTGACTGGAAAGGAAAGATGAGCTCTCCTCGTGTGGCAGAGTGCTCTCTGTTACTGCAGGAGATTAGGAAAGACTAGATTACTACATTAAGCAAATGGCCACATGCTGTTTCACATGCCTTGCCACCTGATGCAAAACACACATGGATGGAAAAGGGAGAACAGAATTCTTGCCTCTCTTCGGTGTTTTGCAGATGCCGTTTAGCGCTAATGATAGCGGAAGCCCTGTGGGTAGATTTGCAGCAGTGCTGTAAGCCGGGACTTGCTGTCAAGGTAGCAAAGGGAATTATTGCATTAGCAGTCTGCCTTGGTCTAAATGTATGGATAGCGGTACATCAAGGGAAATCCATTATGTTTGTATGTGCCTTCATACACTAAAAGGCTTGTGTTTTTTCCTGGGGGCTGCTGATTCTCCTTTATGTATCTCATTGTGCCTTGGGAGAGCTTCTTTTCCTGCAGAATTAGATGCTGTGCCTTTGGATTGCTTACTGAAACATTAGCAAGGATAGCAAGTGACCTTTCATATCTGATGCATCATTATCATTATTTTTATAGTAATGCAGGGCTTTACATCATGCAATGCTTTTCATTCAAATATCTGGAACATTTGAGGACAGTGATTGTTGTAATTAATAGGCCTCTGAAATAATATGGTTCTCTTTTCTCATTGGTGGCTGAACTGGAAAATGCATTTATTTAAGGTAGAGCAAAGGAAAATCAGTTCTTAAGAAAACATTCTGCAGTCCAGATATTTTCAACGGAACAACATGGGGTTTTATTGCCACCAACTTAGAAATTTCCCTTTTTCCAATATAAAAAATCAGCATGTCAAAAGTGAGTATTTCCACTCTCCTATTTTGTAAGGCTTTAAGTTTTGGTAAATCTAAAGCTAATAAAACATTCTTACATTAAAAAAAAAAAATCAATTTTAATAAGTGCATCTCCCAGATCTTTGTATGAGAGGGAGGTTATGTTATTGTATGAATAAATGATCAGACCTGGACAGGTAAATTTATCTGCTGGGATATGGCAGCTGAGATTTACATCTGGGGGCAAAATCCAGAACTCATCCATCCAAAGCTAAGTATTAGCATGCAGTAAGATTTATTTGCTTGTTACACATTCTAGCAGGGTATTCCCCTAACAAGTTCTAGTCTGTGTTGACTGCTTCTTTAAGAGCTGTAGCTCGAAGGCATCTCGCCTCAGGCCTTTGTCAGATGTAGCCCCTCAGGTTTCTGTCTTACAAAAGGGGATAGTGCACACAGGGTATTTCTCTGTCAGTGAATTTCTGAGCAGAGCATATTACTGTTGATCCAGTAAATGAACTTGAAACAACATGCAAGAATGACAGCATTTCTTAGCTCTGCCTTTAACTGAGTGTGATGACTATCATATGATTCACTGTTGGCAAGAATATGTGTGTTTTCTCTATTTCTCCCAGCAGTGAAGTGGTCTGCTTTTTCCTAATCAAGGAGCTTTTCGTTTTTTGTCCCTGTAACGTTTTACAGTTATGGGAAGAGTCTCTTCTTATAGATAAAGCCATGGAGCTCACAGTCCTGCCCTCCCTGTCCAGTTCTTGGTGTGTGCTGGGAAGATTGTATGCAGAATAAAATGCCCTTGAAGTCAGGAAAAGGTAGCAGCAGCAGGCAGAGATTATGCGGTTCAATGTAATAACTCTGCAGGCTGTAATCTCTGCGTCTGAAAGCCTCATTTTTCATCAGAAATGTGAGAAGGGCCGATTTCTACATTTTATCTTTCTCTTGAAACAGAGCTGAAGTGGCAGATGCAGCTTTTGTGGTTGCTTGGCAGGGGGGTGTGTGTGCGATTGCTATTATCAGTACTTGCTGAGTCATTATTTGTAATTATTGACAAAACAGGGAAATTTACTTAAAAGATGTTAAATCCACTTCTGGCAGTCAATCACAGGCTAAATTTTGGTTTTAAGAACATTCACCAAAAAAAAAGAGAGGTCAGCGATTCCAAACAGGCATTAGTACTAAAATATGTATACCATCAGTATATCATCACCTTGGAAACTCCGTAGGAATTTCTCACTGAAAAAAAAACACCGACACTTTCGGTGCCCAATCAGGAAGGAAAATACTAAGGACCAGTATTAAAACAGTATTTGAGAGCTCCTGAAGACAAGATGCATTCAGACGTGTGTTTTCTTAAATAATTCTAAATGTTTTAGGGTGCATTACAAAAAAAATCCTGCTAAATAATTTGCAATAATAAAAATTGATAAATTAAGTTCTTCAGAGCGAACAGTCTGCCCAGATTTTAGTCTCATTTTAAGATACATCAAGATGACAATACAGTAAATACAAATAAAAACTTCTCATGCATCAAATAAGCTCATTTACATGGATGAGTTATAAAATTCCTTCCTGCAAAATGTGGTGTAGCGTGAACTAATATTAATTTTACAATATTTGTTTTCTATGTTGCCTGATTTTTTTAAAAAATGAAATCATGGCAACTGTCATTTTTGCCCTAAGGTATAGGAGGTGAATCCAGGTTATTACCCACAAGGCTGAAAAATACATTATTTATGTCAATAGAGAAACTTGTCAACAAAGGAGAGAAAAGCAAAAATGGAAAAATAAAGACTACATACTTAACTATTTTAAATTAAACAGTTACTAACACCATTATGGCATCACGGTTGATCCAACACAGTCACTGTGCTAGAGGGTTGGGGTCTTACAGTGCTACAGATGTTCCTCAGCATTAAATATTAGAACACTGACCATAAGGATATTAGGACACTGACCCTGTGTCCATCAAGCATTAACACCATTATAGCCACTGGTACCCAGAAGGTGCCAGGGATAGAACAGGCCTGACAGGCCCAGCTCATGCCCTCTACATGTGACATGCCAGTGAGGTGAAAGAATAGCAGAGGTAGCTAAAAATACCATACCTAAGCTTCGGGCCCATTTTTCTCATTGATGTTTAGGATTACAAATGAAACAGAAAGACCCAAATTCAGTCTGAGGCCACGTTTGGATAGATCTCTGCCTTACAGCATCTCTCTTATTTAGGAGTAGGTCTCAATCTTACCTCTCATGAATTCTTCAAAGACTAAAAGCTCTTCTGTGTTACCTCATTGCTGCATCTTTATTTAATTAAACAGTGCAAGAATAGGAGAAAATATACTGCCTTCATATTTAATCTGTGAAATATGCCCCCTTAAATTCACTTAACACTATTTTTTTTTATTTATTGCAATTCCTTTTACCTACTATTTTTTTTAAACCTGCTCTAAACGTAATTCACTCAATTTCAGGATTATTGATCTGAACAATGGCAGTAAATGTAATCAGGAAATAAAGAAGGATAATAGAATTTTGTTTTTAAGTAATTTCATTTGCTTATTTATTTACTTTACGCTTTAGAATGACTTGTACATTTTGGCTGTAGTCTATCAAAGCACAATACTTTTTTTTGAAACCTGAAAAAAGAGACAAGAAACTTAGTATTGGGTTTGCAAGGTCTTCGGTTTAAAGAGTGAAGACTTTCTGAAGTCTAAAAATCTGTTATCATTTCAACATAGTCTTCAGTGTTCCTTTTTTTTCCCTACTTTACGTATTTTGTGATTAACTATTATCTAATTCTTTGGAAAATATCATCATGAGATGGCAGGTCTTTTTCTTGCATATTTCTAAATTCTCTGCTGCTGGAAAACAAAACCACAGAACCACACCAGTCTCTTCCTGTGACATTTCCAGATCAAACCCACAACTGTAACATTCAGCTGCTTGAGATCAGGACCTCACATAAGAATGCAGACACTCAGATCAGGTTTTTGGTGCCTGTGAGGGTTGCATGGTCAGTGGGCCACGTGGATATTCCGTTCCTCTTTTCTTTATTACTCAGTATCGCAAAGACATATTCTAAGTATTTCTAATATTTATGCAGGATGAATTCACAGGTAATGACACTTAACAAGTGGGAGCAGTAATAAAAAAAACTTTCTGAATATTTTCTGTAAAACATACTAAAATATTTGTAAAAACAAATGAAGGGAAACTCACAGAGGCTAGACAGGATAAAGTTCTGTTAAAAAAGTGAATAATTCATGGTAGAAGATGCAAGATTTCCTCGCTGTTGGAACATACCAGTGTTCCCATGCTGCAGAGCCTTTGTTTGTGACAATGCATTAACTGTATTTGTCAAGGAGCCAGACAAGTCATTAAATAACAAGATTGTGAGGGAGTGTGAATTACATATATGATACTAGGGAGCTCATGATGAAATACTGTGTTATTTATCCACTTACTTAAGCTATTCTTCTTGAATGGCATAGCATTAGCTTTTGTTTACCAGTCTATTATAATTAATGAGTTAAGAATGTTCTTAATTATATGGACATAGTACATACCTCCTTATTCTTAAAGCAATATTTTTCTTCTAAACATATCTGGATTGTGAGATCCTCTACAGATTTGATTACCCTAACATGTCTTGCATCTTAATAAATATTTTCCTTTTTTTCAGACAAACTTTGGCGTATACCTGATGAACCAGCCCTTGCGCTCATCCTTTTCAGACATTTTATCAGTTGGGTCTCAAGTACTTCCAGTGCTGAAGGAGAATACAGAAATTCAGCCTCCGACATCCAGTGAAGAAAAATGTTCAGGATAGATTGTCTGGTGGAGATGAAATTTTTATGCAACTACGGAGAAGTCAGTAGTCAGTTACTCAAAAAAAAGAAAATGCTTCCACTCATTTGCTTCTGGTTATTTTCTGTTTGCTGTGAATGTTATCAGATGGCAAAACTGTTGATAATTACAGCTCACCTACATGTTTTTGCTTGTGATTAGGTTGCAGCAGCCATAACTCTATTTTGCACAATTGCTTCAGGATGCAACAGGTTTGATCAAGTTTTACTGGTGGATGACTCCCAAAACAAGCCAAACTTCGTTGTCAGAAAGCCGCATCTCAGTGAAGGAAAGTAAACACAATAATACACTACTTCCTTCTGCTGCTTTGTCTAAACCCCAATTAGGAGAGAGGATGCAGACATATTTTAGAAACAATGTGGGTGGGAAGAGAACAGTGAGAGAGAGGCATGAGAGTATCAGTGCATTGAGCTTTTCCAAAAGGAAACTGAAGGTGATGTGTAGACAGTCTGAAAGCAATGGAAAAGAGGAAATTACTGGGAAATCTGTCTCCTGCTTCAGAAGTAGTGCGTGAGGATGCCAACAGGGCAGAAAGATAATGAAGATCCAGGATGCCATTTGCAAAACACATTCCCTTTGAAGGAATTCCATCCATTTGTTCTCAACTTATTTCTCTTGCATTTGTTACTTTTCCATCTGATTTATTTTATGTGATGTCTTCCCTGGGATTTTTTATGTGATGGTGTCCCTGCCTATGGAAGGGAAGTTGGAGCTGAATGATCTTTAAGGTCCCTTCCAACCCAAGCTATTCCATGGTTCTACGAGTTCCACACTCTTGTTTCCTTCTATATTTCTGGATGCTGACACATTATTTCTAATTAGAGATTTTTCCAGTAATACAGTCATTTTCCATACAAACTTTTATTATCCTCAGCAATCTCTAATGGCCACTTAAAGGAACTCTTGAAAGTTTGGATGCTTCTCCATCTCAAACAGGTCAAAGTATTCTTTTTTCTTACTCATCGTTTGTTTCATAATGCCCTTCTTAAACGGCTGTTGGAAGCTCCTACACAAGGCTCATGCTTTCTGACTTCTGAGAGCAAATGTCTGAAACCTAAGACTTAGTCTGAAATATCAGTTATTGTGAAAATTACAAAAAATAAATAAAGCAAGTCACGGAGCAAAAAAGAAAACATACATCTATGTAAAGTTTATGTAAATGAACACTGAATACATTGAGGCCAGGTGTTTTATGAGCCTCAGCACGTGTCCAGCTAGCTATGGGATGATGTCATGCTTCCAGGAAATCCTTCTGGAAGATGAAATTCTCCTAGATTGGCTGCTCTATTGCCATCTGGGAAGTGAAATTTTGACCCTGCTAAGTCTCATCCAATATGATTTAGATCTTCCTTAGGGCAATTTTGGCTCCAGCTGTGTGAAAGTGCTTCTGGCTGAAGCAACCTTTGAGTTGTTTGAGCATATCCCTGGAGGGAGGCAGGCGGCTTTGTGAAAGAGTTGGTCAAACAGTCATTCAGAAAGGGGAGCGACTACCACAGAGCAGCATAGAATGGGAAGAGGGAAGCTCATCACCCAGTGCACAAATCAGTATTCAAAATGCTTTTTCTTCTTTCTCTCTTTCCATTTTTTCCCTTTTTTTTTTTTTTTTTTTTGTAATGTATAATGGTTTCTTTTTTCTTTTGTTCTTTTGAAGAACTGGTTTTACTCACTTCAGCTGGAACAGTCTCTCAGCAGAGCTTTGTAATGGAAATGAGAAGAAACATTATCTGTTTCTTACAATCTGCCATAAAATACATGGAAAGAGAGAGGTTTTTCATATGTATGTAAACTGAGAATCATTTTTGAGAGTTGTACCTTCCACTTCAGAGCCCAAGGTCTGCTCCTTGATGTCTGCTTTGAAAAGAGGGGGGTTTACCTCTCTAATAGTCAATTATCTGCGGTTGTAATGAGCAGGCTTTTTGGAACCTTAAAAAGCAGTTTCCTGGTATCTGCATCTCTTAACTGCTTCACTCTTTGCCTTTCTGTTATGAAGAACGTTGCTTTGTTGGGTAGAAAGCCAGCACAGCTATGTTGGATTTAATATGAGGAGACCTGTTGTATGCTGACCTTCAGGTGATCTCTGGTGCTCTGCTCTGTCCTCTTCACCTCACCACTGTGTCATTTGTTTAAAACGGCACAGAAGCTAGAAAAGGAAATTGAAAGCAACCTCAACAAGCTCCGTTTCACTTGTTACTGCATTTAGTACAAAATAAGTCACTTTGGTACACAGTGGCTTGACAAATACTGTTTGTGAATATCCATAATGCAATGTATGATAACTACAGATGAGAGGATTTGAACTTTAAAAATGTCATGCTTGGTCATTTTGACCTATTATTTACAGTCAATTACACATTCTCTCTGCTGTGGCTTAGCAATATTAGATCAAGAATAATTTTGCCATTTTACAGAGGGAAAAGAAAGATTTTCTCTGATGTATGAACATACTCATTAGTGTAGTCTGTGCATTTCCCAGAAGGAACATCCTTGTGGTACAGTGGTAGGAAATGTCACAACGCTTCAGATTGATGGAAGATACATAAGGAATCTTTCAGCTAAATAAAGGATAATATTTCCCTTCTAGTAAGAGGAGTGTTCCCACCAGTACTGATATGTCTTTCCATCGATGAAGACAAATTCTTCTCAGTTCCAAAACTCTGTGGCAAATCTTGAAGTACAAAGAGTCACTTTTAAATGGCATGCACTGTAAGTTTGCAGAAAGAACATCCCTCCCATAATGTGAAAAAAATAATTCAAAGGAAGAAGAAATTTAGCATATTGCAACCCCAAGGACTGCAGATACAAAAGGGGCATAAACATTTTGAAACACTATATTAAAAAAAAATATGTTCTATAAGGATTTATTTCTTAACTTTCCAAGTATATAGAAAATAATACAATTTCATATGAATGCAGGCTCTTTGATCTAAATACTCCAATTAGTGCAAAATTAAATCTTTGGAGTTATTGCAGATATGCGTTTGCCTTATATGGATAATAAATGTACTTAATACAGTATTTCCAGAGTACTGTATGTAAAAAGTCCTATATATATTTGAAAACCAAATCCGTATTTACTTGCAATGAATTATTCAGACACATTCCATTCTCTGTGAGACTTAGCTCCTTCTCAAATCTCAAGGTAAAAATGGTGATTGTTACAAGCTCTAATAATAGCCAGGAGGCTGAAATTAGAAAATCAGCATTTTAAGGAGAAGTTTCTGAGCTCTGTGTCTTCTGATATGACTAAGATATTTCAGATTAGTTTATGATTTATATACCTTCAATGGTGTCCTTCAAAGTATGGTAGAAATTTTAGATCATCTTTCTGTCAAAATTACACCCAAATCAAAATGAAGGACTGCATAAAAGATGTGATTATTCTTCATAAATTGTAAAGATTATGCTATGCAAGTCTTTTTTCATCTGGTTTTTAACTTTCTTGGAAATTAAACAAATAAAATACCTCTTGTGTTTGATGTGTCTGCTGGTGATGGTTGCATTCCTGACCTTCGAGCTCATGAGGTGCTCAGTTCTGCTTGGAGGCATTGCTGAGCTCATGGATGAGTATGTGGCTCAGGACTGAAGGGATGTCTCATCGCTGCTGAGATTCACAGATGGGGTGTTCCCTCTGTCTGTGTAGCCACATGTCAGTCAGCTGCACTCAGGCCCTGCATGAAATGGACTCATAATCACTGGTTTCCTTTAAAATGCGTACAGTCAGTCCTGTTGAAGCAATCTCTGTTATCCAGAGATTAGGGCTTTCACCAAGGGTGAGATGGTGAGAGAAGAGATGGTTTATTTCCCTCGCCTTTGCCTGGAGGGATCCAACACTGTTTTTCCCCACTGCCAAAACTGTCAGTCAGCAGGGGAGAATAAACAGGAGTTGGTGTGTGTAGGAACCTCGGGGAAGGCTTGCCCCTCCCTTCTCATGAGGTTTACGTGGGAATGATCTGTGACTCACAGGGCCATCGAGGGACAGACCGAGCACAGTGAGGCAGTATCCACGTGTGACTTCGAGCTACTTGTTCATGCATTTTTTGATTCACTGAGTGTGGGAGGGGAAGAAGAGCAGGACTCTGTAACCCAACAGGTAGGTCACTCCCATGGAGCTGAAATGTGAGTACGTCCCTGTCTCTGTATTATACAGCTGTCATGAGGCAACTGCTTGGGGAAAACACAGGCACAGCCCCCAGAGAAGGGAGGAGAAGGCAGAGTGCTCCTCTCACTGGGCATTGTGAGACAGTGGGTGTGCAGAGGCAGCCTTGTCTCCTTCCTCTGGCCACCACTGTTTAAGTACAATTCTTCATCAAGAATGGAGAAGAACCTCCCAAGTGTGTTTTGGAATAGGCCATTAGGGAAAATACGAGTTTGAGTCATCAAAAGATGAAATCAAAATGTACCCACGTTTCTGACTTCTTGGGAGGTGTGCCAGTGGCAAGGCCAGAGTGAACAGGAAAAACTGTGGGAGAGAAAGAAAAGTGGCATTTCCTACAGTCAGAGTTGAAGAGAAAGTTGTGATGCACATGCTTTCATCACCCAGTTTGTGATTTTTTTTTTCCAGAAAATAAAGGACATAGGTATCCTTAGACCCATAAATCGGATTCTGAGAACTCAGAGTAAGTCATTGGCAGAGAGGTGCCTCTTAAGCAAGGCACCATTTAAGAGGCTTCTCTTTCCTCTTTTTCGTGTCAACCAGCTTGCTTTTCTGGTCACTCAGTGTGGTGGTGGTTGTGGGTCCTCTCCAGTGGGAAAGAAAGTAGGCAGGTTTCCTGCATGAGAAGTGAAGTGACTCATTCAGGACTATGGACAGGGAGAGATGTTAGGGAAGTTTGAGATGGGACATCTTTGAGCATCACTGCCGTGTGCAGAGTACATCGGAAACCTCCCTAATACACCCAGAAATACGTGTTACAGAAAAAGTTAGTCATTTTTCTGCTGGTGCTGTGAAGTCTTCCTGTAAGGGTGACATACAGGAATTGTGCTGTTGGGAAACAGACCATTGCAAAGGCAGGATGGGGAAGGGGACAAACAAAAAAAAAAAGCATGTTGTAACATTTGCCATTCAAAATTGCTGAGGGGTTTCTCAAATACCCACCAAGTAAGAAAAAAATATAAGAAATCAGGGAATTTGATTTAGTACAGCAGTTTCATGGCAAATTTGAAAGGACACTGATATAAAATGTAGAGTCTCTTCCCTTGTATGGCTCATTCATAGCCTATAACTAGGTGCATTTCTATGTTAAACCAAATTTCCTCTGTGAGCCAATCTATTCCAAACTTGCAACCAAAACTTGTCAACACATTTCAAATCTGGAACTCAACATCAGGTTCTCCTAGATAACCAGAATATTCCATATTTGAGCACCTTTCATGCTTTTTGCTGGCTTTCAGAGGTAAGTGTCCCATCTGGATTAAAGCACTCTGGCCAGGATTGTTAATGCAGAGACGATTTCTCAGTCCAGAAGTGAAATCAGCTACGGATTTCTGAAAGGGCTGTGTTTTCCATGAGGCTGTGTTGAAAAGCCAGCAGTGATCTAATATCAAGTCTGTTGTTTCCTGGTACTTATGACAGATGAATCAGATAAAGCTGTTGAAAAGTTTGTGAGTTATTATTTCCAGAAGCTACAGAAAAGTAGAAGACTACAGAAGGTTTTGCAGTGCTGAACCCATTCTACAAATGGAGAAGAACCTCTGCGGTATCCATCATTCATGGATGTAATTCCCGTGAGTAATGTATTAAATATTTGTAATTTCACTGGTTTCGCCAAATGCTTTCAATTACTTCTTATCCTCGGAGCCTTTGTATTTTCTGTCAAAATTTCTCCCAGCAAACCCTTTAGTAGTGAAATGAAATTAAATTTTTCTTGTGTCAAATGTTTGGTTTTATACTGCTTTAAGGAATAAGAGGAAACTGTCTCAAGTTGTGCCACAGGAGGTTTATGTTGGATATTAGGAAAAATTTCTTCATGGAAAGGGTTGTCAAGGATTGGAATAGGCTGTCCGGGGAAGTGGCTGAGTCACCATCCCTGGAGGTATTTAAATGACACGCAGATGTGGTGCTGAGGGACATGGTTTAGTGGTGGACTTGGCTGTGCTGGGTTAACTGGACTCGATGATCTTAAGGGTGTTTTCCAGCCTAAATGGCTTTATGATAATGAGATTGTAAGTTTTCTGTGTTTGACTTCCTATCCGAATCTCTATGTAATGGTTGAATACACTTGAAAAGAGAAAGTTCTTGTCTGAGTTGCTTTATCTGTCAGCCAGTACTTTGAAAAAAGCTACAGTGTTCCTCAGAAATGTCTGGTCAGTTAGAAAAGAAGACGGGGAGAGAGAAACAGAGAGAGAGAGGGAGAGAGAGAGCACAGTGGCCCAGAGACACTGTTTGAATGCTGCCATTGCTGCCCTGTGGTGCCGCCACTGCTGCTGTAGCACAGGAGTTGTATATTGTGGCCAGAGACTTTTGGAACAATTAAAAGCCAACAGTCATTGCTAATTTAGCTTACCAGCCTCGGAGGACTTTTCATTAACTAGTTGTGCATATTTTTTTTCTGCGGGAAGGACTTTGTCAAGTTCTTACACTATTTTATGTCTCCTACTGGCATCATGGAGTCACTTGGTATTCATTCAGTCTCCTTTGCCTTTCCCCCTGGCACAGCATGGTAATTTGGAGCTATTTACGTGCAAAGTGAAGACTATTTTGAGGAAGAGAAAATCTGAGGTTTCATTGAGTGGGTAATCTGAAACAATTGGTTAAATCAGTCAAGCAAGACTGAGAGCTGTGTGGAGCAGGGACCAGCATAAAACATTGGGAAAAATGTAAGTGGACTCTTACCAGCCCTTTCTGCTAAGTGCAAAGACAATACAAACCATCAATCATGTATTTAAGAAGCTATATGTGATCTAAATTAGAATGTCAGATATTGCAATTAGTATATTTATCTGCACTTATATTAAATCAATATTCTGCTTCAAATAAGAATGTTTGGATTGGGAGACTCATAACCTGTGTTGTATTTCTTCTAATTTCATCTCTCAGCCCCAAAATATTGATGGGTAAAATATTTGTTTAAATTATAATTTCCATATAGTAAGAGGAGTTGAACTTTGAAAATGCCTGAACAAGACACAGCTTTCTGAATTGAGAGACTACAAGTTAGCTGAATGGTGATATTACACAACCAGCCATTTGGAAAAATGGCCATGACACTTGTCAAAGAGAAGAAAATTGGGAGCGATTCAGCACTTAGGAGGAGAAGCATACAGTCAGGCATCATGTTATGGCTGGAGAGGAATGCTTGCTGGAAGAGAAATCTCTTAGCATACACCACATCTCTCTCAGAAACTGCCCAAATTAGGGCATTTATTTTAAGTAGGTGTTCTTATTTTTCTGAAGTCTCTGGTGATGAGCTTTATGCCAGAAGGAACAGGTAGAGATTGATAAACAAAGTGATATCAGATGGAAAGTGCCAGAATGCAGCAAATTAATAGAATTTTTTTTAATGAAAATGGCATATTTTGACTTTCTACAGCTTTCTCTGGAGGAAAAAAATTAAGTTTAGAAAGAGTATGAAAATAAGTATAAAAGTGAATAATGTAACTAAATAAAACTAAGCCTTCTAGAAGGCATTAATATAAATAAAAGACATTTCTTGGTTTTTGAACATCCAAACCACAGTTCATCTCACCAGTTCCCGTTATTACAGCCCCCTAACTTCTAGATCATGGATAGAATTCATTGAAATAGTGTTGTTATCAGCTTATTCTTGACACAGATACTCATGCTGGATGTGGGCATGGAGATAAAGTTGCTAATCAATGTAGTTATATGACAAAGTGAACCTTAAAATCGTAAGGGAAAGCCTCATGAAGAGACACTCTCAGAAAGAGTAAACTTCTGACCTTAATACTGCAATGAAAAGCTGAAAATCTTTCTAGCTATAGCAAGACTTACTGGTTCAGAAACATCATGATTTTTGACCTCTTGATGCTGGCATTATTGTGACATACACTCAGACTTTCTTAACCTGGATTTTCCGTGGAAGAAGTAACTGCAGCTGACAGGAAGAGGATATCTGACCATGAATGGCAGAGGAGATGAAGCCTCTTAAGAGGCTGTAAGTAGAAAAAGATCCCTTGGTGCCCTTAGGGCAATAGAAGCCATAAGCCCAGTAATCCATCTGAAAATGCAGCTACAGATTCATGAATGGACTTGAGAATGGGGAAAAGCTGCCCTAAAAGTGAACTCTCCCTTCCATCTTTCAGCTGTTTCTCATTTCTTTCTAAAACTAAAACTGGATGAAAACACCATGAGATTAGAAAGCTGTATATTGCAGTGTGATTCATTTTCATCGTAAGCCAGTTCTTTTCTCATTTAATAAGCCAAAATATTGCTGTGCAATAGCAACTTAATATTTTTTTAAAAAAATTTATATGATGGGCTTTACATGAATTCATTCATGTGAAATTTTGTTTTAAGTGCTACTAGCATTCATTAATTTCTGTTTAGCCTCTAGGTAATGGAGCTGTCAGTGTCAGAGTAACTGTGTTTGTGGGGACTTCTGAAGGTCCCCTAGTTCAAAACACTGCCTCAAGCTTCCGGGCTAGATCAGATCTCTCATGGTTGTATCCAATTGAGTTTTGAGTCTCTCCAACAATGTTTCTGGGCAACCCCTTCTGTGCTTTTCCTTCCTCTGATGGAGAAGTCTTTCTTTCGACAGAAATTCAGCTTCTGGCTGTTCCTTCTTATCCTTTTCCCGTGCATCTTTGTGAAGACTGGTCTTGTCTCTACCCTTGGCCCACAGGTAATTTTACACCCTGCCCTTTGCTTTCTCTTCTCTAGCCTGAAGAAACCCACTCCCTCAGCTTCTCCTCATACATCATGTGCTGCAAACCTCAGACCTTCCCTGCCAGTGAGAAGCATCATGCATGATTTCAAATATCCTGTGCTGCATGCTGGAGGGTTTAAACCAGAGAACTCAAAAAATTGCTGCCTGACCTACAGGGCTGGAGAGCATTCTCCCATCTGTTCTTTTGGTGAATGAGTGAGAAAGGCCACACAGTTTATGCAGGCATCATTTCCCTGGCAAGCTGGTCAAAAGAGTTACATTATTATCAGTTTAGAAACTTGGCTGTGATGCATCCATTTTTGCTCCTCAGAGAGTGCCTCTGAATTTAGTTTTAAATGAAACCTTACACTGAGTTCAGGGCATAAGACTTACCATTGACTTACTGGCTGATTCTCTTTTTGACTTAATCAAGGAAAATTTGAGGGTTTATTTTCAAGGATAGGGAGAGAGGGGCTGTTTAGTACATTCTTTGCAAAACTGGAATGTAGTTGAAATCTTGGTCTGAGTGAAGCCAGCAGCAGAACTAAACTCTCTGCTGAGTAGACTCACATTTCCTCTCTAAGGTTGGCGGTAATCATATTTGCTTCCCTCAATATGTTCTAAATGGATCTCCACAATATTCAGAAAGTTGCTGTGCAACTGAGGCAGTTCCATTTCTGTATGCCCAGTTTTGGATACTTAACAAATTTGATTTTCTAGAAGTATGAGCTGAACACTCAATAAAAATCGGGTTGACTGAACAGTGCAACAGTAAAATATCCATGGAGGCCGAGTACTTCTGAAACTTTAGACAAAGATGTACCACTTCCTAATTTACTAAATGAACCACATCTGAAAGCAGTTAATCAGCTGTTCCACTGCCAGCAGGCAAGAGGAAGTTGACAGCTGTTCACAACTGTATCTTTGTGCTTCTCTCTTTAGCATGTACAGTGCAAAAAGCGTGAATCAGGCAGAATAGGTCAATGAGATTTTCAGGCAATCACAGGAACGAAATAAGGCCTGAACTGCTGAGCAGCCTCATTTTTCTTTCTCTGGCATCTGGCATGCTTATTTGTCCCAGTGCAACACATGGATAAAAACTATAATCGCATGGGAGCAGAGAACCCTCCCTTGAGTATCATTCTGAAATCCCCATGCTTCAGTGATGAATAACCTACATTAATTCCAAGGTGATGAAGAACCAGAATCAGTAGGATGTTTGTATTGTGAAGATGTTGAGAAGATGTTAAAACCAAAATTCTTTGTCTGCTGAGGCAGCAAAGCTCAAAATAATTCCCTTCTTTTTTTTTTTCTGTTGTATTAGGCTAATGTTGCAAGCATAGCAGCTGAGGTTTGTGAATCTGAAAGTCCTTGCAGCCAAGTCTTTTATTACCAGGCAGAGGGTGTTAGTCAGTCAACATTTCTTGCTTTTGTGGGCTCATCTTCCCTTTGATGAGATATCCTCATACGCGTGTTATCTAGCTGAACTACAGAGGAGTTGCACAAAGTCGGGCTTTTCTAGCACATCATTTGGAAGAATCACAAGAATTCAGTATTTGCAGTGATGTGCAATTGGGTGTTAGGATGAACAGCATCCTTGTGTATTAGAGAAGAGCAGCAAAATGGAGGGGGAAGAGTCCCTGGGAGGTTATCAAATATTTCCCTCGGCCCTAGGCCAGCACCAAATATAGCAGCGCAACACCTGGCAGGTGACAAAGGGATCAAAAAGGGTCCCCTGACTCCAGCATTCTTCATCCCCAGCCTGTTGCAGCAGAAGGGAGTGCTGAACAGAGTGCCCAGAGCTGAGCTGAGAAAGGTCTCTTGGGCTGAGCAGGGATAGAGGGGGGTCCTGGGAGACAACTCAAGGCAATTGTGGCATATCAATGCCCTCAAGGCCTGCACCTAGGGACAATTGCTCTTGAAAGCACACAGCTCTCTCTGTGTGACAATCAGGATCATTCTCCATTTGGCACAGAAACTAGCAGTAACTACTTTGACTAAGGACCAAAGCGGTCAGTCTGCTTCTGCACAAGCCTGCACACCTCAGTCAGTCAGTTCCACTGATTTTCTCCCTGAGTTTTACTTTCTGCCAGGTAACTGATGTGGGCCAAAGACCAGGGTGATTATTTTTCAACTAATAGCTGAACTTGGAGACTCTTGTTGTCCCTGGGCTGACACAGTCTGACAGTGCACACAGACTATTATGGACACTGTGTTCACAGGCTTATGCTCATGTAACTTAATGTGCAAAGGCCAGCTCTTGATGAAAGGGTTTTGTCAGTCTGCTTAACTAGATCTTATAATCACCACCACGCCACCAGAGATCTGAGAGACTTCTGTTACCATGCTCCCTGTGCTTGTAATTTCTCAGATGAAGGCTGTGCATTGCTCATCCTTTATCAGCAGAGCTTTAGCTATTCTTAAAATTTCCGAAGTGGAATATAAAAAGGAAAATTCTGGTCAGACAGATGTTTACCACCACTGATTGATGCTCTTGCAAGGGCTGATGTCACCTGAAAGGTATCAATTAGCAGTGTTTCTGTTGCTTTCATCACGAAAGTCAGTAAAGCAGGAAATAGTATGAAACTTGAGAGAAAGATAAATGAGTCTCATTAAGAGGAGTGAGGTATGATTAAACAATAGGGTACAGCAGGGTGGGTGGAATATGAGGCCAGCACTGATCTGGGGACGACTCATCTAATCGTTATCAGTTTCCCAGCCCAAAGGAGTGGTAATTCAGAAGTTAAATATAGGTACTGAGGTATGTCATTGCAAGGCTAAAAATTAGGTTTGGAGGATTAACCACACTGATCCCTAAAAGTGAACTCAGAAGAATCCTTGAACTGATGGGTTCATAATTAGCCTGAGGGATGACAGCTCACAATCAGTCGCGCCCGCCCCTGGTGTAAGTTGGCAGCATCTCACTGACTTCCATCGACGTGACTCTTCTGATACCAATGTGACTGTGAAAAGGCAAAAGCACAGTGAACACTTTTCTATTTTTAATTTCTGTAAACTGCAGAACTCCTTTTGATTTCAAGAGAAGCAGGACAGGGCCAGTTGCTTAATTATATGAAGTTCTCCCAAATGTAATGGAAATTCATGTGAAGCTCCGTTTATTGTTTTTGCTAGGCCTGAAGCTGGAAGAATGGATTACTTTCCATCCAGTGAAATGAGAGTGGTACTCACTCTTCTCATAATCTCTTTGAAGGATCTGCACTCCAGGTGGAAGCTAAGGTCTGAAATTGAGGCAATTTAACAGACAGTGTCGCTGACCTTGTGCCCAGTGCTTTATCTGGACAAATAATTGCACCACCGCTGGTGCTTACGTAACACACTCTTATGCAAGAGAAAGTACCTGGGAGTCACTTTGTGTGTTTGGCCAGCGTGAGTGGCACAGCAGCCTGGACTGGACTGCACACAGCCAGGGCAGCTTGCTTTCACCTCAAGAGCAGGAGACCTGATTTTTCTTGGCCTTGCTGCCTGAATGCATTCAAGCCTGCCCACCATGGTCACCTTCCTTCCACTCCAATCCACACACAGGGTTGGAAATCCGATCAGCTTTACCAAGCAAGTCATATGTGGCTGCTCTGGCACTGCCACCAAGAGGCATCTCCTGCTCAGGGACTGCAATGTACCTCTGAGATTTTAGCAGGACACAGCTGTACCATCCTACCCCTGCTTTATCAACTGCATTTTTCAGGCAGCTCCAATAGCTTGTGGCCTGGATAATTTTCTGTCCCTGTGACCTTCTTCATGGTCTAAAGACTGTCTTTCTGTGGTGAGCAGAGAATGATGTCCTGAATTGATATTTCAGTCCCTTGAGGCATTTCCCTCGCCGATCCTCCAGACTCCACCTCAGCAAAATGTCAGGGCACGCATTCACTCCTTTGCTGTCCCTTCTCATTATTACACAGAAAGCGGTAAGAAGGGAATCTCACCATGGAGTAGTTGTGGGAGCAAGATGGAGCAGGGATCTTTATACCGGGTGCAAAAGGAGGGAGAAGTTGGATGGCAAAAAGGACAAGTTGAAGGCACCATCTTGTTCCAATCTCTTCGGTAATTGGTGAGTTATGATCAATACTAAAATGTGTCACTTGCTCTTGTTGATCTGCTCATGCTAACACTCAAATGAGTAACTGCAAGAACAGATTCAGTAGAAAGAAAAGTGGATTTCTGTACAGTTCCTCTAGATGGCAAGCTTTATCTGTTCTATTTATCTTATCTGTTCAAAAGTGAGTATGTTCAGGCTCAGCCACACTGGAAAAAACTTTCTATGCTACTCAGACCATTCTGTCAGTTCTAGAATATCAGCTCCTAGAGTCCTAAGCAAGTTTCCATAAGAAAACAAGATTGTGAATGATGCATCTATTTCTTGAGAAATGTGTTTACTCGTGGAATATGATTTGTAAAGTAGAACAATGAAAAATTTTTTGAAAGATGGCATATTTTGCAAACATTGTTACTTCACCTAGTGATGAAGATGTGGATCAGTTTACTCCCAGAGGCATTTTACTGTGCTGAGTGTGAGGGAAGTCTCTCTCTCTGCCCCAACTTTTCTAGTCATTAACACTGATCATTACTTTCACTGCTGCTAAGTCAGTGAGGAATAAGTGTAAGAAATCTGAAATAGAATGGAGAAATCAATAAAATTGCCCTGAGAGCTGATCCCAGTCTAGGTCCTGTGTAATTAGCAATTCCACCAGTAGACTTCCTGGCATAAAATTCCTGTAAGATGGTCTTGTGTGCATCCAATATTTCAATACTAGAGAAAAATTTTACTAAAGAACAGCTATTTTGCATTATAGGTTTTCTTTTGAACAGCTATAAAGTAAGTGTGATGGTAGTGTTGGGACACAGAGTCATATTATAGATTTCATGGTATTAGATGATTTACTGAGAAGCAAGGTGGCAAAGGATCAAGCCCATATCTCTCCGGAAATCAGGATACAGGCCCAGCCCTTACACTTGACAAAACAGAAAGAGCTTCCAAAACACTGTTGGTACTTATGAAAACCCCAGTTGAGCGATATATCAGTGATGTAATGGGTCTTCATATGACAGTGGTTGTTCTGCACTTCCTGTGGACAAATGAGACAATGTCCACAGAGGCCCATGCTTGTGTCCAGTGCTCTGCTGTTTGCATTGTTTCTGCATTCCCCTTGCTGAGATCCCATCTCTGTTCCTTCTCCTGTGTGAAACAGTCTGTGAATTCCTCCAGGGAGAAATCATTTCATACATTTTGCAGGTGAGACTATACATGACATTTTGCTCAGGTTGTGATAAATGGAATATTTAATCAATTTTCTTGGATGATTTTGCAATGGCCCTAATGATCTATTTGAATTTTAATTTCAATTTAAGTTTGTCCTGTCTTAGTTTCAGCACATTACTTATTATTATATCCCTCAATTTCCATTTTCTTGCCTTTCTTTCAGTCATGCATCCTGTTATGCCTCTGACTAGAGCATAAGGTCTCAGACTATGGATTTTTATTTGTTCTATAAAATGTCTGATCAGTCTTTAAGTGCTGTACAAATACATAATGATCTGGTGATAGTGCTTGCTCTGCCTTAGATAATTTGTCTCCCTTTTTTACCTCCACCCTTCAAATAATCTTGTCACAGAAATTGCCTGTAGCTTACCCAAGCTCTCCCAGTTTTCTTCAAGTCAGTTTTCCCAGCTTGGACAAGTCAGTCTTCCCAGCCCAGAAAACATTGTTGGCACCACTTGACCTCCCCCCGGTCAGGGATTTGACAGGAATTAGAAAGCAGGCTTTGGTTTCTAGAAGAGGGGTACCCAGACCTCTGTGCAGTTTTGCTGATCACACCTCAGCCGAGTCACCTGGAGAGAGTTACTCATCTCTCCTCCCTGACCAGAAGCCTCTTTGGTCGCTACCTTCTGCTGCCACGTTGCATCGCACGTGTTCTGGTCCCTGACAGCACCTCTCCTTCTTGCTTCGAGCTCCCTGCCTTTCCCTTCCCTGGGGACGGTGCCTGCCCTAGATAATGAAGTGGTTTGTGCCTGGTTCTTGCATAACTATTCCAGTCAGGGCACCAGGAGACCTGTTTTCTCCATTTCCTCTGCTTAGGGTTACCACGCACCTCTGAGTACTTTGTGATCAGACATCAGCTGTCCTCCAAAACAGCAGGGAAGTGGATTAACATAATTCTTTCATCTTTTATTGAAACAGAGTTTTGACTGATAATGAACAGGAGAATGTGCCGTGTCCTTACATGCCAGTGCATAAAATGCATGGCTATATAATCTTGGCCACTACTATCCATAAATATTATTGAATTCTTATATTGTCCACAAGAGTTTTTTCCCCCTTTATTGACAAGAAAGCTCTGATAACTTAATCTGTCCTGATCTGAGCCAACAGACTTTCTTTTTTCTTGATTTTACCCCTAATTTTACTGCTGCAGGGGAGAAAAAAAAAAAGGCTAACTGGCTCTGCTTAGAAGCAAGGACACAGCAAGCATGACCCAGTGCACATGGTGTCCCAAGGAGACTTTTTCTTCCTCCCTGAGGCAATAGCACAGTGCAGCCTTCTAGAAGGTCCACAGATAATCAGCCTTCCCTTTCCCTGTTGCATCTGATTTCATAGCCTTTGCATATATTTAGCATATCCCTTTGAACTGATGTGGGGTGGTGGGAATCCCTGCCCTGTGGCTCTCAGCAGCTCACTAATGAGGCGCTAACCCCTTCTTCCCGGTGTAAGACTGAGAATTGCTCTGGGACCAAATCTCCCGCAGGTCCCTGCAGTGTGCTCTTGCACAAGGTGGCCTTGGTCTTACCTCATGGCAGGGAGGAATAACCAGCACTGAACCGCCTGTTTTCCCACAGCAGGCGTTCCTTTCACCCCGCTCAAAAGATGCCCCTGGCTGACAGGTAGGTGCATGTAGACCTTCTCGTTCAAGGTCAGAGCGTCCCAAAGCATCCAGACAAACGCTGGAAAATCTTTATCAGGTAAGTGTGTGTAACTGCTGAGAAAAATGGTGATGTTATGGACTCTTATGTAGAAGAAGCTGTGAAGGAAACAGTGGCTTCTGACAATGTACCATCTAGAGGTTTGAAGGGAGGATATATTTCCTCATGGATTTGTATGTGAAATATGATGTGGTTACTGTGTATTGCAGCTGAGCTTTACTCAAGCTTAAGCTCTCCTCTTCCTTTCTATTTTTTTTAATACTGATACTTTGAATACGCATGTAATCATCCATACCCTGACCTTTTAGGCACTTTCATTTCCTCTCTTCTTCACGCTATTCGGAAGTGGATCTGTGAGTGGTGCTTGAATATTTATATATCTTGTATTGTATTTTTACAGCACCTTCAAGTAAGAATCAATGGAAAGACCCTGAGGAAATTATTTTTGGCCTGGTTTTCTAGTTGCAAAGGAGGAGGTCATGCAAATTAAACACACCCCTACATCCTTGGCTTCAGGCTATGCCCTGGGGCTGGAGCAGACCCAGAGAACAGGATCTCACAAGGAGCTCAGTGCATGGAGGCTGTATTATCCTTTCGTGGAGTGCAGAAGCACTCACATAGGTAAGTTGTCCAGCCTGATAGGAAGAGGGAGAGACAAATTAGGAGGGCAAGTTGCAATCTCCTTCTTCATCTTACAGTGGGCAATGAGTCTGTTACAATTTGGATTCTTGTTTTCATCTCCCTTGCTCTAACTGAGAAGCAGTTTAAGCACACCATGAGTTAAATCTGAGCTTATGTTCTGCTGTCTCCCTCATTAAATGTGCAGTAGGGTGGAGGTTTGCAGTACTTCATGAGTTGGGTTCATCACCGACTTCTTTGATGAGATATATTTTAAGAACGTTCTATAAATGCATGCCTATAAGTATCTTATGAGACTCCTCACAAATCAGAAACGTCTCATAATACTGATGAAATGGAGCTTTGGAATGAAAAATTTCTTTACCTATCTCAGTAACAAATGTGATGGACATCTTACCCTATCCTGCACTGCAGTATATATTGATAGCTGTGATCATACTTCTAAATGTGTGATGAAGACAAGCTAAAAAATTCTGTGCCTTTGGAAAAATCATGCTTTGCAAGTCCAGCCTGTACATAATCTTATACTGTGTTCATCCTGATAGCAAATGCTGAGTGTATTTCATTACCAGGAGGGTGAGACTGGCTGCCAGCTGGATGGCATTTGCAAATGATCCATCCCTAATCTGCTCTTCCAGAGCATGACCTACATCTTGTTGCTATCTTTCCTCTTTTTCTTTGAGTGATTAACTCTCAGTTCGTGAGACTTTTCCAGGCAGGACCTATCCTTCAGGGTGCCTAGTAAGTATCAAGTGCTTTTGTCTGCTTGCGCTCAGCTTCCAGCTCCCCAGAGCAATAGCATCCCAGATCTCATTAAAATCATCATAAATTTTAACCCAAAGTCGCAGAGACCCAGCATAATACCGTGACAGAAATCCATCAGTAATGCACTGTCGCAGTCAGATATTTTCCTGTACACAGGGATAGGTGGGCATTATGGACAGGAGCTGGCACCTAAAGGCCAGTCCAACATTTAGAGCCAAGCCAGGGCTGCCAGGTATCACCAGAGCTGTGAAGGGAGGGAGGAGGCCCCATGTAAGGCTAGCCAGTGCTCATAACCCAGCCTGGGCTTCCTCTGTGAGAAGGTTTTCTAATGTAAACAGTGCTCTTTGGGTTTCAAGGAAGCCCTGGGGAAAATGGCTGGCTGTACAAAGGACTTCTGTTGTTGCTTGACCAGTTGGCTCACTCAGCATCTTACACCTCCCCACTGCCCTTTGGCCAGAGTCATGTTATTATGAGTATATAATTGTGTATTTAGCTCCTGTGTTAGGGCTACAATTTAAAATAATGAAAGAATCTAATTTAGATCAGTGTGTTTCCCATATGAGCTCAACACAAAACTATAATAAGCCAATTTATAAATGACACATATTTCCCCTAACTCAGACAGAATGAAAAATATAAATATGAGAAGGACTGACTGCTAATGTGTTCATGAGAGCTCATTCCAAAAATAGAGCTGAGCTGATCAAAAAGCATTTGTGTACGAGCAATTTGAAAGTTTCTTTATAGTTTTCACAAGAAAATTAGACCAGTTCATGAATAACTGAGTCACAGGGCATTGTGATTGGCTGCTCTTTAGCAAGAAGTAACATGTGCTTTGCTCAAAGCATTGGCAAACTGATTTTATTTGTTTACAATTTGATTTTTGAAAACTAGTCAAACCAAGGGTTAAGAGAAACCTCTTAGACATGGGCAGAATTCCAAAGCAATCTGAAAGTCCATTCACTAATTGAAGTTGGTGTCAGGAAGCCTGTCTTAATACGACCTTCAGAAAGTTCTTTAATTTTTTGCTAATATATCAACCTTCTCCTTTCTCTCCAATATAAACAGCAACTTTAAACATATATATGCATATATATAATTCTTTTTTTATCTCCATGCCTCAGCAAAGGCAGGAAAAGGAGCTGCTGAAACTGAACCAGGAGAAAAGGAAGCTGGCTGTTCCTGGAGAAGATGCCTCTCTCTCCTTAAAAAGCATGACGCAGCAGGGTGGCTACCCACAGATTAAGAAACTGTTGAAAACCTTGGAATTACTCAAATGAGATTATTGCCTTTGGCTTACCCAAATAGCCACAGCAGGTCAGCCCCAGCACTTGCACCCCTGCTGCCCAGGAGGCTGAGTCAGGCCCTCTACAGCCTCAAATCATCCCACTGCCTCCCGCGTATTCATGGTATCAAGCCTCAGCTGCCATTGCTCATGGTAAAAAACATTCTCTGGTTTCTCTTGAGTTGCCTTTGCCTGAACCATTTCAGCTGAGCACCACTGCCCTAATCCTGAGCATCTTTCCCTGCTCTGGTCCTTGCTTCCTTGAGGGAAGCCCTCTCTTTCTCAGTGTCCCAGCTGAAATCACAGGAGGGTTTTGTTCTGGAAATGTTAACCTTCCTGCTGGGTGGCAAGAGGGAGAAGTTGCGCAGAAACTGAGGTAAGACAGGGCCCAATAAAATGAAAATGCCTGCAGACAAATGGCCGTAACTGGGGTCACATGTAAAGCCCATTCCTAACCTTAGATGCTCTACCAGAATGTCCAAAACCTATTGTATAAGCACAAAGTTGTCTGTGCACACTGTTATGTGACTATCCTAAAAAAACTCCTTGTAGCATCCACTCATTCCTGTCTGGGAACAGCAGTAGCAGGATTTTAAAAAGCAATATAATTTTTACCACATTAAAAGTGGTGCAACCCAAATAAATTAGAAACTATAAATCTTTCCACTGCCTTGGCAGGGCAGGTGAGCTCCATGCTCTCCAAGATTCACACACCTTTATGTTAATGTTTTTAATGCCGCATCTTTCAGGTTGAGAAGAGAAACAACTGTCATTTTTGACCTTGGGAGGAGTCCAAATGTTGTGGGTGGTGACAGGGAATTAGGTGAGGAAAGGAAGGGAATATTTGCTGTTCTGCCTGCTCAGAGCCTGCACCACTAGAAAGAAATTTGCTTTCTTTTGACTTTTTGCAAATGCACAAAACTTCATGAATGCAGAGCACTGTAGAATTTTTTTTCCAGAACAAGTTAATGGGAGCAAAGGTACGGCTCCTGGGGCATTTACCACAAATCTGGATGTACAAGTTAATTTTCTGTCACCTTTTCCTGGAAAATAATAGCTTGCAGCAGAGAGAGGGGTTACAAGGTGGCAGCAGCTATTGAAAGGAATTGGAGTATACGGTTTTGTTCTGAAACATATGCTTGGCCATATCTGGTATAGTTGTGCCAGTTCAGAAATAGTTTAAGAAAAGACCTTCCTTGAAAATGAAACTTAGTCCTATAAGAAACTCTGGTATTTCAAGATCATGGAAGTTTTTTCATGGATTTAGATGATTAATTGTTTTTGTTTGTTAGTTGGTTGGTTGTTTTGTTTTGTTTTGTTTTGAGGTAATATATTCTCATTTGGAAACAGAATAATAATTTTAAAATTAATTTTTGATAAAGTCAAAAAACTCTAATTCTTAGCTTAATATGTAGAAAATCTAAAATCCTGTAAGAAATTGGAATCGAGTCAATCTAAAAGCCCCCAGCCTCCACACCCCAGTCAGTTTCACAGTACTGAATTGTTTCAATTATCCTGCCAACCCTTCCCTCCATTAATATGGTCTGTTCCCCCCAAGACCTTTTTTTTTAAAGAAACATATTCTGTCAGAGGTGATGTGATTTGAACACCAAAAACCCCATCAGTATTGTACTGAAGTAGCGACACTGAACAGTCTGAGGCCGTGTCTGTGTAAGAAATCAGTGCAGAGCAAGAGGAGAGGCTCTACAGACCATGCCCAGAATCCTTGTCACAGGGCTTGTTTTACTCCATGGACTGAATGCTTTGTTGTGGCTGCAGTTTGATCCAATTGGTGCTCTCTTAGGCCAAAGCTAAGCACAGGAATTGGGAGAATCACTTCAGCACGCCCTCCTCACCTGGACTGAAATGCTAATGAAGGTGCATCGTGAGTGTGAAGCTGACTCACAGCAAGAAGTCCCACCTGCTTACATCACTAGCTGTTGAAAGACATTATGTGCCGAGGTACCACTGACTGATGAAATAAGGTACCAAAAAATCCTATAAAAGGTTTGGTATTTTTGGGTAGTGGATCTTTGCTCAGGGTATCAGCTGTATTATCTATTACTTGCATGTCTGGCTTTGTATCACTCTAAATACAGTTAATAGAACAAACATTACTTTGATATAGATCACCAAACAGGAAATCTGGCCTTAAAAGCAGAAATGCACAACACGGTGGTAGCTCACACATCTTTCCAAAGCCTTTGCTACACAGCACTTGGACTGCAGTTATCACTAATATTTACATCTATCTAACAGCAAACACAGAAAAATATTTTGTTTTTTCAAGGCATAAAATATATGCTAAATAAGAATAGAATCAGTTTCCTGTTAATTACCCAATCTCGTTTATTTACTCAATTATCAGTGGACCATCATTTCACTTCAGTTTTCCACACTCACTGAATTACAAACTGTACCTGGTCCTAAGGGGCATATAAAAAAAGATCAGATTGCAAGCCACAAATTATTTAAGAAATACAATAATTTAAAAATAATAAACCCTCAAATAATAAAAAAAGCCACAAGTAACAGAAAATCGACACTGTCAGTGTAAGAAGGCACCGAGTGTTATCAGACAAAGAGTAATGAAACACTCCCATCAGCTCATGGATTAACTTGTGTTATCAGCAATTTTGCTTAGAATGTATGGCTTAAAAATTATGCTGTTCAAAAGGAGTAACACATTGTGAGCAAGCACCTTAAGACAATGCATTTCAAACTCCTCAGTGTAATATTTGTGCTTTCTTTTGGAGGCACTTCCTTCGTAGGCAGAGAGGCATCCTTGTGTGGATAATAAACAAGTTTGATCTGTTTTCCAGGAAATGTTAACGTCTTCTGCTGTAAAGGCATTCTATTAGCTCCAAATATTTAGCGCTCACAGAGGTTTTTATAAAACACTTGTAAGACCCACTGGATAATGCCTTCACTCTCCATGCTGGAGTGTGTGACTACATAAAGAACAGTAAGATTTTTAGTCATGGCATCCGTGCAGATTCATAAGATCAGGGCAATTAACAGCAGAAATACTGAGAGGTATATGCTGGCTTTCTATCACAGACCTCCATTTATAAGCCACAAAGGGATGGTATCTTTTTGGTAAGCTGAAGCATAATATTAGACATGTATATATATTAGACATGCATATATACATAAAGTAGTGTAAAAAATAGAACTTTAACTTTTCTTATTTCCTTCAGATGTTACCATAAAACTAGCATGATAATTGCAAGAAACAGAATTGAAATTATTTTGTTGGTGAAGTTAAACTGAATAGCTATGTGAACAAGTATTTCACCTTTTGGAAGTTAATGTCAGATCAAGCATTAAAATATTCCCTTTAAACACTCATGTTTACTTTGCCCAACAACCTCATCTAATGTACAACGTTTAACTTTTACATCTAAGCTACCTGAATGAATAAAGCCTAGACTGTGGTTTTTTATTTATATCTTTGGTTGAATCTCCTGATCCCCAGCAAGCAAAGAACAGATACCAAAGAAATCAGTAGCCGAGTGGATAATAAGCTAGATGTGATCCCCTACTGTGGAGAGCATTTGAAAATATAAAAGAATTCTTAAAATTGTGTCTCTGTGCATAGCTGCAAAGACATCAATGGACACAGTACTTCAAAGTGCTAAGGTATGGAGCATATCACAAATGGATGTGAGAAATCTGGAGCCTTATGTGAAGATGAAGCATCATCTAAATGTAATGAACATAAGTGGAGACTGATTAAATTCAACAAGCATACCTCTAAAACTTGTATTCTTGAAATACTGGTCCTGTGCACCGTTAAAAACAGTTTCTTGCTATTGGTCTCTAAGCTGATGTGTACCAAACATGTCACTTCCTTTCATCTAAAGATAACAAATATCTAACCGAGCACTTACCTGACTTTTGATCCGCACCTGCACTTTGCACAGTTCTTAGTGAGGTGGTTAAATAGAGAATGTCCATTGTCTTGCTGACTGACTGGGAGACATTTTCTTTGCTGGTCTGCACGGACACCTCTGACTCCCCAGTACAGGTAGAATTGTACAGGAGTATTTCTAGCTCCTCTCTTAAGCGTGAAGCTTAATGCATCTGGAGCTTCAAATTCACTTCAGCTGTTGAACGTGGCACAAATAATCTAGTAGGGTTAAAGCTTTATTCAGAGATTGCCCAAATTTGGATTGCCTCTGCAGGGCCTTTTTGCTGTTCAGGATCCTTTGGTGGTCACCTCCTTCTGCGTTAGGCCTTTGTAAAATTTGGAGATATAGTTAATACGGACTTCTTGCTTTGTAGTGTGTGTGCAAGAGTCATGCTTGTGTGTCAATACGAAAGAAATGATTGGACTTAAAACTAGGTTAGGAAGGAGCCACGCTTCTGAGACTTATGAGGGCAGAAAAGGTGCAAAATGTCACTCCATGTCATTAAGGTGTCACACTCACTAGTGAATAACGTGGCCCTGTTGACAATTTGTATGATGATAACTTGGTGGTGATGACATGTCACCATTTTGCTGCATGCAACCATGCGGATGTCACTTGGAATTCGTCTACCCTAAGGTATTTACTAAATACAGTGAAGCTTACATATGTCCTCTGGTCAGCACATTGAAAAGAAGTCAAGAAGCTTACTCATCCAAGAAATGCAGGGTGATTAAACCCTCCAGCTAACTCTGAGCAACCTCCTACACCCTAAATGATCAGTTTTATGATTTTTTTTAATGAATGTTTGTGGTTGCATTTTTCCCCTCCACTTGGAATAATCCCCTTCTTTCAGTTGGCATACAAAATCATGCTAGGAATCTTCTGTACATTTAATATCCTCAGCGTGACCTCTAGTTTCTGCCTATCATTTCCAGCAAAGCTTGGAATTATCTACCAACCACGTGTGGTTTAACAAAGACAAGTGCTGGATTCTGCACCCAGAACAGGACAAACAAATGCAGAAACTGGGAAATGAGATACTGGAGAGAAGCACCACAGAAAGGGACCTGGGGGTCCTGGTTAACGGCAAGTTGGACATGAGCCAGCAGTGCCCTGGCAGCCAGGAGGGCCAAGCGTGTCCTGGGGGACATCAGGCACAGCATCACCAGCCGGGCAAGGGAGGGGATTGTCCTGCTCTGCTCTGCTCTGCTCTGGGGCAGCCTCACCTTGAATATTGTATGCAGTTTTGGATATCACAATACAAGAAAGACATTAAGCTGTTGGAGAGCATCCAAAGGAGGGCAACAAAGATGGTGAAGGACCTTGAGGGGAAGCTGTGTGAGGAGCGGCTGAGGTCACTTGGTCTGTTCAGCCTGGAGAAGAGATTGAGGGTAGACCTCATCACAATCTGCAACATCCTCACAAGGTGAAGAGGAAAAGCGGGTACTGATTCTTCTCTGTGGTGCCCAGTGACAAGACCAAGGGAGCGGCCTGAAGTGGTGTCAGAGGAGGTTTATGTTGGATATTAGTAAAAGGTTCTTCACCCAGAGGGTGGCTGGGCACTGGAATAGGCTCCCCAGGGGAGTGGTCACAGCATCAAGCCTGAGAGAGTTCAGAAAGCATTTGGACAAGGCTCTCAGGCACATGGTGTGATTTTTGGGGATATCCTGTGCAGGGCCAGGAATTGGACTTTAGTGATCCTTGTGGGTGCCTTCCAACTCAGGATATTCGATGATTCTATGATCTAATCTATTTAAGCTTAATTACTGTTTTCTAAGAGAACCTGGCTACATGCACTGACTAATAGGGAAGACTATCCTTTTCCTCTTGCTATTATACCTCTCTGGTTTTCTCGTTCATGACAAAAATAAGGTTCAGCACTAATGGTGAGGAAGTGCCAGTTTATGCTAATTACAGTTGAAAAATAGATTAAATTCCAGACAATTACTTAAAATTATAAGCAGGAGCATGTGTCCAACAGGTGGTTTAGCCAGCTTTGCTTTCACCTAACGCTGTACTGCTCAAGGAGGCTTGTGGTCCCTGATGTACACTCAGATGCTCTAAGAGAAGGGAGCAGCTGCAAGTAGGCTCTGAGGGGGGCATTTAACTGAGGGTTTCCACAACCAAGGGATCTATCTATGCCTTCTTTTCACCAGCTATCCTCCCTTTTTGAGTCACATTAATTTGGCTTCCTGACTCCTTTGTTTTAGGGTGAGAGACTAACTGTGGAAAAGGGTCCAAACACAACCAGTGGTGGACACCTTGCTCTCTATCAATATGTTTTGAATGGAAAAAACAAATAAAGTCCTTCCTTTTCTGTTTAATGTAGGAGCATTAAAAGAGAACTTATTACGTATTGCCCTTATTTTTCATTATAAAGAATTCCAGGGCTGATACATGAATATCTACCTCTCCCTGCTTTGTTCAGCAAGAACAATCTTTACCTCCAGAGTATGAAATTTTGACTTTAACATAGAGCTTTCACAGTTTCCATTTGACTTTATTTCATCCATACTGGGATAGTATGACTCACCACTGGCAAAATAAATAGCTACAGACCTGAGCAATTCAAAGCTGCAAGTAATGAAGGCAGTCAGTAGGGCTGTGAGGGGAACTGCTGCAAGTGGGAGTGTACAGCAGAAGCAAACGCAGGCATCAGCCCTCTTGGCTCACCAGCCAGTCAGCCAAACACACACACCAGAGCATAACCAAATATGGAGAGAAGACAAGCTGGAAAGAGAACCTAATCCTTAAAAAAATGTTCTACCTGATTGTGCCCCCCTCAACAGGCAGGACTTGGCAGTGGAACAGCGCACAGACTTAACTGGGAATCTGTGTGTGCTGGCAGCAGTTTATTGCTGGATTCATTATTCTGCATGGTTTTGCCCTTGCAATTACTACAACTGCCTCCTTTTTCCCTTATGCAGTTTTTTTCTTTGCCTGTTTTAAGCCTGAGGTTTGAATCTGTTCACATGTCCTTTGTTTAAACACATCCCTGCTGCCTTCAGGTGTGTTTGTTAATCCCTTAAGCTGAAGCTAGAAAAAAAAAAAGAAAGTAGTGCTGGATAACAACATCACCATTGCATCACCCTCACAGAGAGTGGGAAAGCACATCACTTCCTCCCAACCTTTAGTCCCTGGAACCCTTCAGGTTTCTGCAGCAGCTTAGCAGGCTGAATTCATTCCCGTGATCCTTTCAGACTGATGGGATTTGCTCATTTATCTAAACGAACTGGAAGTTTAGGAGGAAAAACTTTGATAGTAGTGTTGAATGGGCTGGTATTTAAAGCTGCATTCCTTGAAATTCCTCCAGATGAAGTAGCCAGTGCACCAAGTTATCCTACCACTCTTTGCTCTTCAGAAATCTGCATTGTGTCTGACAGCAGATACATATCACACAGAAATTACCCTGCCAGTGGATGCTTGAATTAGATTTTGTCTCAAAGTATGTAATGGGATTTGTTTTGTGATCTTGAGAAATCAAAATATTGAGTTGCTGTTTAATTTAAATTTTTTTAAAAGCAAGCAAGCAAACAAACAAACAAACAAACAAACAAAAAAACCTAACAAAAAAATTCAACAGTTTAATATCGTGTTCAGAAAATCTTGTTTTAGGATAAATTTCAGGTGGTCTATGCAGGTCCCCTAATTTTACTCCAGGGCAGTGACACGTTCAGCACCGCTGTTTCTTTGTATTGCTTTGTGGTTCTGCCTGCCTTTGTGGTCCCAGGGTCATCCTGGAGTCTGCAGGGCACAGCTTAGTGGAAATTATTCATCCTCTTGTCTGAGAAAATAAATAGAAAAGTGCAGCTAGAAAAACAAATGGTTTTGTGCAGTGTCTGGGAAGCAGAGTTCATCTTAGTAAACACAGAAGTTCACCTCAGAGCTGGTCATGGGGGAGTCCCCTTTTAGAGACAACAGCCGAATCAGTGCACAAAGGGAACTAGGGCATGGCTCACCTCCTCCTAAAGGACATGTCTGGAACACCTCACATGACTTATGCCCTCAGCATGCCTGGTTCTCTCCATGGCTGTGGAGACAGCCTGGGCTGATCACCTCACACAGGGATCTACACCACAGGTGTCTGGAATCCGGTGTACAGCCTCTCCTCTAAACATACAGTTGGAACAAGATAACACTTCTTAAAGCCTTCTACACGCAGCAGCTCTGGGCCCAGTGTGTGCTGTGCCTCTCACCTGCACACGGTTGCTGTGGATGTGTGCTTCCCTAATGCCATGCTTGGCATCCCTGTATTTCATAACATCTCGGCTGCCTGCTTCCAGGGCAAGGCAGTAGTTTCAGCACAGTTTCTCACCAAGTGAGCTTCATCCCTTCCAAAGATAGCTCTGGCTCCCTTTCCTCCACTTGCCCCAGTCCTGTAACCTGTGCAGCAATATCCAAAGTCCTTTTTCAAGCAAACTCTATTCTACTGAATTAAGTATTTTAAGGTTGTTCAGTTAGAACAGAAAGGCAAAAGTTACCCAAATGGTGTGGATGACATCATAGCATGCCTCTCTGCACCAATGTACTCAGGACTTAGTCTTCACATAGCACTGGCTAACAGAGTTATTACCTGTAGTGGAAAATCTGTGCTGTTTAAAGAAACAATTGCTTAAACCTGTTCCATTGAATGCCTGTTAGGGTCCACTGTCAGACTTTTGGCATATTCCCAAATCAGCCTTGAAGTGAACAACTTTTGGTCAGTTCCACGGAAAGTTAATGACACGTAATTGTAGGTTACAGCAAGATACTGAGGTGAGAGCAAATGTAGCATTATAAGGAAGCAGATGAGAGCACGACTTGGTTATTTTGTCACTTCAGTGACAGAAGTGGAGACAAGCGTCAATTGCCCAGTTACTGTAAACCTGCACTGTTTGTTTTGGGTTTTTTTCAGACAATGATTATAGTAATAGGTACGAGCTTCTCGGAAGATCAAGGACCACAATTATGGGATGTTTGTCATTCGAACCCTCTTTGCAGTAACTGATGTACAAATGCATCAGTTTAAATGTTTGGAGTCTGTCCAAAGACATAGATGGCTGATACCACTTCATACTCTTAATTTCATGATTGCAACAGAATGCTCTTGTATGTAAACTTGACTCTTCTTGGGGTTTTGGCTAAAGCTGACAATGTGGATCACAACTTATTAGAAGGTTTTCAGAGTTTTAGGATTTGATGTTTAATCAAATGCATCCGCTCATCCAAGTGTTGCCTAAAACAAAGAACACAGCTTTAATTGATATTTTTCACTTCTGCGCTGTAAAAAGTTGGAATTAACTCACACTTTGCCTTTTATTTCCAAAGATTGGGGAACACTTTTAATTCCTTTCCTGTTCCATTCACAGGCAGAATTACACAGAGAGAAAAAAAAATTAAAGTATTGTTTGTGCAATTTTTATACTATCTCTCTACAGAAAGGTTTTTTTTAATAACAGTTCTTTCCATTGAAATTCAAATCACATTATGCTTATCTGATGCCCAATACGAGTTTGATAACGTTCTTCATTTGAGAATGTGATTATTGAGAAGTCACTTACTGCAACTACATGTATTCAAACAATACAAATGAGTACACACTCTTCTGCAAAAGGCCTTCCAAGAGTTTCTGAGCTTGCAGCTCTAAGTGATTCACCTCATACCATAAATTGTGAGTGCGGTAACCTTAGGACATCCTAGAACATGACTCTGAAGTTAGTGGATTATGGAGTAAGAAGCAAGTAGGTTATGCATTTATTATATACATTATTATCCTGGTCTATAATAATGCTGGCTGGCCACGTTAAGTCATGTACAGAATTATGTTTCAAGACTCAGGTAAGCTTTCGGAATGTGTCGGTATTAATGTGCAACTGAGAGGCATTTCACAAAAAGCTATTTCTCCACATCCACTTATCTTCAGTTCAGCATTGCCCAGCTTAATCTCTGGGCTATCACCCATGTTAAGGATTTTAGTCTAAGCAAGACAGTGGATAAATAAATATCTCTTGAGAACTGTCCTACAGAAAGAGGATGCAGAGGGGAAAAGCAGTAACTTCGCTTTTTCACAGACGACACAAACAATAGAATTCCTGAAAACTTTTGCAAATTTGTTTTACTTTTCAAGCTTATATGAGTCCTCAGTGTATCATCTCAAGAATGTTGCCATCATTTCAGATGCCTTCAGCCTCACAGTGAAAGTACATGGATTATGGCAGCAGAAGCACAGGCAGGAAAGCCAAGATCCTCCTTCTCTTCTCACAGCCCAGCCACTGCTGTCTGCCCAAGTAGAGCAGGTGAAAAATTATTTGCTCTTAACTACAGGGGAAAAGTTAGTTCACTTTTGTGCCCTTTACAATCCTCCTTGTGGAGGCTCCTCAACAAGCGACATTGCAGGAGTGGGTGAATACATGCACAGAACCACAACATGGTTTGGGTTGGAAGAGACCTTTAAAGATCATCTAATCCAAGCCCTCTGCCGTGGGCAGGCAGATTTTTCACTAGACCAGGTTCCTTAAAGTACTGACCAGTCTGACCTTGGACACTTCCAGTGATGGAGCATCCACAACTTATCTGGGTGCCTCTTTCATTTTGTTCACTGAAGTTTTAAAAGAAGTACAAGGCTCCCATATGAGTGAATTTAACCTCTAGAAAACACAACGTTGCATCAATCTGTTCAATCTTACCCGCACATGAATAAACCATAACAAAACCTATCTCTGTAAGCTTTGTTGAGTTTCAGTTTTCAAAGAGAGAGAAATAAAATGAGGGTGAGGATTTAGACCTATTGAGTATAATGTCACAGGCTGTAAAATGAGAGATTTTATTAACCTAGGTGAGAGAAAAGCAGGAAATTGCCATATTATATAATTTTCCACTGAGGAACCTCTGATGGAATTGCTATTTCCAGGAGGGCGTAGTGTTCCTAGAAGTGAGAATTGATTTAGATTTTTCTCTCATCATTCCACTGTGAAAACAGAATCTGAGCTTTTGCCAAATTCTGTAGGAGTATCTCTATTTTAAAACCATTATTACAATAAGGTCAAGTTCTTAAAACAAAACACTTTATATGCATAAAATCTCATATGCTTGGTGTTTATTGTCTGCCACATCCCAATATTTTACAAGTGTACTATAATGATAGCTTCCTCTTTCATGCTGCATTTTGTAAAGAGATTTCAAAGCATTTCCCAAAGAAAGTGAACTATAATTATGCACGTGATAGAGATGGGGAAACAGAAACACCAAGAGGTACAGCAATTCGCCCAAGGTGACAGGACAAATTAGAGGCAGAGTTAGGCATAAATCCCATGTCTCCTGCTTTTTGATTCCTTGCTAACCACAGCCTCACTTGGAGATGGCATCGCCAGCTTGTAAAAGCAGAAGGGAACTGCTGTGGGAGTACTACAAGATGCACCCTGATGTGAAGCTGATACAGGATCAGAACCAGGGTCCACCTGCAATCCTTCTTGGCCACAGGGGTAACAGGTAAATGGTAACTGAGGTGAGAGGGGCTTGCAGGGCACTGCTGGGGGCTCCTCACTGAACCTTGGGTGGGTAGACAGGGGCTGCTGAAAGGCAGAGCAACCTCCATGGCTGCTGTATGGAGGAATCCTCCCTGCAAGCACTGAGGCACTAATAACCTCAAATTCTGTGGGATGCATTCCTCAGAAATCAGGCCCACACAATTTTTTCCCTTCAGCAGTGGTCAGAGTGGCTGATCATGGAGACAGAGGCCTCTATAGAGCAATGTGGAGCTGCTCTGTCCCCCAGGACATCATGCCTTGGGGAGATGCAGTGGCAGCCCTCACCTCCTCGTTGCAGAGCAGAAGGATTCCCGCATTCCCACAGTGCAGAAGCATCCAAACTCTCCCGCTATTTGTGGTTTATTTGGCACGTTAAGATTGATTTGAAATTATTTCCTGTATATTGCCCTTGCTGGCAAACCCAGCAAGTAGTTTCCCTTTAAAGTGCACCAACTGTGACATTGGGCAGGTTCTGTAATTTCAAATGAGGCGCTAAGAGACTACTCCTTTCAACAGCTTTTTTTTAATGAGGGTGGGTACCTGTTGCAATGAATCAATTAAAACTCTTCTGACACACAAGTTGTGTGTTGCCAGACTCGTTTCACAGGTTTCTCAGGAGGGAGGATAACATGTGACAGCACACAGAGAAGCCAAGAGTACTGGAGAAGATCAGAAGCCTGCATGAGTGAGCTTAGCTTTCCAAAATATTTTCTTAAAGCGCTATTCAAGAGACCACTGACCCCTGCAACAGACAGCACCATGGTGGAGCAAGAGATGCTGCTGTCGTGTGCTTATCCTCCAGAAAAGTGTAAGTGACCAAATATGATTTTGTATAAGAAATGAAAACAGGACACTGGAGGAAGGAAATGAAAGAAATTATCTAGGTTGTATAATTGAAAAGACTGAGGGAGTAGAGGGGAAATGCTGAAATAAGGAAATAAGGAAGCTATTAACTTTATATTGTAGGCATGCAATTGAAATATGATTAGCGTACTCGCAAGCAAAAGAAAGGATGCTTGTATGCACAACTCTGATATAAAAGCTTCTTGAAGAAACTTCCTTTAATCTTTGACTTTGTGCTTGTATTTGCAAAGTGCTGCGGCGTGGAGCTGCTTGGTGTGGTAGAGAATGTGAACAACGAGCTTTGATTTGGTAACTTAAGGAGCAGACTGGAGTGCAAAGAAAGCATTTTCTAGAAAGACATGGTGTGATTAAAACCAACGGTTTAGGTTTTTTTAACAATGAAATATCTCTTTTCCTAATATATCGGCACACTTTCTGATATTTTATTCAAATGTCAGCTGAATTAGGGTACAATGGGAATATACCCAAATCCATCCCTCCTTCCTGAAAGCATGCTGTCACAGAACCTCCTTGTGAACCAGAATTTTTTTTTTTATTACCAGAAAATATAATACCGTCAACAAACCAAATAAAATCTGTACATATTGGCTTTTAAAATGCCTGGGAATGTTTTAAAAGACTAGTGAAAAAACCAAGTCAGATTTCCAGCATGCCAAAGACAAGTATGACAGAAAGGTAGAAATGTAGCTGACTACAATAAAGTCGGGTAACTAAGTCTGGACTGGACATGTCTGAACAAAATATTAAGCAAAGGTAGAAATGAAACTGGTATGTCCTGAAGCCACTTCAGTGCACTGCCAGAACAAAATAGTGCAAAAAAAACCCAAACCCTTCTCCCTTTCAACTCAAGAAATACTGCTTTTTGAATGTCCTGGCTTGCTTTGGCAACTTCATGAGGAGGTTATTTAAAACTTACTCCAGACTGAAGGATTGTCTCTGTTCTGTTTGTAAAAATGTCACTTTGTACAGGGCTTTGTGTTTGTTATTGGGAGCAGAATAGGACAGGGATGTCAGCAAAGACGCAGTTTACCTGTGAATAGATGTTTTCAGTTTTGTCTTGTTTTCTACTTCCTACTTTGTATATGCAAAAGGCAAGAGAGAGATAAAAATCATCCTTACCACAGTGTCCTGTTGAGCTGACTTGGAAGCTCATAACCAGCTGACTGTAACAGAACTTAAATGACACCTGGAGTTAAAATATCTGTGCTATTAAAAAAAACCCAACCAAACCATTCTTTCCTTTTTGCTGCCTAGTGTCCTATTAAAGGTTTTTAAAAAGCAGGATGACAATACTTTATTTTTAGCTTTGCTGTAACCTCAGCAATATAAAAGATTCTTTTTGTTTCATGGACTGATTTTTTTTTCTTTCTATTCTTCACTTTAACATTAAATAGAAAATGGGAGTCTTAATGGGTTAAAAACATGCAATTGCCTTTTATGGAAGACATAAACAGTCCCTGGACCTCTCAAATTGTTCAGTTTTGTATATGAAATTTAACTTCTTACTGTGTGTCATTGTATTTGCATGTGTGTGTGAGAGAGAGAGATTTCTCAGTTTCAGTTTGGCTGTCAAATTCGCGGAAATGTGACACGCAGCACTGTAGGGGGGGAAAAATTGCATAGAGAAATCAAATCAAGCCCAAAGGAACTAAATCCATAGGAGGAAGGAAGCCATGTAATACCCCAGGATGGATGAGCTGGGTCCACTAATTACACCTGCTGGTGGCATGAATCAGCAGTGACCCCCCTGAAGCCAACTGAGTTACCCCATGGACTTAAGAAAGGACTATGTGGAGGACCAGCCTCGCTGCATTTACAGTATCAAGCTCTTGCCCAGAACAGGTAGGGTGTGTATCTGACATGTTAAAGAGACAAACAGAGCATTGAATGGGTCCATTCTAGCTGTAAAGGGTCAGACTATGCCTCAGTGGGTGATGCTTTTCAGATCAAAACTAAGTGATTTCTTGGATTCATCCAAAAGGTCAACCCGCTGTAGATTTAAGCTTATAAACAAAAACCTAAATCTTTTAAGAAACTCTTTCTGCTAAGCAAAAGGAGCATGGTATGTCTTTGGAAGTCTGGACCTGCTTGTTGGGAGCTGTTGGTTTTCTACCTGTTGCTATGTGAAGTCAACAGGAGACTCAAAACTTTATACCTGAACCAAAGGTCTGGCTATCAGTGACAATGCATTTCCATGTGCCTTCTGCTTAATGTCATATATCCCCCTAAAAGTCTCTTCAGGAAAAACTTAGATGTTTGTGGTTTGGGTTTTCTGGTTTTTTTGGGGTTTTTTTGACCTCCAAGACACACCAGAATGGTCACAACATTGAAAAATTAGCCCATAGTTAGTCATGGCACATGTTTTTCATAGAACCATGATGGTCCAGTGCTGTAGTGCCAGGTTATTCAGTCCATAGGTGAATACTTTCTCTTCTCTTGTGAATATGAGCTGGGATTTTCTCTGGTCTGTAGCCCTATTTCACCAGGTATTTGGAGCAAACTTTGATGAAGCCATTAGAAATTCTCTTGGCAGAGGCAGCTTTCAAAGGAAAAAATAGTAAATTAGCCATTACAATGGATTTTATTCCTCTTAGAAAGCAAAAAGTGTATCAAATATGTAGTTGCTCCTAGAAAGGGATAAAGAGACTTCTAAACTGTGTGACATAGTCCTAGGTATTCCTAAATAGCTGCTTGCAAATGTAGATTTCCAAGGAAAATAATAGAAGCTATCTTTTTGCACTTCTCCCTTTGCATTATTATTTAAACAATGGTTTCATATTTTTCATGTATTTGGAATATCTTATGTTAGGCTGCTTCTTTAGGTAATATTTGTACATTCCCAAAGCCCAAATATGTATATTTTTTATAACTCTAGAAGAGCATATGACAAAAATACACTGGTCTAAGCCTTTATTAAAAAAACCAAAAAAACCAACCAACCAACCAAAAAACCAACCAACCGAAAAAACCAAACCAAAACAAGCAAAACCTCACCAACAAACAAACAAAAAAAAAGGTCAAAAAAACCCCAACAATTCTGTGCTTGTACTTTAATTTTCTGTCACACCATTAATAACTACTTTTTTTTTTCAATAATTCTAAAAGCAAATCACCTTTATGTCAAAACCAAACAAAGATATTTCAACCAAAAATTGTGTTTAAGGTGAGGCTTGGGGATTTTATGTTCATTTGCTTGTTCTTGATGACTGTTTCTCAGCTATGAAATGTCAAACACACTTTCAGGATGGCTTACTTAGAGTTCAGATTTGAAAAAACATTGGAAAATTGATATATTTCATTCTTGCTGTCTGAGAGCAACACTGTGGTATTATGTGTGTGCTGATGAGAGGATGTGGGAGATATCCCTTCTCTCTCTGTCTTGAGAAGACAAAAATGTGGTGGTTGCCTGGGAGGAGTATTTAAAAACTCTTGACCTGAAACTGTTTTCCCAGACACTTGCTCATTCTCAGTCTCATTTTTTTATTTTCTTTTTTTAATTTTCAAATCTAAATTTTTTTGTTTCATCATGTCAGAATGCATTCTTTTAGACTTAGACTTTTAAATGAATGATCACCCTCAATGCAGGGTGATTCCCTGTTAATATCACTTTTTTTTTAATCACTTCTCAAATTTGCCAGTAAAGGCATCTTTTCTTTTGTTTTGTTTGGACTGTGGATTAACATATTAAATCATGTCAGACTAAGAACTGGTCTCAGGTGGATCACAAGAAAAACAGCCCTAGTTGTCTCCTGATGAGCAGCTACCCTTTTAAAACCTAACAGGGGATCAATTACTAATCCATCTAACACATTCTCTGTAAGTTCCAGTAAATGCACATTTTGAATCAAAATGTCATGCACAGTTAAATTGCATATCTTGGAGAAATCAAAATATACTGTTCCAATACAGATACAGTTCTTGAACAGAGCTGTCATACTGTCAAAACAAAAGATTTATTTAAGGAAATCTGTTTTCGAGGGAACTGTGATGCCTGTCAGCTTTTATGGCTCTGATTTTTTGATATCTTGCCAAATTAACACATCAGGGTATGTCAACCCAATCTATAGCTGTAGTCAGCTAATACGAAATGAAATCTGTATCACTCCTTAATTTCTGAAGTCAGATATGTCCAAAGGAAGAAAAAATAAACTGAAAAAAAGCCGGAAGTAATACACATGCTATTCACATGCTTCTCCACTCAGAGCCACATTGAAAGAGACTTCCATGTGAATTCCTGCGTGTTGAATTATCTTTGGAAGAAGGGCTTTTGCAATACAAGGGTGGAGCCCAGGCAGATATATAAGAAGGACAAATGTACTTGTCAAAAGCTACAGAGAAGTATATTTGGGGAAACAGTTGAGGTTATTTTCTTCCTGAGTAGACTGGCCACTAAAAATCTGCTCTGCATAAAGTTGGTATAACCAGTGCTGACTACTCATTTTGCACAGATTATCTTAGTTGTCCCAGAAAAATGCCAGGCTTAGCTGGAAAAGGAGATGAAGCAAACACCCGAACTCTGCAAGCTCCTCCAGGGGCCTGGCAGCTGCATAAAGGCTGCTCAGGAACCCGGAGGATGCAGGGACTTTGCCCACACAGCATCCTTGTGTTTAATGTTTTGCTGTTTGTGCTGCTGTGGTAACGCGGGTGGGAACGCTACCAGCAGCGCTGGAGGCGTGCAGGAAGATGGGCTCTGAGGGACAGTGGGCAGCTGGCCCAGGCTAACTTTGCAAGAAAGGGAAACAGTGTTCAGGGAGGAAACAGCAGTAGGAAGTTTAAAACGGACTCGGAATATGTCTGCAGTATCGCTCAGCATACGTGTCACATCTCAAAAGCATCATACGCACATCTACAGCCCACAGCAGTCCTGGGTCTGGGAAGGTTTCTGACTCTCTTGAGATTTTTTTTCTTCAGTCACATCTGTGAGGTTTCTGCTGTACTGGATTCCCAAGGGGTAGAGCCTCTACTGCACTGGCCACCAAAAGAAGTTGGTAGTGAGGGGTCTACTTGTATTTCTCACCATACCATAGCATTACCTTCCCTATGAAAAATAAAACAAAAAACCAAACCAAAGAAAAAACCCCATAAACCAATCCTGCTATCATATTTTTGGCTCAGTTATGCTGTCAAAGTTGTAATGAGGTAACTGAGAACAAAATTCTGCATGGTGTTTCCTTCCAGAGGGATGGAGTTTGGAGCACTGTAGTCTGCAGGAGACTCTATCCCTTGCCGCTCATTTAAAAGGAGCGAGGTGTCAAATCCATACCAGATTTTCTGACCTGGGACTTGACCCAGCTCAGACATTTAAGACTAAAATCCCAACAAAGCAGATGGTGATTAGGTTCAAAAACTTATTTGCTCTTCAATTTACCAAGATCTTGAAGCTGTATGTCTGTGCATATCCTGAAATGTCCCAGTCTTAGTAGGAGTTGAGTGAGTAATTCAAGGGTCACTTAGTACATATCCCTAACTAAGCCTATTGTAGGGACAATTGGTCCCACAAGTGTACTCTTAGCATACTCAGCTTTCAGGGACATATTTCTCACCTTATTACGTGCAGTGACTCTTGCTTTTTGCTGCCAGAATGCAAAATTCCTCTTCTCTGCCCGAGCACTGAGTATTTACTTCAGAAGACTTGGAGATTTTCATTCCCTATTTGAATAGGAAATGTTCAAATCTTTTCAGTCCCTTGAGAGAAAGCCATGCCAGCAGCAGGGAGGCTACTCTGGCAACAGGCAGTCCCACTTTAACCACGCCACCAGCCTGCTGCTGGCTGCTCATTCCAAGCAGAGCTGGACAGGCCTGGGTTTTAGTTTCCCTGCTGGGGCTTCTTTTCTTGTCATCCACATTCAGCCACCAGTGGTTAAAACACAGAAAACCAAGCACAGACAAGGGCCAGAGACCTGGATGCCCTCATGCCAGGTGAGTGTCCTGAGCATGAGGAAACATGACTCGGTTGCCTAATATGCTCTCTTTCTTTATGGACTGGTGTATCTTGAAATGTTTCCTGCACAGTTGCAGACAGAGGATGAGGAGCACATCCCTCCAGCCCACTCACACTGACCTACTTTAGAGCTGCTAATGGCATCATCTTGGGGGGAAGGAGGGTGGGCAGGAATAGAAGCCCCCTTCCCACACACACTATGCAGCCAAAGCAAGGAACCAAACTTAGGACATCCAATTCCCAGGTCACTGCTTTAGCAGCAAGGTCTTCTATGTGTGGTGAAGAGGGAACATTAGAAAGCATAAGGCCTGCACGATTCTCTGAAAGGAAAGAGAAAAAAAGAAAAATAAAAAGGAAAATAAATAAAGGGGGAAAAAAAGCCCACAAAGTTATACTTTGGAAGGGATCCAGTTCACAGATCCCAACCAGATGCAGGTATCTCTTTGCAAGTCTGCCAGGTGGGTTTTCAGGTTTCTCCCCACCCAGCCAGCTTTATTGGCTAGGTCTATGCAGGTACATGCTAAGCTGCTTGGGGTTGTTATTGCAAGCACCTAACACTCTTTGTGCACTTTATAGATCTATTGCTCAGGATTCAGACTCTGCTCAAAGGCCTGAGATCTTAAATACGGGGTATTACACCAACTTAACGCTGAGTCACCTAAGCCCTTTATTGAATCTGGCCCCAGTGCATTTTTCAGGCTTATTTGCAGAGCAGCAGGTATTATTACCAGGAGTAACTGGGTTAATAACAGGGCCTCCTAGAGAGAAAGCAATTTGTAACACCTCTGATGCTTTGACTGAAACATGTTCATTATCCCCGTTTCCAGTTATGTAATACGGAGAACAATATCAAAAAAATACTTCTCCTTGCAGGATTCTCTGTGGTACCCGCTGCCTGTATATGGCCACTGTATCCTGTTTGCTCAGGCTTACATGGTTACAGCTGCCTGGAACATCCTCAGCACAATGCCCCTTGAGTTTTGGTAGCTGGGTATGGGTTAAAAAAGTAAATACAACAAACACACTAAACAACAAAAACAACAACAACAACAAACCACAAAAAAAACCCCAAACAACAACAAAAAACCCCATTACAAACCATGCAACAAAACACTAAAAAAACCCCCAAACAACACAGCAAACAAAAAAAACCTCAACAAACAACAACAACAAAAAAAACCAGACAAAAAGACATTTATCTTCACTGTGGACAGACAGTTGTTGCACACTTGAAGTCTGACAGATGTGGTTTTCTGGCAAGTGGGTGAGAAAAAAGCAATATCTTGAATCATGTGTAGGGGGAAGGGTGAGGCTTTTCTTCTTCAGTTTGAGAGAAAAAGATTTGAAAACTTTCAAAGTTGTTCTTAGCAGCTCTACATGCAACATATGGTCCTTCCTGAGCTTTTGACCGTTCCCAATGTGGGACTCTGCCAAATGAAAGTTAAACAAAAGCTACCCTTACAAAAATATTTAGGAAGCCCTGTTTTAGAAGTGAGTGCACATGTTGGCTGTGACTCAGAGCACACCCACACACTGGGTAGATAGATTAGCATCTAAACCACGAGGCAAGCTCCAATTCTTGCTCAGAAGGTCAAAAAAGCCTGGGAAATGTCCATTGCTCCCTTTCTCCTCAGAACAATTTTTTTTTTCCAGATTACAAAGTCATTTTGGATGGCACTGCAGCAGTGAAGTCAACTGATTTATTGTCATAAACAATTGTGTTCCAAGTTGGGAACCAATTCTGTAATTTCTGGATGAAAGAATAAAGTAGAGATCAAAAAAAAAAAAAGGCGAAAAAACAAGGAGAAAAAACATAACCAAAAGGCCCAACACTCCAAAAGCTAAACCGTTACCTTTAGATTGGTTTCTTTTAACATTTGTTTTTGCTGAACAGAAACCAATGAGATTCATAAAATATTTGCTAGGGAGGTACATATTAATTGAAGAGAGATGAAAGCCAAAAGCATCCTTGATAATGTTTTGTCCAGAACTGGGAAAGGTCAAATCTAATGTCATTTGTTTTCTTTTTTTTTTGTTATTTGGTGTCATATTATGAGATCACAACAGCTCAAAATACCGAGACTGCCATATGCATTTCACTTGGCTTCCACATGTGGTAGCTGGCCTGTTTCCAAGACACCTGTGACTGAAGTCCCTGCAGCTCCTTCGGTGTTGTTAGGAGGGCAACGGATGCCCACCTTCCCTGCCCTCCTTCCCACCCCAAGGAGACACAGGGATAAAGCTGGGGTACAGCTAATAGCACTAGGAGCCTTTATTAGGCCAGAAATTAAGTTGTCTTGAAGTTTGAGGTATCTCCTAACCAGGAGGAAAAAAAAGGCTGTCAATAAAAATTTTCCGTACTGATGCATGTTTTATGGGTTGTGGCTAAAAGGCTTTTAATATAGCACCAGAAGTTGTGGGTTGTCCTGAAAACCAAGGTTTAGTCTGTTCTAGAAACCTCAGATATTCATACAACCTGAAACATAAATAAGAAGATTTATGAAATCAAAGTCAAGCAAATACAAGTCAAAGCTTCTAGAGATAACAAAAATATGTAAACAAGAGAGGGGCAGAAGTAAAGTCAGAACTAAAAACACTTTACAGATTTCCAGCCATGGTATCATATCAAAATCTGATTGCAAAGGGAAGCTGGGTAGTTAGGTAATTCTTGTGACATCAGGCATTCTAAGATAGCTCCAGGCTTTTTGTCTGTGCTTCATTCTGTACTTTTACTCTTGTGGCTGAGATAACGAGGAGGCAAATAATATATGGTGGGCATGGAGAATGACAGCCGACTCTGAGCAGAAAAAAACACTTTTTCCTTTTTCTTTTTAACCATAGTGGAGAAAAAGGGTCAGAAAAGCAAAATGATGTGAGTTTCAGTGATATAGAAACAGCCTGGAGCTATATTCACTGTTGCAGACTTGCCGTGGAGGAAATACAACAGATCTACAAGATGTATGGTCATTATTAATATTTCAGCCACACACGCAAAGCAGAGACTTGTTAAATCTTGCAAAACCAAGGGCGGAAATACTAACTCACCTTGATGGCTTGTGGTTTGGATTTCTTTTCCCCCAGTGTGGGTTTTCACTGAGCTGCCTGTTGTTCTCTGTGATTCAGAGACAAATGGCCTTATGAGCCCCCTAGAGAATCCTTTCCCAATGTTAAAACCAGCAGGAATGAGAAAGAGGAAAAATAAATGGCATTAACAAGATGGCTTTTCTATTGTCATTCCTCCCACTGGTGCTGTGTCAGAGGTAGTCCAAGAACTCGGACAAACACCTACGGAAGTGTCTAGAACCAGAGTAAAACCTGCTTTTCTTCTGCATTTGCAGTGCCATTTCAACAAGTTAGATCTTGTTCCCTCTTCCAGAGCAACCATCATGTGTTCAACAGTGAGGGTGCTCTTGCCAAAACGTTTTTCTTATCAGGATTATTCTTTTGCAAGATGAAATATCAAAGACTCTGTGTGATTAATCTTTTGAACTTTGCCTGTTAATAAATACAGAATTCTCTCTGGCCTCAGAAAGGTTTTCCAGTAACTCTTTTTCTTTGAGTGGAAGTTTTTAATTTTATCAGAACTACTTGGGACACTGTTCTTACTTGTTTTTTCCTTCTTAATTGAAAACCATGAAAACAACAACCTTTCATTAAGAATATTTTCCATTTTCATTCAATTCTATTTTACTTATTAAATTAAAGAGGGCATGCCTTTTCCCCCCATCACAGTGCTGCAGGAAGGAGCTAGTCAACCATCCTACAAGCAGTTCATGCTCAGAGAAACCAATACTGGGCAATTTTGCTAGGCTTCATTAGAGAGCAATTATCCAGGTGGAAGAAAAAAAGCATGTTGCTGTAGGAAGGGGCTGTCCTATCCGAGGAGATCACCCTCAGGAGCACTGAGGGGCCATCGCTTCTCTGGAGCTGCGGTGCTCCCCAGGTGTGTGGTGTGACAGCCACCACGGCCATGACACAGGACGGGCTGAGCACCTGTGTCCTTCTTGTTTTGTAACTATCTGAGATGACAGGAAGCTATTGACCATTAAGTCTGTTTTGATAGCTAGTATTCATGGCTTCTGTGACAGAAAAGCCTATGGAAACCGTGTTTCTGCTCTGCCATGGAGGATTTTGCCTGTGGCATTTTTTTTTTTGTATGTTGTGAGAGGACTCAGGTGAGTTGTCTTCCTTCCGCATCTGAGTATCACAGTTTGCTGTTTTTCCTTGCTGCTTCCACATTAGCTTTTTCTTCCTTTGCAACACCAGCTTCCCCTCAGTGATGATCAGAGAGGGCTCTGCTCCTGGCCATGGGAGGACAAGACCTTGGATGAGGACTGATGGCCAGCTGTGTAGATATCTGTCCTTCCCTCAGGGAGGCCAGAAGGGTGGAATGCTGTATTGGGTTTGCGTGGTGAGGTTTTTCATAGCTGGAGAGGGGGCTACAGGCATGGATTCTGTGAGAAGTTTCTGGAAAATTCCCCCATGTTTGATGGACCTGCTGCTGGCCAAGGCTGAGCCCATCAGCAATGGTGGGATAACATATTTAAGAAGAGGGGAAACTTACTGCACAACAGCAGCTGCAGCCAGAGAGAGCAGTGAGAATATGTAAGAGGAACAGCCCTGCAGACCTGAGGTCAGTGGAGAAGGAGGGGCAGGATGTGCTCCAGGCACTGGAGCAGTGGTTCCCCTGCAGCCTGTGGTGCAGACCATGGTGAGGCAGCTGTGCTTCTGCAGCCCATGGAGGAGCCCAGTGGAGCAGAGATCCGCCCAAAGCGCATGGAGGACCCCACACCAGAGCAGGTGGATGTACCTGAAGCACCCCATGGGAAGCCCACACTGGACAGAGCCGTGGCAGGACTTGTGGCCCCATGGAGAGAGGAGTCTACATGGGAGCAGGGTTGCTGTCAGTACTTGTGACCTGTGGGGGACCCACACTGGAGCAGCCTGTTCCTGAAGGGCTACATCCTGTGGGAGGGACTCATATTGGCCTTAATGAGCACTTGGTTTCTAGTCAGATTCAGCCTTCCACAGATGCCTTTTACCTCCAAAGTCCTCCTGGTGGGGGAGTGTACCAGGCCTTCCCACTGCCTGGTGACTCAGCTGGAGGCTGCAAGGGCTCAATCCAAAGCTATGTGGAAACATGGTGTTTGTTACTTGGTGAACCCCAGGTAACACTTTCCATCAGTCCTGCAGTTTTACTCAGACCACCTTGTTGGTTTGATTCCCTCCAGCTCTCCCTGAAGGGCCCCACTGGTATCATGGTATTTATAGCTGAAGTGCTCTGGAGAAATAGCAGGAGAAAGACGAGCAGGTTTCTCCTGAAGAGTCTTCTTGAGTGACCGTCTGTAGCTCGAGCTCACCCGCCCCACAGGACAGCATGCAGGGAAGCGCTCCTAGCGAGCAGAGTGAGGCCACCGTATCTGCTCCCTTGGCCAGATCAGACCTGAGGGAAAACTTTGTGGAGAGCTGTCAGGTTGCTATACCACAGGCATGTCTTTTTCCCACAGGAAAAAGAGTGGGAGAATGTACAGGCTCCCGGTGGCAGAGTGGACAACGGTTTCCAGCTTCCAGAGGGACTGTTAATTGAATACCACTGTCATTTGCTTTGCTGCTGTTGGGGTTTTTTTCTGCTATGTAAAGGCTTAGCAGCAGCCACAACTGCCAGACAGCAATCATCTGTCCCAGCTCTAGCTAGGAATGTATAACATGCATGTGTAAAATGAAATTTTATTTTTCAGCTCTACAAAAAGAGAGAATTAGGTGTGGTGTCCAAAATAGAAAAAAAGCATTTTAGCAATCTGGACTGTACTCCTATTAACATTGGAGTTAATATGCTATTTTCTTAATTGTATTTGATACCACTGAGCTGGAACTGTTTGTTTTTTTAACAATAACTTTTTATTGCTATTATGGTATTATTGCTTGAATTTTTAATGAGACCAATGAAACAGTATTCATCAGTTTAATTTCTCTGAAGTATTTTGTCAACTCTAGGATATTAACAAAAAATTACATAAAAAGAAACATCTGAGATGTGAAGCAGAGCATATTAGTAATAATCGAGTTCATGCTTATTATCTTTACAACCTCAAAAGTACACGTGGTTCTTTGTAGGCAAATATAATGACATTCCTGTGCTTTTTCTTTACTAGGCAATAATCTATCAGCTGACTCATTCCGCCAACTTGATTTTATACCCTCAGATAATCTAATATTGAAAACCTGGGAAGATGCACCAGACTGGTTACTGTGATGAGTAAGCAAACAGCATGCACCTCATGCTGTCAGTGAAGAGGCAAGGCTGTATTTCAGTCTCAGACTCACAATTTGGTATTTTCATACCACATATTTTTTAAAGATGTCCACCAAACCTTCTAACAGATTAAATCTTGCTTAGCCAAGGGAGGAAAACAGATCTGTGAGACATTGTTTGAATCAAATATGCCCCTATATCCACTGAGAGCACGCTGGCACTGTAACAAAACACTTGCAAATTCTTCCTGCTGCCCCTATAGCCATAGTTCTTTCCTAAACTGGGGTGCAGGTGTTTACAAAACATGGGTGTTGATTCCTAATAGAGTGATAAGGAAGAGAAAGAAAGCTAAAAACTGACAGCAGAGTGCATCTACTTGGCAAGTTCTGTGTGCTTGAAGAAAAGACAACTATAAAATTGGACTTGATATACTTGCTTCTTCCTTTCATATGCTTGCTTATTCCCCCCTGAAAGATGCTTGCATCCTTTTCTGCTGTTACTTGTCTGCATGGAATGAATCTGCTGTATTTTGTGCCAGACAAAATGAGTTAAACAGAAATCTGATTCATGAAACTGGAATCTTGAGAGGAGAAGCTTCCTGGCAAAGGGGACTCCTCTCCTCTCTGGTCTGGTTAGTACTGATGATTATTCTGGAAAGGAATAATTAATAAATAACAAACTATAGGATATAAAGATATATACGTGTAGGAGATGTTACTATCACCCTCAGGGCACAGTGGCAGCACAGCCTCCCTGCGTTAATTGAAACAGGGCAATTCCTAACCCTGCAGTCCATGTGACCGTGCGTACATGGAAAATTTGCCTTTATAAGGGCATGGCAAATTCCTTCCTTGCTTCTAGTGCCACTGGAAGATCTGTCTACAGTGTCCAAGATGGGTGTAGTGATTTTCCTGAATCTGAGCCACAAAACATCTGCTGGAGGACTAAAGGGAGGAGAAATTCTGCGAGTAATTCGTGGTGGCAGATGATAACAGCTTCTGCAGGGCTGTGGGCTCTCTGCTGTGGGAGGGGACCAGGCAAGGCAGGCAGCTGGGGCCCAGCCCAGCTCAGCAATACCACCTTCAAAACAGCCAGGGCTGCCTTCCTTCCTCACTCTCCAGGGTTTCCACTCCACAACACCTGCTGCCCACCGTGTGCTCTCCCCATCCCCCAGTGGAGGTGCTCATGGCTGGAGACCCCTTGCATGGTGTTCCATATGTGGACAGACCAACTTATGGCTTAGGCTCCCTTCTGAGTCTCTACAAAGACAGGGTCAGGCCACTGGCTCTGTGCCAGCTTTAGAAAAGCTTTGATAATGTCTAGTACCTCCAGAAATAGTCCTCGTGAGTTTCTTTGTTGTCTTCAACAACACGCTTGTAGGCCACGTGTCCTGGGTGGGTATAGGACATGTTGAGGAATCTTGGTTTCTTTTCGTGTAATCTGCTGTCAGCCAGGGACTGTAAAATGCACAGAGTCACACAGGTGCTTTGATGTCATTAGCTTAGCCAAAAAAGAAAAGGCTCATATTTTAAAAACAAACAGGCAGCTGGCTGTACAGTGGTTACAAATTGGAAATGACTAGCAGCTTTTAAAAGAAAGTCCATCATGTCTAAAAAGTACATAAGAAAGAAGGGCAAAGAGCAGATAAAGCAAACAGGAGAGGTGAAAGATACTACTTTCATTTTCTGGTACTATGCCAATTTGCAATTGCTGGATATTAGCAAGGTGAAAGGTGTGAATTACAATGACAAAAGAGTGATTAGGCCAATTTTCAACAAATATCTTCAAACTTTGCCTTGTTTCTGATGTAATATAATCTCATTTTAGATCTATGTTTATGTTAAAAGGAGCGAATTAACCCTCTTGGTAATTGCAGACCAGTTTATCCTGCTTTTGCTTACTAAGAGGGAATACTGTCATGGGGCAGTTGCTACAGAGCACTCAATACACCCTGGCTGTTTCTGTTGCCTTGCACAGGCAATCAATCACATTGGCACTTGGCTCTGTACTGACCCCCTAATCCCACTGATTAGTAAACCCAGGCAGCAAACCTGGCTAAGAACTACTTATGGTTTTGTTTTGAAGAGAAAATGGTGAGGTGGGAACTCACTGAGAGCTGCTCCAAAAAGAAGTCTTGTTTCCTCTATCAATCATTCAAAGACTGTTTTTCCAATTTTGTTTTTTTCCTTTTAAAATGGCTTCAGGCTTTACACCATGTTTCCCTCAGGCTTGCAGTGCAACCTGTTTTTTTCAAATCCTTACTTTCAACCCTTCCCAAGTGTGATCTTCATTCTTTCTCTGCCTTGGGCTGTATGACCCCCTAGTGCAGCCACTCCTAGTGGGATCCCAGTGTTGCCATACCCTCCCTGTCTCGTTCACTGCAAAGCCCAGCTGCACTTGGAAGTTTAAGGCCACTCCTTTGGAAGATATATAAGTGATTAACTAATAACCTGTGAAGAGTTTTTTTCAAAACGTGACTGATTCTTCTACTCACAGTCATAATGCATTATAGAAAAAAATGAAATGGGTCCAGTGTGCTATCTCTGAAAGTACGTTTGTTCTTTTCAGCCTAGATTTCCATAACTGTCTGGGAGCAATGTTCTGTGTGATGGGGAGGCTTTTTCTTCTCTTTCAGGGCCTGCCTTTTTGCACTTTAAATTTCTCCATAATTCTCACAGATCATTCAGCCTCAGTAGATTTCTAGATTCAACAGCAATAGTTTGGACTCTTTTTCTTCTTTTCTTTTTCTTTTTTTTTTTTTTTTCACTGCGATCAAATGTGGGAAGAAAACATGCTTTTAGACCACTCCCAGCTGAAGGCAATTCCTTAATATTTGTCTTCCCTACTGTTTCTTCAGAGCCTAATCCTTGTCTCTATTTTGCTGTTTCTTGTTTCTTTAAAATTTTTGGATTCACCCTGTGCATTCAGCCAGAAGACCATCATACAGACAACCTGAGTTCCCCAACACTGGTAGTGAGCTCATTTGTAAGTGGTGAGACCGTAATGAGAAATTCTGATGCAGATTCTCCAATGTTTAATAAGATTTATATTTGTTCTTCTACCCCTAGTGGTCTATTAATAGTGTTTCTTTTCCAACTTCACTCACGAGCCTACTTTGCTGAGACTGTAAGAATTGCAGAACATTCTGACACATTTCATCAAAACTAGATTCAAAACCTTTTGGGGCTGTGGGAAGAGAGACGGAGGGCAGGCAAGCAGAGACACACACTGCAAGCATGATAATGTAATCCTTATTTTCTTAGGACACCAGACCAAAGAGAATCACAGACAATTTTTCCTCCTCCACAATATTCCAAAATAAAAATTAAGTGAATCTGAATAAAAGGTCACAATTTGAGTTTGTTGAATGAAAACATTTCAATTAATTAAAAAGTGTGTTTTTTACATTCTTTTCACATCATCTCAAATCTCTTGACTAATTTCTTATTCACTGGCTAAGATTCATAAAAAGCACTTAAATGAAAAGCAGGTAAATACAAATTTTTAGCTTATGTAAATAACAGGACCAACTCCTTTTTTTCTGATTATGATGACAAAGGCCATAGCTCTTCTGTTCATCCATATTTTCAATGCAAAACCATTCCGAGTGTTGCTCTTTCTAACCAACAGTGCAATTCTACTGCTAGGATGGAATGCTCCACAACTTTCCCAAGTAGGGGATCGTACTACTGATTTGGGAGCTTTTTCCTTCTTTCTTTCTATTTTTGGACTTTGATTAAAGCTGGTGAAAATGATACCTTTTCTTTTTATTTGGAATCCAAAGATTCAGAGTAAGGACAAAAGAGAAAAAAAATGTTCTAAATGTTTCACAGTGGCAGAACGAAGAAAAAAAAAAACATGAAAAAAAAAAACACCAAAAAAAACACCAAAAAAAACCCCAAACCAACAATAAAAAAAAAGTTTTGGAAACAGTTAAAATCTCTTGTTTAGGAACAAAATTGAGCTTGAAAGTTCACTTTCCACTGTTACCTCATGGCTTTTATGATCCAGTGAGAGGAGGGACCAGCTGTGAGACAAGTCTGGAAACCTCTGAATCAGCCGGGATTTGAGGCTTTCCAGCTCCGTATTGCAGAGTTTAAAGCTAAGGTTCAGTGAAGATAAAACCTCACGGTTACCAGACCCTTGTTTCTGTGTCAGGAACTTTAGGGATTATTTTTTACTCCATGTGGCAAGGCTGTGCAGGAATCTGACTCAAAAACCCGCAATTAATGCAAGCATTACAAGATGTGGGAGCACCAGAGCCCACTGAGTATCTTCTCAGGATGTCTTGTTTCCTTGTTCTTTAACAGTTACATTTCAGAGAACCATTTTAGTTCTCAGAAATGGAATTTTCCAGTAAACACATTTTGTTGGAAAATCTCATGACCCTGATTTCTGCTGCCTTTATTAGACAGGTTCATTCTGAGACAGAGGGCTTTGGGAACAAATAGGTTGTAAATGTGGTGGATTTGCAGAGGGCAGAGGATTTACTACTTAGACATCTAGAGGTTGCACTATAATGGGTGCTGTCCTACATGGTGCTATGACTACATCTTGTGTATTATACAGGTTTAGCCACATTTTTGTGAGCTATTATTAATGCTGAGTTGCAGCATACGCCTTTGGAAGCAGTACAGTCAACGCATACCTGCTTACAGTGAGAAACAAAAAAGCCTCAAATTTCCTCTTGGCTGGCTCCTTCCTCCTCCACCCAGCTCAGTCCGTGCCATTCAAAAACAGAAGTTGACATCTAGTCATTTTCTATTGTTGGAAAAACAGTCATAAGAAAACCCACATCCCTTGCTGTAAAGGCATTGGAAGGTTGTGGAACAGGTAAATTTGGGGACTGCTGCTTTCTAGATTGTTTGCAAATGTGTCATCTCCATTTTTTGCCCTCACCTACTATTATTTTAGCAGTGGTAGCAGGAATGGGCACCTTAGCCACTTTCTAATCAAATTAACCAGGCCTCCTCCCACTCAGATGGAAGTATGGTTGGATTTTCCAGCTTGGATTTATGCCCTATGGACATGAGTTCAGAGGCACTTTACCCACTCTCACAGCTTCAGTTGGCTCGTTGCTGAGGTGTAAGTTCTGTGGTAGCTATTGGTAATACTTTTGCATGGCTGCACAAAGATGGATTAGCTACTGCACCGAAAAACCTGAACTATTTAACTCAGCTTAGATGATAAGACTTGTTACTAAATGCAGAAATCAGAAGCAGAGAACAGGATAACTGAGATTGGCAGGTTAGCAAGAAGAATATCTGAAGAATTTGGATTTGGCTTGTTTTATCGTCAGGTGAAGCCACATGGATTTTGAAATATCCATAGAATAGGCAAGTGTCAAACAGCAGTTCTCTTCTGCACAGAAACCTGGATGGTTCAGGCGCTCTGCCAGGATTTATCAGTACAGCTCCAGTTATTTCAGTGATGATTTGATACTTCACAATAACTAAGGGGTTTTTGCCTAAGGCGTGTTTCATCTCACAGTCTTAATTGTGCAGATAGAAAAGATTATTTTTCAGGAAGTTCTTATAACCCAAAGTCTTAGATATGTGTGTTTTTAACAGCTTTTTATCTATTTCTGTACTAAAGTTATGCTGATTTCCAGCTTCATTAATTAATTGGTGCCATGAGTGTTGCATCTGTAAAATATTAATTTTCTAATACTCCCTTTGGAAGTGGTTCTTCTTAAACCACCAGGTATTTAAAGCCGCCTTCCTGTCTGAGATGGATTCACTTTGGGGAAAATCCATGAATAATTAAAAATTATTTTTGGATTTTTTAATTTTATTTATTTATTCACAATTTTCTAATATGCTTGAAACTCATTAGGATGCAAGACTTCATTTATTAGAATATCCTTGAGCAGGAACAACAGCAGTAAGATTCACTTCATTAAAGACAAATGTAATCCTTACAGTAATCGACCTACTGTTCACAGTGAAGAACTTCATTAACTGATTTTAATTTGAGGCAGAATCCTACAAAACTAAAAAGAAAAAAAACAAAAACCCAACCTCAAAGTAAAGGTTACTAACTTTCTTTTGTACTTTCTTTCCCAGTGGCTTTGCCACTAGGTTTTCTTTCCACATATCATACAAGATGAAGCCATGTAAATTAGCACTGGCTTCAATAAAGTTTTCATGGATTAGGTTAGCTGTACATCCAATCTAAGCTGTGGCTTTACCTTTGGGACCATTGGTAATGTTGTGGTTGTCAGCGAATCGGTATTGGATTCATTGTGTAAATGAATACATCTCTTTTTAAAAGAAAGAGTAGCTGTTCTTTTAAGGCCACCCTATATTTCACATCAGTTCATCCTGTGGACCGAGGCATATAGAAGAGGTAAAAGCTGAAGGTGTGTTCCGCCCCCTCCCTTCCCTCTTTTCCTGGAGATACGCTGGAGGTTTCAGATCTATCATGCCCCAGAGTGCACTTCATGCACTCTTTCCCACTTGTTACCTCCAGCACCAGGGCCCAGGCTGGTGCAGAGCAGGAGGAGGAAACTACAGGCTCCCTTGCTAGTTGGCCCTGCAAAGTTTTATACCTTTAGAAATGCCCTTTTTCTTCCAGGACAGGATCTGGTACAGGGCTAAATGCCAGTTTCCTGCTGCTTGCGCCATCGTTTTGTATTTTCCAGTTGTCTTAGGGATGAAAAAGCCATGGTGTTACACTATCTCTGTACAGCACCTAAATCATCATTCTCCTCCAAAGAGACTCTTCAAATTCACATAGATTGCTGCTTAGCAACAAGTGTAAACCTTCAGGAGACTCACCCAAGCCTGAAGAGAATGTGTTCCTAATACAGAGGGTCGGGCAAGTCCACACCAAGCCATAGCTTCCAGTCACCATCAGGAGTGCCCACAAGCCTGGGTGTGAAGCAGCAGCCCAGCATTCAATGATGCTCTACCTTCCCTAGTGCGAGTGTTTCCAGCGCACAGGTTACGGATTAGCCAGGCAGAGAGGCATTTCTCCAGTGACCAGCCTTTCCCAGGGTGATATTTCACAGAATCTCAGAATGGATCCAGTTGGGAGGGACCACAGTAGGTCATCTGGTCCAATCTCCCTGCTCAAGCACATTGCACAGAATTGCATCCACATGGTTTGTGAATATCTCCAGTGAGAAAGACTCCACAACCGCTCCAGGCAATCTCTTCCAGTGCTCTCACCTGCATATTAAAGAAGTTCTTCCTCATATTCAGGTGGAACTTCCTGAGTGTCATTTCCTGCCCATTGCCTCTTGTCTTATTGCTCAGCACTGCTGAGAGGAGCCTGGATTCATCTGCTTCAGATACTTATAGATCTATTTGCCTCCAGTTTTTGTTTTTCTTTAGGTCATGTAGGAATCCAGCTGAGCAACTGCACACTGTGAACATTTCTTTGCCAGTGCTTTCATACCATTACAAGTATCACCAGACTACTGAAAGTTGTGCATGAAAAATACAATTATAAATTAAATCCTACCCTGATTAATTTTGAAGGTCCAACTTCCACTGCAGTAGGTTTGGGATTTGTTATCACAAGGTGCTGGACATTCTGTTTACTGCTGTGACTGAAAGATATTTAGCACCATAACAAACTAGGAAGAGTTAAAGCCCTTGAAATGAAGTATCACCTACCCCCATCAGGCCACATATTGAGGTGAGGAGATAAAATGTCCTGTCTTTTGATCCCAAAACGTAAGCAGACAGCATTACAGCCTTATGAGTTTGGGGAAACCAGTGTATGATGTTCTTGTGGATTTCCCTTTTGGCTAAGCACAAAAGCATTGACGTTCAGGTAAGCTCTAAGAGAGGAGAAGAGGTGAAGGAAAAAATGTTGTGATGGCATCTTCCTTCAAGCATGCAGTCCCTAAAAGGCCATGACATTTACACCCTTGTTCCTGTCTGAACTTAACAGCCTCTCCTATTGGAGCTCTCTGTGACTTGCAAGGTTTATTTATCCCAAGAAGCATTATACATTTGATACTTACTGTAGTTCTGTTTTGGACAGTGTGACTATTGGTCTTTCAGCTTTAAAAACAGTTATATGCAGATGATGAGATATATATGGGTGTATTGTTGTTCTACATGTGTGCAGGGCAGTTCCCTGCCCAGTCACCAGTCCCAAGGCACATGGGAAGGCAGGGATCATCGTGGAGGCAGAGCCATCACAGCAGCGCTTCACATGGTATTTCAACACGGTTGTGGCCAACAAGGGTCCCAGTCAGTTGCTGGTTGATGGGGATAACTGGGAGCAGAGGGAGGTTGCCCAGGTTTATCTCTGGAGATCATCACTATCCAGAGGCTGGCACTCACTTCTCAGTACTAGGTGATCTGCAGCATGACACCATGGATAAAAACATGACAGCTCTGGGCAGCCAGGGCTGGCTGTGTCCATGCAGGTCACTCAGAGCTCCCCTACAGCAGCAGCAGCAATAAGCACAGTGCGGCCAGGCCAACCAGCACATCCCAGCACCTCGCTGGGTCTGCAGCACAGTGAGAGCAGGCAGAGCTGAAGTCACCCCTACCACGGGCTGTGCATGCTCCAGCCAGGGAAAGCAAAGGGTAAACCCAGACCCAGACTTCTTTTGTTGCAGTTGGAAACAACTACAAGGCAAATTTTACAGTAAAACAACCATGATAACTGTATGACTTGGTCAAAACTGAAGTTAGTCAGAGTTTTGCTTTTTTATCTGGTATCGGAATGGAATAATACACTTTCTGCCTGTGATAATGTTTCCTATGTTATTTTTTCCATATAATAATGCACTAACATTCATTAATTTTCTTAAAGAGTGGAATGTTTACTTCCTTCCTGCATTTGGCATTAGTTAATGAAGTGCTTGCAAATGTTAACTGAATTCTCAAAGATCTGTTCTTTCCTTTTTCTAATTAAGGTTTAATGCAGCCAAATGCATGTGGGGAAAATATTATTCCTATATTGGAAACAAATGGAAGATTCAGTATCAAATATGTTAATTTCAAAACTGTTAGTTGCTGGAATAATTACTGTTACCGCAGAATAAACTGGAAGAGCATAAAATTGATCTTGAGTCTGAAATCTAGAAGTCAGTGGGGTAGCAACCTTCAAACTGCTCATTAAAGCATGTGTAAAACCCATATTAAACTAATGCCACACACCTTAGATGAAAATCTGTGCATGTATTTACCATGTTCCCATTTTTATCTTCGGGAAATGGGAAAATAAAACTAGAAAATATCAGTAAGTGTCATAAGTATTTTATCAAGCCTGTTGATATGCTTTGTTGATCCAGCTGTGTTTCCTTAAATGTCACAAAAAATATTAATTTTACTTGGCTATGATGATTTTATTGCTCAGTGGTGAAGGAGAACTACTTATCCAATGTCAGGGAGCTATGAAAGAAAACGTGGGGCATAGTCACCCTCATTTTGCTGTAGTTAGATCTATGTAGTCCCTTTGCACTTCTGNATGTCAGGGAGCTATGAAAGAAAAGGTGGGGTGGTCCCTTTGCACTTCTAGCAGTGTCAGGAAGAAGTTTCCTCTTACCTTCAGTGAAGAAATGGATTGAACCCGAAGCCCCCAGTCCAGCAAGTCCTTATGCACATTGACAGCTTCATCAAGCAGCCAAATGGTTACCACAGTAGGAAATGCCAAGGAGAGGTCCAAGGACTGAGTGGGCAGTTGCAGAAAGCTAGGAATCTAGCTCTTGGCTAGAAGAATGACAGCCATGGACGCTGGCTATAGGCATCTAGGATAGGTCCAGACTTCACCAGAAGTAAGTCATAAGCAGTTATAACTTGCAGCTCTTAAAGTTTCTTCTCTCAGCTTACACAGGAACTGATGTTAGTTCAGGGTTTTTTTTTCAATATGCCTCATTTGGATCTAGGATTTAAACCCCCTCAGAGCTGCAGGGGAGGTAAATCCTCAGACCTAACAGAAAAGTAGACAGAATGACAGCCAGCCTCGCAATCTCAGTGCATGTGGCACTGTGCGGCACTGTCCAAACACAGGTGATCTGTATGTGACTGTGAGCTGCTCTTTTTCCTTAGACTCTGCATGTGTACAAACAGTAGTGAGATAGAGACAGGACTATTGTGTGTATAGCCTCCCGTTATGACCATATGTTTCCAAAAATATTGCTATCATTGTGGGATTCCTGAGAGTGGAGAGGGTCTCTATTACACGAGGTGACCCAGAACTGATATCTGGGCCACAGTACTGAATAATTTAGACAAGATTACCACAGTAGCTTGAAAACTAAAATTAAGACTTTACATCTTTCTGGAGAATTCTACCAAATTCCAACTGCACAGCGATGCTGCCTGTGACAGAAACTATAGTAGCATTGCTCATGTCCAAAGGGAGGGGAAATTCTCTTTGTGATAAGTTTGTGTGTGCAGTTATGGGTGTATCTGTAATTATAGGCAATTAGAAAAAGCGTGGCTTGCTCAATAACACACCTCCTCCCATCGTGACAGACACAGACAGGAACATGCCACATGACGGAGTGGTCACACTCTTATTCCTCCTCTTTCTTTCAGAGCTATTGGCTCTCCTCTCTGATGTTAACTCATCTCCTCTGTTCAGTCTCAGTTTTGGGCTCTGCTGGCTGCTGAACAGCCAAGGACCTCCAGCAGCCTACATGTCTCACAAGCCCTCATCTTAATGTACACTGCTTCCTCTCTGCAGAGAATCTTATTTGATCTACATTGTAAGGCTCAAACACTTATACAAGTGTATCATCATGACAAAGATGGGTAGCAAAAAGGGAAGCAGAGTGTTTAGGAGCACCCTTGGGAAACAGCAAGCTGCTTTCTGGAAAAACAAAAGCAAAACTCTTGAAAATAACATCGAAAAAGAACTGCACGTGGGAGGGTTGCAATACACATCAGAAAGGATTTGAGGAGAGAGGAAAAATGGAGTTATGGAATGAGATCCTTAGATAGGGGATTTGTATTTTGCGTTTAACTATTTTGGCTATTACTGCACATGATTTCAGTGTCAACACACCAGAAACCACAGGAGCATCAGCAACAACAAACTCTCAGCTGAGTTTACCAGGGCTGATACAGATGGGAATTCCACTGTTTTCTTTACAGCTAATGTCACATAGTTTAAAAAAAAAAACAACAAAAAACCACCCAAATCAAAACCCCTTCATTTCCAGAAGTCGTAAATTGTTATTACCACGCTGCAACCTAGTGTAAACAGGTTCCTGGCCCATGACTAAGGCTGGTCGGCTGCCCTGCAATGCAAACAGCAGCGTGGATCTCTTCCAAAGGCGTTGTTGGATGCAGAAAAGGCTCTGCTTTCTTAGAGTTCCAGACTTCTAGTTTACAGTTTCTTGCTTGATTGAAAGTTTCAAGTCTGGGGCATTTCTACAGAGAGCTGGAGAGCTGCAAATCTGGAGCTTTATGAAAACTGCTTTGCTCAGGAAAGAGGAAGCTGCGGGATTACCGCAGACACCCAGGTCCGGGTTCACGTAAAGGGCACACTTCCAGCGAAGGAAGGAATGCGCTTCCCAGGAGGTGCAAGCCTGTGGGAGTACCACGCGAGGTGAACAGAGCGGCACGGGCAGGATCGCCTCTTTCTGCAGCAATGGCATTTTTCCTGCCTTTTCCCTGCGCCCCGCCCTGGCCCGCTCCCGGCGGGGGAAGCGGAGACGGGCGGCGGGCACCAGAGGGCGGCACAGGACTTGTGCAGGAGCACGGCAGCATCTTCCTCCGACAGAGCGGGCAAAAGCAGCCTCACAAAGTTATGCCGGGAATTAGTTCTTTTCAGGTTAAAAGCTAATTTTATGTTTATGTCATTCTCTCTTCCCTTTTTAGAGGGAAAAAAAGGAAACAAAACCTGCAGCAGCATTTCCATAACCTTACGAACCCTCAGACGTACTAAGACGTGGAGAAGGGTTTTTTGGGGTTTTCTTTTGTGTTTTGTTTTATTTTGTTTTTTTTCTCCAGCTCCTTCAGAGAATGATCATTTTGTTTGTGACTTTCTTTAAGTAACTTGAGGCCACTTTCACAGGCTTTGCTGTTGTGGTCTGATGGTCTTGGCTCTCTGATTTGTGAAGACTTTTATTAGCTGTGGATAGTCAGAGTGTTTGATGTTGCAGACATGCGTACTTTTGGAGGTAGTTTAAGTGTGAAGAGATTATGCGAATTACACTTCCTGCAGGTTTGTCACCAGAGTTGCTCCTGATTCATCCATGAGTTACCCACCTGCACAGCAGCACTCCTCTCTCACAACCAGCATATTCATGCACAAAATTACTCACAGATATCTGTCTACCGTTGTTCACACCCTCTCTTCAGTTCAAGTGTTGACTTTATTCAACAGATATTTCCTTTTGCATCCAAAGTGAGACTGTGCTGTTCTTTACTTGTAGTGCTGGAAAGTGAGCAGAGCCGAGCAGGAGCTTTATGCTGTTCTTGTCAGTCATCAAGAGCTGTAAACGACCCGTTTAAATCCTCACAATGCAGGCAGAAATGGAAGCAATGTATTTTCTGTTTAGAAAGATGCAGCAGACGTTGCTGGTATATACTGTAGAGATTCTATGGCCAAGCACAGCATGCTTGGTCTATCAGTTCACCTAATGAAATATTCCTTCTCTCTACAAAGTCTGCTTTCTTGAGTTTTGCACTTCAGAATCTGATAGAAACCTGTAAACTTTGTGGCTCCCTTGGACAGTGTATCCATTTGACTGGATGTCACTGAAAGTAATGTCTGAGCTCTGCTGTCCCCTCTGTGCCTCAAGTATCCAGACCATTGGTTTCTAGCATGGGCACTTACTATAAGTACTAATTGTCAATTTAGATAAAATTCCATTATTACGTCATACGAAAGGTATTTTTGGCCTCCAAGAAAGCAGTGTATATTGACTCATCAGTATGGCCTGCTGGCCATGTATAGCTTTATTCCTTACCCTTCAGTTAAGGTACTGAGAAGGCAAGTAGCCAACAGGAAGACAGGGAAAACATGGACTGACACAAACCTAGAAGGACAAGGTTGGCAGAAATCCACAGTATTTTTGGCTGTTAAAGACTAATGGTTTTCCCAGCTCAAACTCTTTCAAAACCACTCAGGACACCATGGGATTTGTTTCATTTTAGGTTTTTTTCTTAAATCTTTATGAGTTTGTGGTGCCATCATAGGAAATGCTATACCACAATTTCATACAGGTTTCCTAATTTTTTTCTTTGTTCTAATTGACACACATTTCTGGTTATTTCCATCCATTTTCCAGAGTAATGAAAACATAGGAGGCAGTTTTCTCAAAAAGAGTATTTTCTGTAAGGTTATCACCTCCAAAATAAAAAAAAAAAAAAAAAAAAAAAAAAAAAAAAAAAAAAAAAAAAGACAGCTTTTTCCTTAGCCATTTAGCTGAATGTAAATTGAATTAGGAGACCACACCTAGATTGTTGCCAAATGAATTAATGCAAAAAGAAAAGAAAGTGGTGCTTGTAGGTTGTGCCTCAATACAATTCTGCCATTATGCGGAAACTGTATCTTGAACTTTAAATGTTCTCAACTTCTATTAAGATGATAGAGTTTCATTTATATTGGAAATATAAAATAAAATCACAGTCTCTCTAGGGCAAAGGAGAAGAGCTAGTGGGAAGAAAGCTTTACATTTGGGAGCAGGGGACTAGCCCTCTAAAGCATCATTCCTTAGATTAGACTTGCAATATAGATCTCTTTAGTAGGCCCTAGAAATTAGAACAAATGAGTTTCATATAGTTTTACTTCAATTTCTTCATATCACTGAGAGGTCTTCAAACTGGGGCAGAGTCAGATAAAATATCTCTCTCTCCTGAGATGGCTAATAATAGCAGTTTAAGGGATTTGCTTCTGAACCTCACTCCCAGTCACCAGAAAAAGCATTCTTTAAATATAATCTATTCGCTCATTCTCAGCTAAATGTATGACCGTACTAAAAGTGTTTTCCTTTCTTCCATACATTCAAAAACCCCCACATTGCAGTTTCAGAATGGGAAGTTTTATTTGGTTGCTCATACCATCTTATATTAATTATAAGGTCATCTCCTTTCAGCAAAAAAACCCTAAAATTACATCTGGAACCCCACTCATATATGGACCCAATTTTCTTTTTCCTTTCAAGCTATTTATTTTTCAAGCCATTTCCTCATGTTGCATTTCTGCGAATGATAAAATAAATAACGAATACAGTGTGTGGGCAGGTACAGTCCTTCGCCAGTATTTTAAAGTGGACTAAATCACAAATCTCGGTCTTCTGTGGAAAGGAAGATTTTTTGCATTACCAGAAAACAGTATTGTTGACTGTTTTAAAAAGTAGTTTGTGCCATTATGAAACAGAAAGGCCTGGTTTCTCAGGCAGTCAGCATCATAGAAATTTTTGCTATGACTCAGCTTTACCAAGTCATTTGAGTTCATGCTCAATTTACTTTGTTGCATTAACACATCTCAAGTTGTCCTCAGAAGTGACTGACAGGCAATGCTTTCCAGTGCTTAGATCCCTGGTGTCACTTTCTAAGTCTAAACTCTCATATTGTCCCTGAAATACAATCTGGAGGAGTAGCTTTAAGACACTGAAAAAACATGTCCCATAGAAAACTTCTTATACAATTGGGCTGACAGTGATTTTTATTTTCTGCATTTCATTTCTCTCCTGTGATGTGTAGAGTCACAGAGCAGTTTTGTCTGATACAAAAAAAAAGATTTAATATACCAAATGCTCCTTTCACTGGAAATACAAAGGCAAGAAGATGATGGATCCTTAATGCATTTTTTAAACTAGCCCTTAAGCTTACAAGTGCTTAGGAATGTGTTTTAACTTCATGCATATGAACAGTCCTCTTCAGTTTCCGCGGGAATTTTTATGGGCGCAGAATAAAGAACCCGGGCAAGTGCACTTTAGAGTCCCTAAGTACATAATGTGATTTTTTAATACCCATTTCAATACAAAGATATTAGTTTGTCACCAGGGGGGCTTCTTATTCCCACCCTCTATTAGAATAGAAATAAATAAGATTTAAAAGAGACTAAAATGGTTATTGATTTTTAGTATATACTAAGGCCTGCATGACTGAAAATTTTAATGAAAATCAATATTCATATTTTATACCCTTGGTGAAATATTATTTTCAGCACGAATTATTGTATTGAAACAAGTTCTCTTTGGTACACAAAATACACAAAAGATATTTCAGAAATATTTACCTTCATATGAAAATGGCATAAGTTTTGGTCCGGTGTTATATAGATTACCACTGTCAATTTCTTCAAATAATTCTTTAACAAAGCTCACCAAGCTCCTTATAATAAGTCTATCAAAAATTAGAGCAATAATATTTTGCTTAAGACTCTTTTTCTAGGTCTTAACTATAAAAAGTAAATAACTAGTTCTGAACATTTGCATACTTTTGATGTGAAAATCTGTGCTAGTTCCATTAATATTTCGGCACTTGGTACTGAGGGTATCAACCAAACTTTTTCATGAAGTTTGGTATTGCAAAGTTAATGGCAATAGCACCCTACAGTTGGTAACTCACAAAATAGTTTGCATACTAAATAGTCCTATTCTAGCATGGACTACAAATCTTATTTAATTCCACACTAATTATGAACATTATGAAAGTGGGTTATTTGGAACTGCATGCCTTTAAAAATACTTTTCATGGGTATATGTCTAAGCATAAAACACACACCTCTTCCATTGTGGCAATTACCTCAGGGCGTGGAAGAGACACTAGGATATTTAACTGCGAGGGATCCCTCGATAGACCTGTGAAACCCCTAGGTAAAAGGCATGCACAGGTTATAGACGGAAGGATACATCGCCCTCTCTGCCACAAATCTCCAAAGACTCCCAGACAAACGTGACTTGCAGGAAATGATGATGTTGTTGTCAGGACTCATCACATAAATAAGCACAGGGAGATCACAAGCTCTTCAGCGTTTGCTTCAGGCCTGCTATATCTCTTCCATTTCTTTGAGCTGCACTTCAAGAATTTCACAATAGATGGGAGAAAAGATTTTTACGGATTTATGGTCTATAACCCTAATGCTGGTTGTCAGCACAGTTGCCAGGGTTGAATTTATTGAACATGCTAACTCAAAGGAGCTCTTGCATGTAAAAATTGTCTTGGTATTGACAGGAAGAAATCAGCCAGATCTGCACCGTCTCACATAAAATAGTGGTATATTTCTGTACTATTTTTATTTACTTTTTTCTCTTTCACCTTCTACCTTTACATATATGTTTTCAAGGTGAGGTTATATACACACCAGATGATCTGAATAGCAACAGAGGACAAGTTAAATTCAGGTACAGTTAAAATATTCCCCCTAATTACTTCTTTGGTGTCATTATAATCAATGTAAACTGTTGCATTAACAAGCTACCAGAGGGCTTATAAACAGCTTGTGCTAAACCAGGGATTGAAGGGCAGCTTAAACTCTGAGCTCTGTTTCTCTCACAAGATGAGCTTGGGCAATGGTGCACAGCAGTCACCCATGCCAAGAGGCAAACTCTGTCTGTCTTCCTGCATTCACTCCTAAGAGTAAGCCAATTCATTCGAGCCCTAGACAGGAGAAAATCTGGCTGAATTGGGTTCCTAATAGCTTTTAAATACCAGAGGCTTTTTGTGGTTTCAAATCAGTAAATGATGCCAGAATTTCCAGGGAAAGAAAGCTGCTGTTTGTTTTATTTTTTTCTGAGAAATAAATCATTGTTTAAGTTTGTCTCTACAGACTTTTGCAGCAGAGCGGCAATGAAGTTCATTCTTCTTACCTCTTTAGAAATATGCATATGTGGTGCAGGAGAGGGGAAATGGGAAAAAATACGTTACCTTTTTTAATCATTATTTTGAAGTTTCCTTTCACTTTTTCAAATATACAAAGAAAATCTCTTGAAGTTGTGAGACATGCTTTTGCATATAAGCACTCAAAAGCTTCTTATAGCAATATATGGTCCCTTAAACTCACAAGCCTTTTAGCAGTCTATCTGAATTACTTACTTTTTCACTTCATGCAAATTGTGACTGAAATTAGAAATGACCTTCAGAGACAGCACTGCAAATGATAGGAAGAATATTTGCAATATAGTCTCTGGGTTTCTGTTTCCAAAGGACCTTGTAAAAATCTTCACTTCTTTGCCTGTGCTGTTTTGGTGGCCAGCAAAGCAGGGGTCATTTTGTTTTACCTCTCTAATGACTCCGCTTTGCCAGACATGTGTCTGTAAGACACATCACAGTTCTTTAAAAACAAATTGTGTCATGTAGTAAAAAAAATAATTTAAAAGCATTGTGTCAAAAGCTATTTCTGTTCCCAGCTGTTGAATCCTAGCACGACTTTGCTATTTTCTTTGCCTTTAGAAAGCTGCTGATCTTATATTAGTAAGTGAGCCTAACTTTACAACTGGAACAAATGATGAAATACAGTGAAATCAATAGTAACAGTGTTAAAATAAATATTGTGCAGAAAAATAAATGTTACTATTTATGAATCAGGAAAGGTCACAGGCTATAGAAAATAATGAGCACATTTATCTGAACCACTGTATCAGAGTCAAACTGAAAGCCCTCTGATCAGTGAGTCATCCCTTTGCAAATGCTTCTCTCTTATACTGCTTATAATAGAAACAACTTTTGTAGCCTTCGCCTTTGTTGTCACTGAGGCATAGCTGTAGGACCCCATCATATAGCCCTCACTCCCCTTTCATTCAAGTGGGGCCTTGTTTAATGATAAAGCTATTGCAGCAGGGAACTATATTTAAAACTCGGTGACTCATTCATCTTATGCCCTTTTTTGGAGTCATTAGTGGGTCATACAACTGTATATATTTCATTCAAATCCCCATTTATATTCCCTACCTATAATTGTAGCTATTTTGCTCCAAATAATTCTCTGACCAGAACAGCAGCCTCTAACCCACTGTAAGCAACCACTGCCACCTCCCCTCCCCTCCCCACCACCACCCCACTCCCCATTTATTTTGTGGTCTGTTCTTTGACAGAGTCTAATCTGAAATTTCCAGATAGCAGCATACCAGATTACAGCAGTGTTTAGTGTGTGCTACTTGGAGCTATTGACTCGTAAAGAAAAGTTTGGAGGAGAAGCATCAGGAATCATTTGCATAAAGGCCAAATACCTACTCTTATCAGCTTAATTTGTTTCTTTCCCTACTTATAATAGTCTTTCATCAGCTAGAAAATTTCCAAAATTCTTTTGCTTTGCCATTTCCATCCAGTAAAGGAGTTACTTTCTTTTTTCTTTCCCCTTTTGAATAGATATGACAATTTAAGGTTTGTTTCAATAACAAACACATCAGTTTATACAGAATCTTATCATGCCAAAACATCTTCATGGACAAGCATCAGCAATGAGATCAGCTCTGCTTTGAAAAGAGTTTTTGTTAGCTATCAGGCTTTAGAGAGATATAGTGTTGCCAGAAGAAATGTTGGTGATTATGTCATTTTATAATTCAAGAATTATAAAAATTCCAGATGGAGTGGAAGGCAGGAAAGAAACAGCATGTGACGGTGCTGTATATTTGTTTATTTATAGGGATGGTAGTCAACCAAGAGTATGTAAACTCTTCACATCAGCAAACTAGCTCCACACAGGATCCACACACATCTGAGCATCAAAAACTGCAGATCCCAGTGGAACTAGGTGCCTCTTGGCATCCAAAATCCTTATTTTGTTCCTACACTTCCTAATAAAATGGCAAAGTACCTACATGCGGCACTTTAAAAATCATTGTGTTCTCCTCAACCATCCAGAGGATTTCAGAGCCATTAGATGCCACTCTTACCACATGTTTAATCTAGAAATGCTAGCATTCATTTTTTGCTAGGAAAGTAGGAGATAATGATCAGATTTCTTTCCCTAACTAAAGCAATTCTAAAGGTTGCTTAGGCACCTGGTCACTCTGGGGAAAACATGTCTCACTCTGCTTGGAATAATTAGAAATGAGAGCACTTGACTGAAGTGCTGGGACCTGGATAATAAATTTTGTTCCTATTTACTCTGGACAGGAATGAGTCAATCTAAGTATCTAAAGTAGCACCTAAAAGCCTGTTTTCCTATTTTTGCCTTGCAAGGACATCAGCTTCGCTGCAAATTCCATCACAAGGTGATTCAGGGAGAAGAAAACTAAACACCATTGTCTGGATAGCTTTGTGCTGCCTCAAAGTCTAACTTCTGAGAAATCATGTTGAACTTAAGAAATGGTTTTGCAACAAAGAGGAAGAAAATCAGGAGGTTATGTTTCTTCTCAAAAGTGGCCAATATTGTAACACAGTTCAATAACCTCCAAAAAGATAGCTGTGTGACAAGGAATATGTAGTATTCCAAAATTAAATGGGACATAAATCCTACCTACACTCCAGGCCACACTTGCAGAAACAGATCCCAGGTGAACAGAGGTGCCTCTCTGGAGCACCTGAGGCAGAGATGTGAGATTTAAAGGTACCTGTGTAGGGAGCACTTCCAAACGCTAACTCCGGCATCTCTGTGCTGAAGACATTGACCAAGCACTCCTGATTCAGTGTGTTGGCAGTTCTCCAACACAACATGAGCTGGAAAACTTTCCCTACGTACTCTGTTGAAGCATCCCAAGAGCTGAATGTAGGATTTTATTCCAGAGCTGGGTATCTGTAAATTCAATCCTACAACATTCAGGTTTTAAGTTCTTTGATGCACACTGCTTTTTTGTGCCTGTCACAACAAATAGCACCAGACATATCTGAGACGTTTGGAGGGCTCATAGGAGGATAACCTCTCCAGCTGCTTTATATCCTAAATACCTGGAGCAAAAGACCTTATAGTTACTGAAAGTTACTGAAAGTTCATAGTTAAATTTAGAACTTTTCATCCCTCCAAAAAAGGAACTCATTAGTATTTTCACTGTATAGGTTTTTAAAACATCAGCCTGGAAATCAATTAGTCTAGTCAAGATTTTGCCTTCCCCAGACTCCAGACCTAATTCTTTATGTCTTCTCCCCTTAGGTACATTATAACCCCATGTGTTGCTGGACTGAATTGTGCTGAATACGAAAATGCTGAGGCATTTTCACATTTCATTAAGAACCTCTTAATAGAGGCACAGTTAAGGTTTTATTTTTTGCATTGCTCGTAACCTTTAGAAAAAAAGCTGCTGTATTACTCATCTCCTGAAACATAGTTTCCTTGTCATGGGATGGGGAGTGGGTGGGAAGAGAGACCTGTTTTTTTGGTGGCGGGTTTTTTTTTCCCATTTTTGAGAGTGTTAATGAACACCGTTGTATTATAACACAGGCAAAAATGAAGGCTTTTTGTCCCATTCATATAGGACACCAAGTAACGCAGAAGCACAACTGTCACTAATTGGCCTGTGTGCCATCTGTTGGAAGCTGCTTTTGATTTTCACAATGGTCACATCAGTATCAGAAGCCATGTAGCAGGAACGGTTACCCAGTTAAATACTCTGGGTAGAAATGGTTCACAAAGAACTTGCAAGTGCAGAGTCCTGACTTTTTAAAAAAGAAGTCTGATTGTGTATATAGCAACAAATTAGGAGACTAATCCAGCCTATCTCAAGTAGAGTGATTTTATAGGATATCAGGCACCGGTAAGACACAGCGATCTGATGGCAGCCAAATCTGGCATACCCTGCAATGTAAATGAGAAGAGCAAAATAAGCTTTAGGGTTTTTTTTCCTTTAGGGGACATCTCAAGTCTCATCATTAAGGCTTGATGGTTGTCGGCTAAATTCAGAATAGTACTTCTCAAGGAACCAGGACAGTGACACGTTAGGTTTAAAGACTTTCATTCCACCTTGTTTATATTCATGTGAATCAGGAAAAGGAAAAAGAGGAGGCACTTACTCAATACGAGACTAAAAATAATGTATTGCAGCATATGATATTCTGAGTTCACTTAAATATCACACTCTTCAAGAGTGTATATAGTGCTATTTTACTTATTTTGGCCTGCAGCACAGTGTCTGTACTAAAGCTTGTATGCTTGCCCCTCACTTTAAAGCTGACACAACCAGTACGAAATTAAAATGGACAGCCTGATCAACAACATTCCCCACCCACATCATGCAAATCGATCAACCAGAATGACAAGAAAAGTGCTCAACACTCCCTTAAGGCTCAATTCCATATCTTTTAAGCTTCAATTAAAGCAGCTTTCTTCAATGCTCCATCTCAAATTCAAATGACGCAGAACTTAAAATGGACTCCTGTTTTACTTCAGGGAGTGGTAATTTTTAAAGGAACGAAATATGTTTTACAGAAAATTAGCATAGTACCATGTTGCTCCTCTTGTGCAGCTATATTAAATATATATGCTGGGTTGATTTAAATAAGATTCATTTAAATATGCTTTTCATGGTTAATTGCTAAATGTAAAACATTTGCAAATTTTAGACAAAGCAAAAATTATTTGACACTTCTTTCCTATGAATCATACTTTTTGAGATTAAAAAAGATATGTCCTGGAGTGGGGAAATACTGTTATAGGTGAATGAAAAAAAAATTATGTGAGTTACGGCAATATGTCTCCCTCTTTCATAATTTACAATCATTATATATTACTAATAAGAGGAAACCTTTGAGTGGCCATAAGGAGCAGTAAAGGAAGACTAAGCCAAAACAATAATTTCAGATGAGCACTTGTCAGTAACAGAAGGGCCAATATTCATGTAAATACATATTCAGTGTACTACTGATCAGATAACCAAAGTAGATATAAAAATGATTACTTTTTTTTTTTTTTTATATACATGTACAAACAGAGTAATTTCCCAGCTACATATTTTAATGTACCAAAGTTTAAATGGCTGAGTTGATTGCACTTTCAATGTTTCCCTTAGAAATACTTTTTTACAGCCTGGTACAACTTTCACTGTTTAGGTCTAAGTGCAACATTGTAGGCACATCCCCAGCGTCAATTTTGCAGCACCCTTCCACTCTGTTTAACCAATACTTCACCATACACATTTCATGAATCAGCTCATGACTTGCTTCATACATGCTTGTAAGGATATGTAAGCACTTTCAAAAATGTCAGCCAAAGTGTGGGAGGAGGATAATATCCACGAAAACTGTGCAAGCACATAAATTACTTTGGCCAGACAATTTACTGTCTAACTGCTGGGAATGTTCACTGCCTGTGTGTGTTCACACCCCCAGTCTGTATTCACTTAAACTGGTGTTCTGTGATAATGCGAACATACTTTAAGCCACTTAGGGTTTTTTTGAAAGTTCACTGTTGGTTTATGTTTTTAAATGTCTTGTGAACTTGAGATAAGGACAGTGGTTAGAACTTTGGTGTCTCTGGAAGTGGAGAGAAGCTTATTCTATGCTTGCATATGCAGATCTATCTATAAGGCAGAGTGACCACAGCTCAGATTGCCAAATATTTTTCTTATAGAGCTCCTGCTTCTGTTACAGCTGTGCCAGAATGTAATTATTTGGGATGAAGTTTCCCATCATGAGTTTCTGCCTCCAGCTGAATTGATCCTAATTTTGCCTTTTCAAGAAGAATTAAGATAAGGAATTGCTAATTAAAAACAATCACACAAACTCCTTATTTGTAACTATCTTTTGAGAAGTTCTAGCATGCCTGTGATTCTGACAGCAAGGAGTCTTTAGTTGACATGAAGGAATTCCTCATAAATTTGGCTGATTAACTTCTGAAAAACTGTATGTGTGCGTGTGCACACATATTTCATGGAATCATAGAAGGGTTTGGGTTGGAAGGGATCTTAAAGATCTGGTTCCAACCACCCTGCCACGGGCAGGGACACCTTCCACTAGACCAGGTGGCTCAGAGATCCATCCACCCTGCCCTTTAACACTTTCTGGAATAGGACATTGATAGCTTTTTACGGTTGCACACTTCTCCTCAAATCACTACTGGCTCACCTAACTAGAGAACTTATCTGTATTAAAAGTAACACTACTCACAAGTTTTTTCCTCATCTGGTTTTAATCAGTACCTGATCCCTGGCTAGGCGGCTGCCCAAACTGCTCTCAGGGATGTTTGTTACCGTGACAGCACTTCTGGGTGATGCTGAGGAAGTTATTCCAGCTGGACTTCTTCCCTCTGATCAGTAAATGAGCACTTTTTTTCTGTGTAAACTGAGCAGAGGTTCAGGTTGTGGCTGGGGTTTTTTTCAGGGTTTTTTGGGGGGGTTTTGTGGTTTTTTTTTGTTGTGGGTTTTTTTTGTGTGTTTTTTGTTTTGTTTTGTTTTGTTTTTATTTAAAGAAGTGCTCAGAGATGTGAATAAACACACTCAGGAATTTAGTCAAAAAACTGTGTCCGAGATGTCTTCAGCTGGATACTCAACAGGATGACAGCAGACATCCAGTCTGTAGGGGTTAACGTGCAGTGAAGGGTGAAGCAGCTGTTGAAACATGCAGTGAATGGGAGATGATCCTGCAAAAAGATAATGTATTTGTGTAACTGCAGAAAATAATAACGCCACAGCCACAAAAGGCAAAAATAACCTTTATCCTGTTGTTTCTATGGGGTTTGTTTGTTTGTTGTTTTTTGTTTTTTTTTTTCAGAGAGGAGTAGTGGTTTTTATTTTTAACTTAAGGCTGTTATTCCCATGGAATTAGTATCTAGTCCATATTTTTGATTGTGTGATAGGAAAATAAATTACACAAAATTAATTAATATTTATCTAATTTAGCACAACTTTAACAAGTAGCTGATGAGTAGAGGATTCACATGCAGAAGTGTTTGCTATAAGCTGATATCACATTTGGAGGGACAAATCATCTCTTGGAAAGAGACAGTGCTCCCATGGTATCCCATTTGTGGCAATCCTAGGTATTAAATTCTTTTTTATCTTCTCTGCTATAATCACTATAGGATTCTCTGCCTTTCCAAAAAGGCAAAGATTTGGGAAAGTGCTTTCCAAGAACAGGATTTTGAAGCTGAAAGTAGTTGTGTGCAATAGAAAGCTGTGATCTGTTCCCATTAAATCTGCAACTCCCAATCAAAAGTGTAGGATACTCTTCTTTACTGGCATGACTGATGGCACATGATACAATAGGTAATAGTTTTAAATTAGTGGAAGACTGGGATTACATATTTCCTTCAAGGTCCAGCAGTAGAATTTCTGATGTTTGTAATGAAAGAGTTGTCTGCTGCACGGATTGGGTTCTGAGTCCAGGAACTGTACCACTAAATCAAAAGCCTGATACACTCGTATTTCATCTCTAAAGTCGTCAGGCCCTGACTATGATTAATTGGAATGGATAGGCTCTCATGCCTCTGAATTAATTCTCCTACAGAATTACATGGGACTAGATGCAGTAACCTTCAATACGGGGAGCAGCAGCTTGGCCCTTGGCGGTGTGTTCACTTCGTGTATCTGCTACGTAGCACTGTTTTCCTGCATTCCCTCCAAAGGAAAAGATGATGGCTATTGCTTGCGAAGTACTTTGGAAAATGCAGAGTATCAGTTCAAAGAAAATTTAACTTCCTTCCATGGGGAACAAAGTGTTAGATGGGTCTAATCCTCACTTATTCAATAGGAGAGGTTCTGGTGGAAACACACTGACCTAACGGGCTGATTTGGGATGGCAATGCCAATGCTTTTTAACACTCTTATTCTGGAGTTAAATAAGCTCACATTCTTGAGTAATGTTATGGAATTAACAAGTGAACTAATTCTCACTTTGAGTCTCAGAAACAGTTAAATAGAATGAAGCCTGTCAGTATTCCATTAGGAGTTAAATGTATGGAAGATTAAGTTTATGTACCTTTAATAAATGATGGGAGATTAGATTATTAGATGGCTTCCTCAAACATTTGGGATAGATCACTTTTTTGAGGTAGATATGAGCGAATACAAGCGTAAGACAGAACCATGCAGAGAAGCCTGTAGGAAATCTGCAAAATCCTGCGAATCAGCTGTGCTGAGCAGCAGTGGGCATTGTACCTGATGGGAAAACCTGTGACATAGCTACACTCCTCCCAGTACTCAAATTCAGATAGGCAGTATTGTGTAGACACGCACAAACTGGCTCCCATTCTCCTGCCTTCACTGGAGTTCCTGCCTTCAAGTTACTTTCCCCAAACTAGCCAAGAACATGGCATACCAGGAAATGGCTCACTAGAAGAGCAGTACAGGTGATCTGATGGCAAGAGCTATGTTGCATTTTGGAATGCCCCATCTCCACAGCAGGCGTATTTGTACTGTGTAATGCAGCACAGAGGTCCCTAAATTAAGCTTGGAAAGGCAATTTGGAACTTGAAACAATACAGCCATGTCAAGGAATCGTCTGATATGCTTTTCTTGGGCTTGTCTCTTGGGGTTTTTCTCTGGATCTGGTCTCTTGCAGGGACCTTCTGGTGCATTGGTTCACTCTCTCCCTGCTCCCACACCTGCACTTGTGTTAACAGAGATGGCTGAAGGCAGGGGCCGAAAGAGATCAGAACACCACCCAAGTTACACACAGTTTTGCAGAGTTTTTCTGCTTACTTTAACCCGGACTGTTTCATTGATCTCGTGTAGAGTCGCATTAGCTCAACTGTGCCACAAGGGCAGGACCAAGCACCTGGAAATTTCTTTAAAACTGGGGAAAACATGCCACCGGATTGCTTGACCGTTGAGGTATTCTGCTTCAGTTAATTAGCGCTGCAGAAAGGCTCAGCCAATTAGCACGGGTGTAGAGTTGCTCTGACACAGTTACTCCGCTTGCAGGACCTGAGCTAATCCCTCGGCACGGCGCTGGAGCAGGGGCGCGAGGGAAGCAGGAGGCACGGCACGCATCCCCACGCCTCGGCCAGCCCAGCCGCCGCGGGGACAGGCGATCGGGCCGTGCCACCAGCTGCGGGCTCTGGTGACACTTCGCACCTCCTGTGCCGGCCCCGTTACTTCCCCAGGCCGTGGCACGACGGGCACCCGGTCCCTCGTCCCCCGGCAGGGTGGGCCAGCCGGCGGTGTGCCACGCTCGTGTCAGCCTCTGGAGCCAGCCCCCACAACTCCTCGTGCCGCGCTGCCAGCGGGCACGGCCCGGGAGCAGCTGAGGGCACGGAGGGACCCGGGCGGGACCGCGGCCCCCACGGCCGTGCGGGAGCAGGTGGCGGCGGGGCAGTCCCCGCCAGGGCTCCTGCGGGGCAGGAAGGGAGGCGAGGGAACGGCCCCAGCCGCGCCGTGGGGGTGACTGACCCCGCTCCCGCTCCCCCCGCGGAATGGGAGGAAAGCGCCGAGCGGACCCGGGAGGCGCCGAGCGGACCCGGGCCGGGCCCGGCCGGTCGCTCNCTGTCCGCCGGCCCCGCGGGAGAGCGGGGGCGAGCGCTGCTCGCGGCGGCTGGCGCGGGGGAAAGCGAGCGGGAAGGTGCGCGGCGGTGCCGGGCTGGGTGTCAGCCCGTCGCCCGCCGAGCCGTGCCGTGCCGTGCCCTCGGGGGGCGGCGCTGCTCCGCTCCGCGTTGTCCCTCCGTGTTCCGTTCCGCTCCGCGCCTTGCGTGCTTAGCGCCGGGCGCCGGGGGAAGGTCCCGTCCCGTCCCGTCCCGTCCCGTCCCCGGGCTCCCCTGCGCTCGCCTTTGCTGGCTGTTACTATAGGGCGAGTTTGGCTCCTTCTCTATTCCCGGCTTTTTTTTTCCCCCAAATCGTTGGCAGAGCACCTCACCTGAGAGTTTTCTCGAGCCCCGAGTGCCTCGGGCGTGTTTAGGAGAGGAGCGCTGCGGGCGCAGAGCGGCCCTGCCCGCGCCCCTGCCCGCGGGGATGGATGGGGTCTGCCGAGGGACCAGAACCCCAAAGCCCCGAGATACAGTACTACAGTACCGCAGACTGGTTATCAGCAGCTGCCCCACCACAAAGGCTGCCGGGGCTCCACAGCGGTTACTTTTCAGCATTTTGGGTGCTGACTTGCCCTGTGGATATACGAAAGTCTCCTATATATCTGTAATATATCTAGGATATATATAATATATCTATATATGTGAAGCGTGACAACCATTTGCCTCATTGGTGTTACGGAACACATGCAACAGCAGTAAAATAGGATACGTCTTTTTAATATAAAATTCTCATTCGTCTTGCAGTTTTTCTCGTTTCCTCTCTTGACTGAACTTATCCGAAGTAATTAGTCAGTCTCTCCTTCTGTTGCTCCTTGCTTTCCTCTCTTTAAAATATACAGTTAGGATTTTTTTTCTTTTGTTTTCCCTGCTAGGATGGTTGCTTCCCTGGTGCCTCTCTGCAGCCTGTCACACAAATTGCCACTGCTCTAATACCTATGTAACAAAAAGCAGAACAAGTTAGTTCTTTAATGCTACTAAATATTGGTACTGCTACTCTGTTAATCCCTAACTGTCTTTATAGTAGAAATACATATATTACTGTAGTATTAATTTTGCACAGTGTTGCCTTGAAATATTATTTATAAAAAGTGGATGTAGATGTGTAGAATACTTACTTAGCTTTGGAGGGCGGTTGCACTTTCACTTTTTAAATCATTTTTTTTTTCCTGAAACTGGTTGTACAAGAAGTAGATTGTCGCTATTACCTGAGTGGGTTTGGTCATAAGGGAAAGAGTCAACAAACAGAACTGTGGGGAAGAAGGGTCTGCTCAGTTACCATATCTAGAAAGGCTTGCTCACTAATGCAATACAAATGCTAAATTTTTATGACGGTGGCGTTCTCTGGCATTGTCCTGTGGCAAAAATATCTCGATAGGTTGGTGACAAATACCTAATACATTTTTGTTTTCTAGTTCATAAGAAAAAATGTAATACTCCACATAGTTCTAAGTACACTTAACAGAACAGCTCATTTGAAGAACCAACTTGTGATGATAAGATTAATTTTGTTTCATTAAACACTCTGATATTGCTGGCAGTGGATTCCTGGAAGAACTCTTAACACTTGTCATCTCTCTCTCTGACTTAATAAGCATTTCTAGTGTTTCCATTATCAACTTTTTGCATATTCTCAGACTGGGATAGTTCATTATTTTAGGACATAAATTTGGGTAATATCACAGTGACATGTTGTACTGTACAATACTTAACTTTTTACCCCCACACTTCCAAAATGTTTTCAGTACAAAGTAAGACACTGATAAAACTATAGTTAAGTTACATGCTATTAAATTGCAAAGCTCCAAAACTGCTTCTCAATTAATCATTTTGTATTATTGGTGTAATATGCTTAAAGCAGTAGACAGAAGCAACAAAAAAGCTGGTGGTACTATCATCATCTTCTTGCATATGTTCATGACTTACCACCTGATAAATCCTGTTTTTATCCAATCCAGGAGCCTAAAATATCAGCTGATTTCTAAAGATCTTGGGTGAACTTTTTTTAATAGTCAGTATTATAGCAGAGGCAGTTGTCCATGCTTTTTCAAGCTGTGACCTACTTTTTATAGTGATGGGTAAATGATAGCTTTACAAAGACACTGAAAGAGTAACCTTACATAGGTACAACACCGGAAGTCTTGTGCACAGAAGTCATTAATGTTAAATTCTCCAAGGTGGACTAAATGCCAGTACAGTGAGCAGTTCTTCTGTTTTGTCACTTCATTCACAAATAATATTTGCCATGCTGGCATCTATGCAGAGGGGTATTTGTTCATTAAAAATCGACCAGTTAAAAGTAAAGTGTAGTTTAGTGATGATGAGGACCACAGTTACCAATCTCATTGTTTTAAATGTGGTAAATGTTTATTGTAAGTTTTAAAAAAACCTTGTGGTGTGGGTTTGGTTTTAGTTGCCGGGGGTTTTTTTGTGTTGTTTTTTGAATGAGAAATGCATTCCCTAAGCTTCATAACTGTGAACTTGAGAACTGATTTCTGTCAGAGGCAACACTTTGTGCTCATCTACTGAAAAACTTGCACAGGAAAACGAGAGAGCAACGCTTTTCAGTTGTTTTCCCAAAACTACAGCTTTGCGTATACTGAGCAAAAACTATTTATTTTGCTTCGTCCTTGTGTGAGTCGGTGTTTGTAGCATTGGTTTCTCTTCTGGCTACCTACATGTAGCGGTGCAGCGTACATTTTGTCCCATGGTGTTGAGTGCATGATGATAGTCAGCAAGGGGAATTTGGCACAACATTGATGAGCATTGGTGCATCCCGCTTGCAGGTGTCTGTCTTGTGGTGAGAACCCATAGCTCTGGCGTTTTAGCCCCTGATGGAAGCGTCCCATACCATGAGCTGGAGCAGGGGATGGCTCACTTGAATAGGAATCAATCAACAAGTAACTGTGAATTGGGGTTATCTCTTAAGAGAGAGACAGAGTTTAGGTGACTTAATCCAGGCTAGGGAAGTGTCAGTATCATCTAGAAATGCTCTGCCTGCCGTTTTGTCTTGGAGTTGAGCTGTAGTGTCTTCTTGTTATCAGAGCCTAAAAGCCAGAAGGTGTAATGTGGTCTTTCCCCATGACAAGTGGGAATTAATGGGAAGTAAGTTATTCTTGTGTCAAGGTGTTTGCCAAGGAGAAAGAGCAGGCGCACAAGCAGTTAGAGTGGAGTAACAGATGTGCTGCAAGTTTCATCCTGACATACCTTGAGATAATTTATTCTAATCTCCCCATACCCTAAGACATCATTGCCTTCAATCAGCATGTACTGAACCTCACTGAGTAGTTCTAGTTTCTATTATTAGCATTGTAATATGAAACTTAGTCACATGTCCAGTATGGGACTTTGTGTTCCTTTTCTTTCTTCTTTTCATATCCCTGCATTCATGAAATGCTATGAAATCAGATACTATAGAAAATATTGTCTAATAGCTTGCTTTATAAAGCTTTTTTTTCGGCCCTAATTTTCTTTGTATTGTCAAACTGCATTCACAATCTTGAAGAGCCTCCTCCCTGCAGAAAACACTGATACTTCTGTACGTAATTTGGTTGCTTGAGTTGTGCTGGAATCACTGTGATGCTGAAGTCTGGTCATGCCTGTCTGCTAGGTTTTGGTTTAGATTTCCAAACATTACATATGAGTAATGGTAACAAAAAGTTCCTGTCTTCTGGGTCAGGAGGAATCAAGAGAGTCATGAAAACCCTGTAGGTTCTTGGTGCACTGCTGTACTGTTGTTCACCTGCTGAGTCTCATGTGCTCTTGGCTTGCAAGTTATAGATGCCCAAGTGAAACATGGGTTCTGGGCATACATTTGGAATATAGATTATCCATCTGGTACTCCTCATGAAGATGCGAGGTATTTTTTAATCAGTTTCAGAAAAACGTTGAAAAAGATACAAGCAGAATTGTATCTGCCTCTTCACCAGTCTTAGAGTTCCTCTGGCTTTGTCCGTCACGCTTCTGTGGTTTGAGAGCCTTCTTGTTCCATGTTGTCTTACTATCCCTTCTCAGCATGTATCTCCATCCAATAACAATACTTCTCCTTTTAAGAAATGCGGTTTGTCTGTCCAAGAACTGTCACCATTGATTTAACAGGAGAGCATATCACTGCATAAGGGATGAGGTGGATCTCTGCAGGCTCTCGGTTCCTGAGTCTGAACCAGCACGTTATCCTAATGGCCTCTGTTTGAACTGGAAATCATTAGGAGTGGTCTAGTCTGATGTATCTCTCTGACTAGGTTCCCTCTGTTAAACTTCTGCAAATGTCTCTTCAATAGGAAGATTACAGAACATTAGACAAGTAATGCAGTTTTACAAATAAAACAGAAATCCCAGAAGCAGTGAAGCTTGTGCTGGCTATGAGCATATGTTAATCTGTCATATTGGCTGTAATTTCATCAGTTCCCTCTCTTGGCAAGTTTAGGTTTGATACAAGCACAGCAACATATGTTAGGGGGAGAGAGAGAGTGTCCCGAGCTTTGAATTATGACTAAAAACACTGCTGAGGAAACAGTGTTTTTCAGAATTTAGAGTTGAGAGGAACTCTTCAAGATAAATGATCTCAATCCCGTTTTATCAGAGGGAGTATTAAGCTTTCTGAAAGGTGGTGTTTTGCAAAAGTGGAATGGGTTCTTTTCCCTGCATCACAGAGTCAAAATACAGCCAAGCTGGTAAGTTGCATGCTTGCTTGTATTGACCAATTCAGTGAGTATGTTTCAAAAGGCAATGTAGTAACCCTTGTCACAGCCGCCTACTCTATCATCTTAGTCAACAACCAGCTTTTATCTTACTAATTCACGCTGGTGGCCGGTGCGCTCTGAAATTCGTTAGGTAATTATTCTCAATCAATACTGTGTAGTACTAAGGTAGCAACTTACCAGTCACAGGGTTCTTGGTTCAGTCACTGGTTTTGTTTTTAGAACTTTCCCACTAACATTAAGTGATGTTGCTCATAGAAATTTGTGAAAAGTGAAGCAAAAGCCAGTCCTCAATTCAAACCTGTACATCTGTGTTATCTTATTGAGAGGTAAAGTTTTACTAGGAGTTCAAGAGGTTTTTCATTATTCAAGGGGAAAATAAAATCAGTGTGTTTTTAAGTTTTCTGCAAAAAGAAGAAAACTGGGTGTACAGAAAGTGATTCCAACTCTTTGTTCTAATATTGCAATGTAATATAAAACTAATTGTGCACTCTTCCTTTGAGTTCACATAACCTTTCAAACAAGCTAAAAGATTTAATTTCTGAAATGTTAAGGTGGAAAATACAAAATATGCCTCACTTTTATATTTTCTGAAAGAGAAGTACTGGTAAAATTGGTGTGATATAATAAAATGCTTCAGCCTTTGTAGCTGGCAAAAGCAGTTGCAGTGTTTTGGTGGTAGCCCTAATTTTGGTGATTCTGACAGGTGCCAGTGGTAGTTACCAAGGCCTGTGACTCAACAATATGGTTTAAAGGTCAAATTAAACATGCATATGCACAAAATAAATTACCTTTTAAATTTTTGTATAGCAAGAAGCAAAAAGCCCCTTTTCAAGTAGTTTATTACTTACTCTGACCCAGACTTTTTTCCTTTCTTAGCCTGAGCAAGACTTTAAAAAATAGCTCTAGAGAGGGAGCAGCTGTAAGCAGCTGAAATCAACAGTGAAGTATTTCACTACTAAGTCCAATGCTGTTTTATTTGCACTTTGAAGTATGAAAGTAGTTACGATTTGACATCTTGTTCATTGATTTCCTGCTATCCCCTTCCTCCACCCCCGGAGAGATTTTAATCTGGTGTGTGCAGTGTTATGGAAAGCCAGCAGTTCATAACACCAAACTGTGATGAGTAACCATGGCTGTTTCCCTAGCAAGTTATGTGATACAGTTACGCTCTCTGGAATGACGCATTTTATGAATCAAAGCTGGGAGCCTGAGCTGTGACTTGTATACATGTGGGATTTTGTGCTGTAGTGTTGTTCTTGTGTTGTTTGCCTGCAGTTCTGTGACTATGGATCCTCTTGTTCAACATGGAGTGTTCCCCAGGGATTGGCCTGAGTATGTAGAGGTCTGATCTCGGCAGTTTCACTCAGTTTTGATGTGTTTTTTTTTTTTTAAACTAAAGGTTTTTATCCCGGGTATTGGATGTACGTGCAGTTGTATTCTATTTCTACACTTGTGTCAGTCTAAATGCTTTTCATAATTCTTGTGATTTGGTTTTTTTTTTTTTCCATATTCTTACAAATGGAGAAGGACTGTGCTTCTGGAGCTATAATGGTGTAGACAGAGGCGTTGCTTTTGACTGAGGCAAATGTGAACATGTGCCTGAAGTTAAGGACATGCAAGTGGTTTTTTTGCCATGGTTGTTTCAATGCTAGTGGTTTGTCTGGAAGAAGATATCTTCGTGACTGTGTTGCTGATATTCTAACTAACACATTAAGAGCCTGTAGATAAAGCAGGTTGTACTTTGGTCAAGTTGAAGATCAGCTAGCACATGTTAAAGTACAGCTTGCCTTATCTTCACATTGTTCTTTCAGAATGTGTGAGTCCATGTTTACTCTAGGAAAGAAAGGCATCTTTGAACAACCTAGTGAGCACAAGCTGTCCTTTTTGGGTTTCAGAGGTTGTTGTAGGATGAGATGATTTCTAGTTTTTGCACAAACTTCTAGCCGTATGTGTATATATATCTGTATATCAGTAAAGATTTATTAAAGCACTTTGGAAACTTGTTTAAAAACATTTGTCTGACATCCCGGCCTACTGAGTGCGTTAAGTTCATAGTTACGGCATAGTTCAAGCTTTTATCATGTCCCTGGCTTCTTATTTTTGGGCTCAGTGTGTCAGTGGATTGTGTTAATTATCAAAAGACTTTAAGGGGATGAAATTATTGAACTCAGATAGTCTCCTCTTCCACAGAGAGTTGCCTAGATTATTGCTATTTGATTAAAGTTTCCACCCTTTCCTATGCCTGACTCGGTTTTAAGTCTTGATTCTCTCCATTTGTGAATCAGTGCGGCTGTTTCTTAGAACAATCCTTCTATTAATAATAGCATAAACCTGGTTACAATTTCAGTATCTGTTCTGCCCATTGCCACTTTCAACTATGACATTCTCAGATTCCTAAAAAAGATGTCACAATATTCACTTGATGGAAATTCATTGGCGAGCTTGACTTTGGGTAGAGCATAAGCCACTCTAAAAATCTTCTTGTTCATTATTCTATTAATAATTAGTTTGAAAAGAGATCATGTCTTTTGGGAATATTTTTACAGAAAGACCTTATTGTTGTAATGATCACAAACCTTTCTATCTTCACAGCGTGTTTCTGTAAGTGTAGTTTATTTTGCGTGGTGCCTGAAAAGGTTGCTAAGAATTTAGCCATGCATAAGCTTGACTGCTTAGTTAAAAAACTGAATTTTTTCATGTATTTAATAAAACAATTTTTAAAATGCAATGGTAAAACAAGACAACATAGGCTGCTTGGAGAGGTATGCAGCATTTGATGGCTGTTTTATAGAATGTTGCAAGCCAGTGATAAAAATCCAATATTTGTTTATAACTTATAATTGTGGGGAACAGTTTGGGGGTAGAATCAATACTTTCTGGTTTACTCCAAAAGCATAGGCAATTTGAGGTATCGCTGAGATAATTCAGATGTGCAAATATTAGGCAACTCCTAATTTGTGAAAATACTTGTGATACTGTACTTTATGTATATTAAATTAACACCTTTTAATAAGACTGCACATAGGTGTAGGGTTTTATATTTGCAGCCACAATGGAAATTTTTCATTCTTCTTGCTTTCAGATTTATTTGACTTTAGCAACACAGTTTTTCTTTGAAGTAGTTGCCCGAAAGTTTAATAAGTGGAGGAAATTTCTGTGGAACCACACCATTCAGAGAGCACTACTGATATGACAAGAAACTAAAAATCCCTGACATATTTTAGAACTCCTCAGAATACTCTTGTAGTAAAGCAGCTGTCCTAATTACATCTTTTTGTTCATTAAATTCGATGGTTTTTGAGTTTATTCTCCAGCTTTGGTTAGTGTGCTTCCTATTCATATTGAAAATGCACACCTGGAGAAAAGGTACTTATCTAAAGGAAGCTGGTGATTTGGCAGTTGGAAGCTGATGAGGCTCCAGGATTAAGGGGAGCACAGTGGCTCTTGGTAACTAGGAAGTGGTTCAGTGTTTAATAGTGGGAAAAGTTGTGGGTTGTGTGTTTTGTGGGTTTTGGGGGTCTTTTTGTCTTATGCCTTTTTTGGACAGATAGCGCTTTATTATTTTTCAGATAAATATTTAATCTTTCAATTCATTCTTGTCCTGATATGTGGTGCCTTTTGACCAAAGGTACCAAAAACTGAGGAATCATGTAAGCGTCTTGTTACCGTTCAGTTTCAGAGCCTGAACTGGCCAGCAGCGTTCTGCTTCTCGCCAGTGCACTGGATATATCAGGTAGTGTCTCCCTGGAAGGAATCGGGAACATCACACTTTTGTTGGAGCAGATTGCATGGGCTTGCAGCACCACAGTTATTTCTCCTTGTCACTATGAACAGAAGAACACAATTACACAGTTGTTTAAAATCTGTGGAAGACTGCTAAACCCTGTTTATTGCATGTTAATGTATACTGGCTTTACATCCTGAGATAGCAGTACATTTGATTTACTGTGAGTGTCATTCATCTAACTAAACTTGGTTTCTAAATGAATTTATCTGACTTGTGAGCCATCAAAGGTCTTGTTGTAATCAAACAATGATGCAGTGGAATATGAAGTTGAGCATATTCAGAATTAGGAAAATTTTCTTCACCAAGCAAATTTGCAAGCTTTGGAACAGTCTGTCCAGGGAAGTGGTGGAGTCACCATCCCTGAGGGTATTTAAAAGACATGTCGATGTGGCACTTAGGGACATGGATTAGTGGTGTCAGTGCTAGGCTAGTGGCTGGACTTGATGATTCTAGAGATGTTTTCCAGCCTAAATGATTCTATGATTCTGATAAAGGTAATTAATCACTAGAATAACTTCTTGTTGTATTGACTTCTTGATTCTGAAAACACAACATAAATAATGGTTCTTCCAAAAAACCCTCTATCTTGGAGGAAAAGGATTGCAGAGGAGTTGTGATTGTGTTATACAGGAAACCAACTTCTCTTATGATGAGTTACCCATTTTTTTTAGCTTATGAAGGAGGACTCTGACCCTTTATTAAAAGAAGTTTTGAAGGATAATATGTTCTGAAAATAGAATTTTCAGAGATTAATTAATGTGGTCTTAAAAGCAAGGCTCTAGAATCTATTGTATTGGGGTCTAAAGTTAGCTCTGTCACCAAATGTTCCCAGGAGCAAGCGATTTTGTTACTATTATCAGTTACAACCTCTGTTACTTGTTAACCAGTGCGTGTTACGTTAGACTGACTTGGAGTAGAGTCCTGTTGTGTACTACGGTCATCCTTGTTTGGTTTTGCTTTCTTTTTTTTCACTGATTACCCAGGAAGTCAGTCTTTTCCAGTGTAAAACAACTGGCTTAAAATTTCTCTTTTGGGTGTCAAAGCAAGCAGCCAAGGACAATTGCAAGCTGTGTTAACTGGGTGTGAAGGAAAGAAATCTGCATGTTGCTTAGCCTCCCAAGTGTCCAGCACTGCAGCTTTATCATCACCTCATTTACCAGTGGCAAAAGTAGATATTTTTTTGGCCCATGTTTGTCCTTCTGCCTTCTGTCCCCCAGACATTTATAAACAGAACACATTAGCATAAGCACCAAACATGGTTTCATCTCCTCCACTGCTTATGAACATAGAATCATTGAATGGTTTGGGTTGGAAGAGACTTTAAAGATCATCAAGTTCCAACCCCTGTGTTGTGTGCAGGGACACCTTCCACTAGACCGGGTTACTCAAATCCCCATCCAGCCTGGCCTTGAACACTTTGAAGGATGAGGCACCCACTGCCTCACCACCCCCGCTGGAAAGAATTTTGTCCTAATATCTAATCTGAATCTACTCTCTCCTAGTTTAAAGCCATTTCCCATTGTCCTATCACTATGCTCGTGTAAAAGATTCCCTCTCCAGCTTTTTTGTAGTCCCCCTTTCGGGACTAGGAGGCTTAGTTTCTTTAATTAAGTAAAATTGCTTCTAAGCCCAAGGTACGATGCTTGTCCTTATAACTTTTTTTACAGAAGTAGACTGTAGGCCTAATGTTGCAGAAGCTCTGAAGAAAGTGTTGCTGTAGGTGTCACCTCGGTTGTGTGGATGGTCACAGCACTGCGGGAATCCTGTGTGTATCAGTGGTGCTCAGCTGCCACGTGCCGGCACCCAGAGCTGTGAAATGGCCTCTCTTGCTTAGAGACGGCTCGCAGCACTCCTTGATTGGAGCACGTTTTCTTTGCTTTTCTGGCAGTGTGGAGAAAAACTGGCTTTACAACCATCTGCATATTATAAGGCAAAGTTGAACTCTTAACATGGGTAATAAAAAAAGCCTGTTTTACTGGACTGATTAGAGGCAACTTCAAGGCAATCAGCAAACGTGCCTCTCGCCAGCAGATAAGGTCAGACATCATGAGGAGCCTGGCTTTATTAATGTCCTTCTTTTCCATCCATTGAGATCCCTTTTGGCAGCTGATATGTGACAAGTAAACGAGGTGCAAGTTTGTTTCTTCAAAAGTTTAACTTTCATGTGCTGTCAGCTGACCTCAAGCAACATTGGGTCAAATGAGTGCTCTGCTGATGAGTTTTGCTGTTTAAAAATCGTGCTAGTTGTCCATCCCTGCACCAGTAATGTTCGATCCTCTTGGTTAGTTTCAACACATTTTATATCTATAATGTCTTAAAGACATTAAGCTGTGAACTATATAAAGAGGTTACTGCCTTCCCTAGGGCTGGGGCTTCTGTGTGAGACTGCAGATGTCTGCACTGCTCTGCCCACAGGGCAGAGAGTGAGCAGGTGCTTGACTTACGTTCAGTCACTGCCTACACTGATGCTTTCCACATCCTCTGTCTGACGGCTGGGCAAGACTGAGTGTGGGACTCATAAAGGCTTGGCATCTGGGAGAAGAGGGGAAGGGCTCAGGCTTGGGGATTTGGCAGCTTGGAATCCTAAGAGATGAGAGTAGTACTAGGTGCATGCTCAGAGGCATCTTGGTATGGCTATGTGGCTCTCTAGGGTAGTGGATGGTGCCAGAGGTACTCACCAAAAGGAATTGCCAATATATTACCAAGTTATTTAATAATAAATATAGAACTTGACCAGTTACATCTATTATAAAGCTGTAGTTACTTGAAATAAATATTCTACAGACATTAATTTCTATTATTCTGCTTTTATTTGCAGGGGGCTTATGTGGTTTACTGTTTTTTTCATTTTGTTTGTGGTTTGGTTCTCTTTTAATCAGATGCCTGTATATACGGGGAAAAAATAATATTTGCTTTGAGAAATATTAAACTCTGGGAATAGATAATGTAGAGAAGTATTGAAATCTTCCTTGCTGGAAGTATTCAAGATTTGACCTGATGGGACCTTGGAAAATCTATTTTAAAGCCCTACTTTCAAGAACAGTTAGACCAGCTGATCTCCAGAGGTCCCTTTCAACCTAGATTTTTCTATGATTCTGTGATCTAGGTCATATAGAGCCATGTTTTTCTAAAATATTTGTGATCGCATAAAGAAAATTGCATTAATGTTGTTAAAATAAAGGATATTTTTAAATTGAAAATAAATGTGAGAAATCAGTCCACCAATGCAATACTGTTGCCAGCACACAATGATAAACTTATTAAGAGTTTTCATTGTTGTTCTATATTAGAGAAATAGCTATAATGCTGATACTCAGTTATGGTTACTTATATCAGAGCAGAAAGAGCTCTTAGTGAGGTTGCATCCTATAAGGATTTTGCTTGATGCACACCATGCTGCTTGGGTAGTGTTTCAAAACCTAGCTGCAAACCTAATCAGAAAGCATTTGACTATTAGTAGCAAATACTTTCCCCCCCTTTATTATTGGTTATATGTGAACAATTTATACCTGAATGAAGATTTTATGGCTGACTGCATGTTGTGTACGTATATGTATATATATGAAAATAACATATATATTGATATGTTTGTTGCAGAACAAATTGAGCATGTTAAGACAAGCTTATAAATGGTGGAGCTATATTTGTTTCAAAATACTTTGAAGTAGACATATCCTGTTTGTAGTTGGTTTATAGGTGTTTTTGTTGGTGGGTTTTGGTTTATTTAAAATTTGTTTGTCTCTCTGTTTTCCAAAATGGCCAGCTGTAGTGGTTGGCCTTCCTGGTGTAAATCTTTTTGGTTTTGTCCCAGCAGTTCGTTGTAGAAATTGTTACAAAGTCAATGGAATCTATTGGCATTCCCTGTATGATGTTTCAAATTAGCCTTTCAAAATTTGCCAAGGTAATTCTGCTGCCTACTGGTTCAGGAAATTATCCTGAGATCTGTGGTGATGTCTGTGTGTATATTCTGTGAAATCTGTACAGTGCTGCAGAAGACCTAAAAATTTAGACCTGGCTTTCAGAGTGGAACTGAAGGATCTCTTACTGGAGATAACAAAATCCCATAAGCTACTTCATGGGAAAGTATACTTAAATATTCAAAACCTTTTATGTTAACCTGTGACTGATTTGCATGTAAAAGTGGGTGTAGGGACTACTTGGTTTAGTTATGATTTGTCTTGAGTTTATTTAGCAAGTTTTAGATACTGTTTCTAGTGCTTAACTTTGCAATAGATGAGGAGTATATATATATGGATATACTTTACAAGCCTGTTTTATAATGACTTCTCAGGCTCGTTTTTAATTTTTTTTTTCCTTAAGCTACTAAAAGTGTTTCAAGCAGGGAGAAAAACAGTTACAAGGCCAGCATTTCTCTAAATGAAAACTTTGTATTTTTTTACGTGGTGTTGCTAATGATTTGTTCTTTTCTTTGTTGCTTGTCTTTGCATTTAGATCAACCTTACGTTTTTGTTTTTGCTTTTTCCTGGCACTAACCACTTTAGGACCTGCTGTTGAAGTGGGCAGTAAGATGTTTGCGTTGTGCTTGCTTTCGAGAAGAGATGTTTGATGTAGAAGTTTCTTATTCTTCCATGACTCCTTAGCATAATTGCAGCCACTGCAGACCGTGTTCAAACAGCGCTGCTCCAGGCACTGGTGTGCTGTCACCTTTTTCTGGACGGCTAGATTTATAATTAACTACTGTTTGCACAACTACAAATATTATAATTGAGGTGACAGCTTCCCTTGACGGGGCGGGGAAGGGGAGGGAAGATCTGGAACGGGTTAGTCCTAGAACAGGGGAGTTGGTGGTTTTGAGCGCCGGCTGGCAGCAATGAGCCCGCTCTCCCGAGGCAGCAGCGCAGCTTCCCCGGAGGTTTGTCGAGGGCAGTGAGGGCTGGGTTAGCTCAGCTCCCAGGTGCCCTGGGGACACCCCCATCTCCGGGCGGGCTTTGGGAGCCTCCTGCCCGGCCTGGTTAATGAGTAGCTTGGACCTCCGTGTTCGCAGCGCGGGGCGGCTTGGCGGTGTCACCGCGGCACGGTGGGCAGGGTGCGCTGGGCTGGCGGCCCTGCAGCCGCGCTTCTGGGGGTGGCAGTGCGCCCAGCACAGCCAGGCTTCTCTTCCAAGCTTAGTTTGCAAGCTTCTTTTGGAGGTTTGCATGGCCGAAAAACAGAGGAAAGTAGCCATCTGAAATCTGCATTTTTGAAATTTTTAATCCTTTCTTTACTGTACTTGTAATGAGAGTTGTATTTTGATTCTTAATTTCTTAGGTTTGATAACACTTGCTAGTAGCTGGACTTCTAAATTTAGGAAAAAGTGCTACAGCCTCATAAGGATTTAATTTTGCTTCAACTACATTGATATTTTTCTCTTTTGCTTTCCAAGTGTTTAATTAATTGATCAAAACAGTTTTGTTTTTTTTCTGGAGCAAATTACGGTATGATTCCTCTAATTCAACCTACACGAGTAAGAATGCACATTTCTTTCTTACAAGCTTAGTACACTACAGTCCTAGTTTAATTTTGTACATCTTTGACAATGTTGCCAGTTTTTCCTTCATAGTTTAATATTGGTCATTGAGCAAAAAGTTCTTGGAGATAAGAAGGTGATAGTTTGCTAAACTGCTGTATATTGAAAGCTTGGGGTAGAAGAAAGTAATTAGTATGGTCTGTGATGATGGCTGTAATAATACCACCAGAAAGAGTTGTCATCTTTGTTCATCTGAGGTTTTAATTTCCCTCTCCTGGAGATATTAATAAGGTGGAGCTGAAGAGTTGATCTTGAAGCATTAAAAGTGAATGGTGGCAAAATATTTTATACTGGGGCAGGTCAAACCTTTATCTGTAAAACAAGACGTTAAGACCTGTATTTAAGTGTAGTAGTGCGTGTCTGGCGCAGAAGTCAATGTGTGTTTGTGGTCACTGTTAGCTGTCTGTACACGAAGAATTTGAGTCATGTTGGAGGAAAAGGTGACAAATTCAGTAGTAAGAGAATGCCAGATAGTTGAATGAGATGCATCTGACTCCTCGCCCAACTGTGCAGATAACATTGTTTGAGATTGGCTGGGGCTAAAAAGAAGTACTGTCAAGGAAACATTTCACACTCAGCATGAAATCATACTATCTAACATTTATGAAGGGAAACCCACAAAAGATACTGAAGCTTCAAAGGGCATTTAAAAAACCAAGCAACCGTGACCACCCCCAAAAAAACCCAAAATAAAAAAAAAAATGCCCCAAACACCATCTTTTATTTCACAATAATCAATGGTTTAACCCCTCTCCTTTGTATTTTTTTTTAATGGTGGTAATAGGAACTTGTACAAATCCTAAATACTTTTTTATCTTTTTTGCCTGGCACTGATCTAGTTCCTTAAGAGCCAACTTCATTCACTGTTTTAAAGATGCCAAGTAATTCCCCTCCACTATCTTATCTAATTTCCTCTTCTTCCGGTCTCTGCATGGCTGTTACATTCGTGATACCATTTACTTTGTTCCATCCCATTATGCTTTTCTTCATCCAGTACTGGCTTTTATGTCTGGTCATCTGCTTATGCTACTTGAAACCCCCTATACTCTTCAGAGCCTGCACTAGTTCCTGGTTCAATTCGTCTTATCAGTTCTGATTTATTGAACATTTGAACATCATCTGATATAATGCTTTTGAAATTTATGCAAAGGGGAGCTCTTTCTTCATGAATACAATAAGAAATAAACCAGGAGGCATTCCCTTTTTTGATTTTTCCTCAAGGTTTTGAAGTGCTTCCCAACCAGAGCTCTGCTATGAAGTTCTCTTAGACCTCCCTTCCAAACATGCTGCTGTGATTCACTTTGGCTGCTTTGTGTTTGCTGGCTCAAGACAGGCAGGCAGCTTGTCATTGCATTCAGTCCCCAGCAGAACTGTCCTACCAGTTATTCTTTCTAGCCTTACAAATTGCCTTTACTTTGAAAGAATTTCTGTTCTTGTCATGTTGCTTCAAGAGGGGGACTCTATGCTGCTGCATGAATTTAACCCAGTTGAAGGTGACATACCTTGCAAGTTTTGGCTAGATTTAGCAGTTAATTTGCAGTGCATGCTGAAGCTGAGTCCCCACCAAATTTCTGCAAGGGACAAACTTGCTTAGGTGAAATTCTAGGTTTTATTAATAGTAGGAAAGTGTATGTGGTGTAGGTCAGAATTTGTACTTTGATTCCAAAGATCAGGTGGCAGTTGAGATCATTCAGCATGTGTAAACATTGATGTCACATTCAGAAAGCTCTTGTGGGCAAGCAGACCGCTTACTTGGTCATGACAAAGTACATTTTGCTCTAGGAAAGCAATTAAGATTAAATAAGCTAAGCTGAGTATTTTTATTTAGGTGTAATTTAGGGTAGGCAATCTGGAATAGGGGTCATTACCTTTGTTACTGATTACAGCATAAGCTTAAATATTAGAGGTCTATGTAGAGGTTTAGCTAATAGCTTTCAAAATCATGTTGTTAATCTATTTTGTTCAGTTGCTAAGGTAAAATAAGCTTGATGACATCGAAGAATCCATTTCAAATTAATTTCTCCTTTAAAGCTCTCATGATGATCAGTTATTTCCAGGAAAAAAGGCTGTTTGTCATTGATTTGCTGTACTGCTTACTTTTGGTCAATTGACTAGTCTGAAGCAAAACTAGAACTACAGCACTGTGTTTTCAGGTAGTTCTTGTTTTGATGCCTTTCCTTTAAAATGCTCTTCTGGTGTATTGCAGGGTTATGAAAGAAACACGAAGGCAAGAACGCATTAGTAGTTGTGGACTTCTGTCCTGTTTTTCATTCCAGCTGTTCTGTGATCATAGCTCTAACCTGATGAGATGCTGCAGTCAACCCCCTCTACCTCTCCCAGCCCTTCTACATTAGGTTTTGGGGAATTTGCCTGTGGGGAGGCATTGCCCATTTCCTCTGCCTTGCAAAAGTGCCGAGCAGTGAGGAAACTGGGAGAGATACCGGATCTCAATACTGCAAGCAGAGGTCTCCTTTTTTTGCTCCTGTTTCAGTATAAACCAGCAATGCTGGCCTAGTGCCTGCATTCCTCTGTAATCGGTTGCCACAGCATGCTAAGATTGCTTTGTGGGAAGTAGATAAATATTCTACCTGCCAGCCAGGAATACAAAAACTGAAATAGAAAGGCTCAGACCTACTTGGCAAAATTTGGTGTTTATTTGAAAATGCTTGGCATTGTCTTGTGCATTGAATGATTTGAAACTTAAAAACCAAGCTAGCCTCTGAGTTATAAACTCTGAAAAATAGCAGCAGTTGATACATAGGGACGCATTCTCAAAAATGAGATGGTTTAATTCTGTAAATTATGTGATTTTGGCTGTGCATAGGAGCTTTGACAACCTTGTAAATGCAAGGTTCAAGAGACTTGCATTACTTCAGATGGCAACAGGAGGCTTTGTTATAAATGCCCATTTGCTGGATCACTGTGTTAAAAATGAACAAAACTGACCTAAGTGGGCTTGAATTATTTGTGTAAGTGCTATATCAGTAGGAGAGTTGGAGAAGAAACAACAAAACACCAAAAAACCTACAACAACCCTCCTACCCCGTTTCCAAACAAACCCAAAGAAGTACTTCACTCAAGAGCAAGCAGTTCTTTACCAGACTCCTTTACAAAATCTCACTCTAACCCCTTCCATTTTACTCCCCCAAACTCCAGCTGTGGTTTGCGTGGCTCATGCTCACTCTACTTTGGTGGCCTTGTGGCAGAAGGTTTAGCAGGTATCTGTCTAAAAGCTGGCCCAATATACTCACACCACCCTGTGATGGTGGAGGAATGCTCTGCCTTCCCTGCTCTAGGGAGGTATCTGTGCTGCCAGGGACACAGCTGTCCAGCCAGCCGGCAGCCTTTGGCTGAGCTTGGCATCAAAGCTGCATTGAATCCTGACTGGGAGGTTGCTTTTTGGCTCTTTGGGGGCTTAATGTGTTGAGCAGAAGAAAATGACCAAGAGACAGCTGCCACTGGGTTTGCAGTGGAGGGAAGAGGAAAGATCATCTATTTTAGGTGAGTGCTTTTTGGAGCTGTCTCCTTCTGGTGTGGCGCGCCGTGGTCACAGGGTGCGTGTTAATCTTGTAGGGTGGTGAAAAAATGGCCTAACAGGGATGTAAAGATGTAAATGTTTAGATTTTGCTGGTCTGAAACATACACTGTTTAAATACTGATGGAAAACCAGAAAGCACAAATTGTTTGCAAGCTAGGACGTGTTCTGTAGTATGTTTACCCAATTTTTTTCTTCACTGTGTGGAGGACTTTCCTCTTTTCAAGTGAGGATGTCCAAGCACGTGCAGGAATCAGAAAAATGTCTAGCCAGTTTGGGTGGCAGTGTTGCTTTTTTTTGTTTGCCTGTTATCTTTGTGTAGGAGGAGGACTTCTGCAAAAGCTACAGAGATGCAGTCAGTGCTACTGCAGGTTCTGGAGAACAGTTTGATCTTATTGATAACAAATTCTTGTGATACTAGATGTTTTGAAGTCTATGGAACAAACTGAAAAGGGAAGAAAGAGGTATCCATTGGTAAGCTTAAAAGACAAATTTGTCTGTTAGTCATGAATGGGGGAGGAAGATGAGATGAAGATAGGAAAGAATGACAGAAAACTGTTCATCTGTGGCAATTGTTTTCAAAGTGCAGATGTTCCTAGACTGGCTTTCCACAGTGTGTGTTTTCTTCTTGAGTTACAAATCATGATATAATGGGTTGGGTTGGGAGGGGCCTTAAAGATCACCTAGTTCCAGACCCCCTACCGTGAGCAGGAATACCTTCCACTAGACCAGGTTGCTCAAAGCTCAATCCTGCCTGGCCTTAAACACTTCCAGGGATGAGGCATCCACAGCTTCTCTGGGCAACCCATTCTAGTGCCTCACCATCCTCATAGTGAAGATTTTCTGCCTAATATCTAATCTAAATTTCTCCTATTTTAGCTTAGGTCATTACCCATTTTCCTGTCACTATGTGCCCATGTAAAAAGTTGTAAATTTTCTGGAGGTGTCCTTCTCCCTTAGTCCACTCATATGGCAAGTAAACTTCTAATATGAACATCTTCAGTTTTGTTATTCTGAATATGAAGCAACAAGAAGTTATGATCAAAGTATCAGGAGGTGTTTTAATTCTATCATGTTGTTTAGGTTTTGATTCTGAGGTGCAAGACTTTTGCGGCACATTTTCAAATTCTTTCCTGAAGATCATGAGGTAGAACATTGTTTAATTTCTTCAACACAACTAGTTTTGTGAGACCTGAGGATCTCCTGAACTTGTGTCATTTTGAACAGTCCTGGAGGATAAATTGAATTATAGAATTTTAGTCTCTGAAAGAAATACTTTTTTCTGTCCGTACAGCTTGAAGTTCCCTTCATAACATAACTTTTAATTTCCAGATTGCTGTAGTGTCCTTCCTTTTTCTCTTAACGGAAGAATGGCTGTGATTTGATTATTTTACCATTTTATCTTTCTCAATAGTATTCTGTGGTTAACTGCAGATTGCCAGTGCTGTGTTCCAAATCCCTTTGGGGACCTTTTGAAGCCATAGGTTTTATAACAGAAGTCTTCTGTCATGCTTAAGGGAATATATTTCAAAAGCTTGTGGCAGAATGTGGGTTATAAAATAGATGAAACAGGAATATATAGAAAACAGTTCTGTGAAGTTCTAGGCATTAAGGTCTAAAAGAAATATCTGGGTTCAGAAAGATAATTCATAGTCATTCTGAAGAGTTTTTTGTTCATTAACACAATTTACAAGATAGGCTTTCTTCTGAGATCTGGAATATTTTCTTGTAGAAAGTATGGACTGGGTTTTTTTGTTGCCAGTGATGAGACGTTTTCTTCCCGAGCTTGAATGGTACACAGTCCTCTGTTGTGTTGACAAGCAGATTGAATATTGCCCACAGTGGAAAACACCGGGTAACAGTGGCAGGTCTTGATCTGCTACTCAGCTGTGCCCATGCACAAAGGAAACTTCAGTCGTCTGTAATTTCAGGCTATTTCTCAAGTTTAGTAACAACCCAGGACTGAATTTTGTGTAGAATTTCTGTTTTCTTTAAAAGCTGAGTTAGCTTTCCATGGCGTTAATACTCATTAATACTCCCACGGCCGTGATTAAAGTGTTTTCTCTCCTTCTTTCCCCCTTGGCAACAAATGGCAGTCACCACTGCCAGCAGCATCTTTCTGAGCTGACAGATTTAAGGGCCATTCAGTCCTTCTGAGAAGTACAAGAAAAGTTCTTAAGTGTATCCACAGTCCAGTTACCTACCCACTGCTTTTTCAAGGTTTTGAAAAGTATGTTTTGGCAATTATTTCTGTCATGATCCCTGTTCGATTTGAGGAGGAGGAAAGCGACTGGTTCACAAAATATCAATAGTCACAACATCAGAAATAGAATGTGAACATTTAGATTCACAGCCTTGTATTGAGTCTATACTCTGTTCTGTCTACAATCTGCTGTTTTCCTGCTCCTTAAGAAACAGCTTAAATTTCTTCTGCTTTGAAGAAAGAGGATGAAATGTGGGGTACAATGACATCAGTCCTGTTGGAAAGACTGAAATCTTTGATAACTGTAGCTTTGACATGCAAAATGTACTGTGTTAATTGGAGGAAAAAATTATAACAAGATCTCTTTTACTTTTCTGGGTAATATGTACAGGAAAAAATTACTTTAGATATGTATTTGAGATATGAGGAGAGGATTGTTTTAGAAAGCTGGTATTTGGGGTTTTTTTTAACACGCCTGTACTCATAAGAGGCATTATCTGCAATTTGTGATTTTCTTCTTTTTTTTTTGGTAGGCCATCATTATGCTGCATTGGCAAATGAAATCTTTCAACGTAGATCGGTAGTCTTTTAACTCATAGGTGGAGGACAACAGTTCAAAGTTGCTATCAGAAAAGAGCATGTCTCACATAGGGAACATTATATGGGGACTTGATGCTTTTCTGACATTCTCAGCAATATTCTCAAAAGTGAAATTTATATGTATTTGTTTATATTACCCTGTAGGAGGTAGAGATCGTTATTAACCTGCAAGCATAGTGGATGGTGTGAGATTTGTGTGAATAATCCCTGTTTTGCTTTAAGGTGTTTTTTGAGTTTTAAAAACCAGTCGAAGTAGAACAGGTAGTTTCTAGACTGTTTGATTAATATCATACTACAGATACAGTAAAAAAGTAGAATTTCCCTCTAAAAGCATGTTTTGAAAATATATTTTAACCCTTAGAGCTTTGGTTATTTTTTTCATCTTTTCCTGAATCAATCATGCAGATGATTAAAATTCTGCGTATCTATTGCTACTTGACAGGAAAATTGACATGATGGTTCTTGTTTCATATTTCATGTTATGTGTCATACAGAAGTTTCATGACACACAGTTTATTGCCTGCTAGTAGAATACGAGGTCTTTTTTGTATTTCAGTTTTGGTATGGTGATTAATTTGACAACTGAGGTTTCAGAATATTTTATTGCTTGTCTTTATAAATTTCAGTGGTGAATGCTTACTTGGTTTTGAAAATTTGAAGGCATAAATAATTTATTCTATATAAACTAATCTATTTATGGGAAATGTTGATAGCTGGGCGCTGCAGTGCTCAGCTTTCACGTTGACTCAGTGTTCACTTCCACTCTTCAGTGTTGTTACTGTAATATACTACCAAGCAGAGAAAGGTGAACTTCAGCTTTCATTCTGCAGTTTTTATTTTGGATTCATGCAATATTTTTAGTTACCTCCCAAAGGCATTATTTGGAAAATAAAGTAGTGATAGCCCTTTCACTTTTAGGTGAGATGATTTTCTTATGTGCTCTGGTCTGCTTGAAGCTGAGGCAGGCAATAGAGGAAGCCATAGAGTTCCTGAACACTTTGATTGGCATGGTGCAGGAAGTGGAGCAGCATGCTGTTTACTGCCCTCAACACAGTGGCTGAAGGTGTTATTTTATGAATGGTTTTTAAAAAAAAAACATCATCAAGATCTCTGACATGAGCTCTAAAAAATGTGAAAGCATTATGAGTGTGTCTTGTTCTCATCTGTATTTCCCAGTATTTTAGCACTGTAGGGAGCAGGTCTCTTCAGGTGCTTTTTCTTCCCACTAGTTTTTTTTCTACTCTCGCTCATTCTGCATGCAGTAGATACTGTCTCTGTACTTGTGCTGATCCTGTGTCTCAGGTCCAGCAACAAGGCTTCATGCTCTTTGGAATGACACATGGGATCCTACAATAAAACCTGCATGGTCTTATTCTACATATGTAAAAAAACATTTGTGAAGTTGACATGACCAGAATTACATCCTTGAAGTTTGAGGAGTTAGTCATACGATCTCGTTTGATGCTTTGCAAATGTGACCAAGATATTTACCTCAGAAGCTGGAATAAAGGATGTTAAGAATACAAGTTCTTAACATCTGAAATTGATGGTCAGTATTGTTTTTCCACCAATAAGCTCTTCTAGAATTTAGTTACCTTTAGGTTATCTGATTTCAAGATTAAGTTTTCAGATAAGGAGTCTTTGCTGCTGAACATGTTGCTGAAAAGCTGGGAGAATTCTTCTAACCTCCGGTCCCTCATGTAAAGTCTATTACTATGTAAAGAATATGATTATTTTGGTCAAATAATCTCTATTACCCTGTAATGGCCTGTTCTGCTTCTTCAGTCTTAACAGCAAGAACTGTTGGGATGCCTGAAGCTGTGCATGTTTTAAGACTCTTCAGGTAAAAATCTTTTTGGTAAAACTTTGCAGGTAAAGCAAACCATTTTCAAAAGGGGAGGGGCAAGAGGAACAGAGGTCTCAGAAAAGGTGAAATGGAATCTTTCTCTCTAAAACTTGTCTTGGAATGAATATATGTCTAATATGTATATATACAGAACAACTGTTTGATGTGAATATTCCCTTTTTTTTAAGAACAATTCAGTCACTTAGTGGTTTTACTCTGTCACTGTAAGATGGTCCCCAACAGAAATATTGTCCCCAGTACAGCTGCATGAGTGTACATAGGTCCCAGGCAGCAGGACTGAGATAAGGATGGGTGGCTCACAGTGGTGCATGGCTTTTCTGCACCAGATAATGCAGCTGCTCACACTGCTTGCATTACCTTCAGTACGATATGGGTTTAGTGGGGTCTTGGTGACATGTCAGTCAGGGTACAGCATAATGCTAGAACTAGAAGACGTATTTCCTCTCCCATCCATCTCTTCCAGTCTGTCTTTGACGTTCATGTGTGGTCTTGCTGAATCCAGAGTTTAAAATACCTGGATTTCCCATGAAAACACTTTGCAATATGGATTTATTGGGGTTGTGTTACAATGAAAAGCTAATTGAAGTGCAGAAAAGGCTTGCAAATCACTTAATAACTCAATTTTATGCACTAATTAAACATCTAATCTCTTGTAGTGGTGTAGGGATTTTTAAAAATTTATTCAACTGCATATATTGGATTCTCTTCTAAGAGGCAATGACTACTGTAGATAGGTAGGTACCTGATTTCTAGACATAGGAACAAATTCGTGTATTTACTTACTGACTTTTAAAAGTGAAATAAAAAGCTATATTTCAATTCTGTGCAGATTAGAAGAGGAAAGAGTATTCACAATTACTTGTGGTCTGGTTTTTGTTTTTAGAATGAGACTTTCTTCCTCGTACCTACCTTCATTGAAACAAAAATGCTTTGAAGTACACTCTAAATAAACAAATAGAGGTGTCATACCGTATGTGGTCTACCCTGAAGGCTTATTTGTGGGTGAACTCCAGCATTAAGGGCTATTAGATGAAGAAGAGATATCATTATATTTTACTGTGGAAGGATGCTTTTCCTTTGCTCTGTTCTGTACTAGTTCTGGTAAATTATGGGCTGGCAATATGTGTTACACCTGTTTGAGGTATAACTTGAAAATGCCTATGTTTTTTGCTTATATGGGCTAATTTTCTGTGAAGGATCTCTGCCTATAGGGTCTATTTTTCTGGAAAACTTAAGATGATAACTAGAATGATTTAAGCCATATTAGTGCAATTTTTGATAACATTCTTAGAATGCTTTGCTAGACCTGTTGGTTACTTATATGACAGAAAAATAATTTTGCTGTGCTTGAAAATATCGTGGGTGTCAGCCAGTAGAAGCAAATATAAGAAAGCCGAATCTTTAATTTTATTAATGTTGATTTTAACCTTAAAATGTGAAGAGTGTCTATATAATGATTTTGCTGCCTTTCTTAAAGGGCAGTGGTTTGAAAACTTGCAGCTGCTGCTTTGGAAGGTGTGTGTGTATCTACACACATGCACCAACTTTCAACATGGGTATTAACCTTTATTCCTGTTCTAAGGAAGGCTATGCTGCAACAAGTCTTTTATTCTTTGTATCTCAATTTGGAGATATTTTTATACCATAAGCTGTAAGGCTTAATCATCTAAGGTTTTCATGCTTGTTCTACATTTATGGTTTAATTGCTTTGGGTCATATTTTTTTTAGCTTTTATTTTTAAGTGATGTGAAGTTTCATCATGTTGTGATGCTTCTGGCTTCCACACTTACTTTCTATATAAATTACGATGAGTATGTTAGGAAAATTTTGTGAGGCAATAACTACAAATAAGGAGAAAATGGTTACCTGCACACATTGCTCAAAATGCAGTTTATCTTTTACTTTGGTTGTTGCTTTAGTAATGCCCCATAATTTGTATCGTGGTCAATACCTCTTGGGATTTTCCAGCAAAAGAGAAGAGCTGCATTTTTTGTTAATAGGGAGGCATCTAGTTTCTCATTGGGAATGTAGAAAAGATGAAACATTTCCTCTGCAGAAGGTGAAAGCAGAAGCTGGTTTTCACAGGTAGTGAGTTAAACCTAATTCTTCAATTTGGAAAATCTGGCTGAATAATTTAGTCGTTGTTAAGATGCACTGATGATAGATATGGCTTTGAGGTGTGTAAATAATTCTTAACTACGTGGGCTGATGCATGCTAAAGAGCATTTGTATCAGTTGTCTTAGGGATATACATTGTTACAAGGACACCCTTACTTTGTTATTCCTCTTTCCAGTCCCATTTAATTTATTTCATAGCTTTTAAGTAAGGGAACAGATAACCATGGAATGTAACGCTTATTGAAAGGACACACAAGACTTGGCCATGTCTTTAGTACTACAGTTTTCCCCTTCCTTGTCAGGGCTGGTCACTCAGACAGTGAAAGTGGGTTAGAAGCACTATACTTCTGTAGATTACGTTCCCACAGATTCTGTAATATGTATGATTTTTGAGAGGACAGCGTTTTCAGTCAAGGCTGTAATAAACTGAGAAAACTTAGTGCAGTAGTCTCCTCCTAGAAAAAAACATGAGTGCACCCACTTACAGGAGTAAATTATCCCCATTTACCCAAAGAAATGGAGGTAATAAATGATTTATTTTAAAAAATCCTCAAACAGTCACAAACCCAACAAAATTATTAACAATTATACACAGTGTGATTATATGTAGAAGGTCCTTGAGTGTATACTCAGCAATTCTGTCCTCGATTAAATTCCTTGGTAAAAAAGAAGTTAATGGTAGGTATACTGATGATGGGGTCTTAAGTTTTTTTAACAACAATTTCCGAGCAGTTGGAAAGAAATCAAATGCTGGTATGGAAAAAAAGTATTTTTAAAAGTCAGTCTTCAATAAAAAAGATGAGGAAAACTTGTTATTTTTGTTCTGCTTGACTGCAGCATTACTGTAGGAGAAGGCATGCGTAACCAAACTTGTCCAGAAATGTGTTTAATGTACTTGGAAAACATTAACTTCTTTCTGTAGCTGTATTTGTATTTGTTTCTCCTGAAAGCCTACTGCATGTTTTCATTATGGGATAGAATTCCACATGTTTGTTTTATACTTTGGAACTGTGAAAATAACTGTGTTTTGGGGTGGTTTTGTTTGTTTGTTTAATTAAAATACAGCTCCCAACTTTCTGGACTTGACATGCATTTTTTAGGGAAAGGGAAGAACTTTTGAAGTATTGAAGTATTGACTTGTTGATGATGTTAAATTGTCTTACAGGTTTTTTAAATTTGGTTTCGTTCGTGAATCAGCCTCTTTCCTGAGGCTACAAACAGGAACTGAGATTTGCATGTAATGGCTGGTTCTGGTTGCACAGGGCTGGAGGGTGATTGCTAGAGCTTGATCCCTAGCATCTGGTCTTGCTGGGGATCTCAGTGGCCCCCCCTGCCTTCCCCAAAAGCAGTTGCCATTGCAGGTTCCTTCATGTGCTTCTACATGTTGCACTGGGGTCCATAAGCCATTCTAGTAATCTGGCCCTATTTAAAACACAGCTTCAAACACAGCTCACTCCCGGATGAAAAGTCATGGAGCAGATGCCAACAGCTCAGGTGCTCGCCTCTCTCCTGTTCTCCTTCCCTTGCCCTTTAGGCTAGGGATTCACAAAGCTGTTCCTGGCAGACTCGCTGAGGTGGGTGTGCAAAGTGGTGTGGGCAGGTTCCTGCGGTGTGACACCTGTAACACAGCTCCCTCAGGAGCTCACTTCTGCGCAGTTCTGCTCAAGGCCGTGGAGGTGGGAAGTAGAAGGCGTGGCTTTCTCTGCTGGGGACTCCAGCTGGTCGCAGTTTCCTAGGGCTTGATTAGGACCCTTGAGCTCCGGTTGACTGATGGCTGTGGCGTCCAAACACTCAGCCATTTGTCCCTGTCTTGGCACAGTTCCTGTGGTCAGCTGGCTTTGTCAAGGACGGCCTCAGCTGGGGCTCTTTGCATGCTGTAAACACAAACCATGAACTCTGTGTTCCTGGTGTGATTTTACATAAAATTGTAAAAATAAAGGAATTGCAGGTTGTCATTTGGGAACCTAATGCAAACTGGTCACTCTAGCAGGTTTGAATTTCTCATGAAGAATTTCCAACTTACTGCTTCACTTGGGGCATTGAGCATATAACCCAGCATCCAGCAGATCACCTGAAGGTGTTAAACTAAATGTAACTGTGGAAATGTCTAGCACAAGACTATAAGTTTCAAACTAAGCACCTCTCGTTTTATGGTGAAATGCAGTATGTAAGTATGTGTTACTGTTAGTTCTTAGCTTAGGTGAGACAGGCTGGGCTTCCTACAGAGGGACCATGGCATGAAATGGACCTGTAATTAATTACTTGTGCTACTATGCAGAGTCGCTTAAATAAAAATCATCAATTGGTGTATTCAGTTTTGGTTTTTTTCCCATTATAAGAGTTTTCTTTTTTGCTCGTGTTTTTTTCTAGTTTTTCTGGATAGCAAGCACACACACACACATATATCTATATATATAAGTGTGATTGATGCTGTTGTATTGGCTTCTGCATTTGTAGCTTGAACAAGTGAGTAGCAAGATCTAGCTATATTGTAAAATGTGAAAAAATAATGCTCTGCTGGAGAGTGATTTGGATTAGGTATCTAAAGGCCTGAAGGCTTTCCAAGTGTAGCTTAACCCTGCAGCGTGTTCTGCACTAGGACTTCAGGGGCTGAGCACTGTTTTCTTCCTTTCTCTGCGTAGATCAGGAGCAGTGCTGGAGACTCCTCTGATTGTTGCTCTCTGCTGAAGCCTGACAAAGTTTGAAGATGATTTGGGCCTAGAGAAAGGGAACGGTAGAAGTGTAAGATGGGCTGTGGGTTATAAGCAAAAGGGTCAAATTAGCCTTTTTTCCCAGGAATAGAGAAGTCTGTATGCTGGGAGCGTTAGGTGTCACAATGCGGACTGCACCCTGAAGGCCAGGCTGACAAAGCTTTGAGTCTGGCTACCAAAAACATTCTCTCTCATCTAATGGCTGGCCCACAGTGAAGGGTAACCTTCCTCTTACCCATCAGTGAGCTAGTGGGTAGAGAGCTATTTCTGCAAGTGAGAAGGGGTTTTTTGACAGCTGAGGTGAACAGTGGAGAAAAGACTTCATAGTATAATTCATGCAGTTACTAGACTTTTTGGTGAAAGGTGAACATAGTGCTGAATAAATAGTTTAAAACTTAGCTGCTAGAAAATTAGAGAATGTGAGATTGAAGGCTTCCTCTACAATCATAGTTTGTCGTCAGCTTTTTATATACTCTTGATAATTGGATAACTGTATGTTTTATTTAACAGCAACCATTCCCAAATTAGCCCATTTTCTGGATATTAAAAAAAAAATTAACATACTATGGTTAACTGTAGACTGTATATCAAGAAAAATTGCAAAGCAGTAGGAGTGTTTGGTGGTTTATATGGAAATATTGTTCATAATTCCCCTAAAGATTACCTCTTCCTTTTTATGCCCTCCTTTAAAAACAAAAGAAAACAGCCAGAGAAAACAAACAGCTGAAAGCCCCAAACCACACCTTTTTCCTAGGAAAAAAGAATGCATGCTGGCTAAAAAGTTAGTCTTGACAGCTTACAGTTTTGATTTTAGAAAATATACAATGGTGAGCTATCAACTGGCTGAAAAAAAGCCTATGAGAGTATTGTTGGAAGTGTTGAATGCTTATGTGTGTCTGACTTCTGAGCTGTCTGTGAGAAGGCAATTGTTTTAGCTGCTTCTAAGTATGGATTACACATAGTTGAGTGAAGATGTATCACTGCACTGCTTTGTTGTCTTTGCAACCTCAAAAACCCCACTTTATACAATTTTATGGCTCTTCCTGCTTTTCATGTTTCTCTTTCTAAGAAATGTGTGGTAGATGCTTCAGTATTTTAAGTGATTTTTTTTTTCTAAATTGTTCCATTTCTGTAGCTGCGTAAAAGAAAAGCCAGCCTGTGTTTTAAGGCAGATACTCAAAAAAGGGGAGATGGCAAAATAGTACTCATATAGGTCCTGTCTAGCTTGGCCAGCAGGCTGTGTAACACTCATATTATGCAGGTCCCTTTGTAGCTGTCCCCTTATAAGTGAGGTATGGTTCGGTAATTGGTATGGTAATTAACCTGGAAAACTATCCTCTTCTTCGCTTGCCAGCTGGCTTTAAACGCTGTGATGTTAATTGGTAAACTGATCCAGTGAAGAGAGGCTTGAAATGTTTACAGGCTTGTCTGAATTTAATTCACCTCTTATTTCAATGAATGGCTTTTTCTGTTTGATGGGATGTTCTTTTGTTTGTTTTAGTTTGTAAATACTGGTTTTCAGAGTTTTGTTTTCATTAGGGTTTTTTTCTAAAAAAAAAAAAAAAAGGCCCAAGCAACAAAATAGCTTTTTTTCTTGTGGCATGTTCTTCTTTGATATGAATTTCTGGCTTCATGAATTTATGTATGGTAGCCTGTAAAATATTGACATGTTTTAATGTTAGTTCTGCTTGCCTTACATATGGTGTTTGTGTAGGTACTCCTGAAACAAAGTGTTACTTGATAGAACCTGATTTGCATTAACTCAAGACTGTTTTGTCAGTTGAGAGTAAACAGAATTATTGTAGTGAAACTTGTACTGTAAATGCAGAAATATATAGAAAATGTAAAAGGGGGTAAGGGGTTTCCTAGTTACAGATGGCAAAAAACTTGTCTTGACATTGCCTTCCTACTTTGTAGTAGGTGTTTGGGGTTTTTTACTGATTTAAAGTAAGGCAGTGGCTCCTGCCTAACCTAGGTATACATTACAGGGATTACCTGTGATTGTCTTGATAATGTTTACATTTACAATACGAGAGCCCCTCTCTATGTGTGCATTTATGTTCTGGTTTACAACAGGCTAATTTTACAACTTATTCTTTTCTATAAGAAGCATTTGTTAGCTTGGGGTGTAATGAGGTCTTCATGATGTTGTGAGTTAGTCTGAAAAATAGAGAATTATAAGAACTGTCATTAAACATAATTTTTGTTTTATAGGTTATTCAACAATAGTTATGAACTCCCGTTTACGAGCCTTAGGTGGGAGGATAAATAACATACGAGCATCAGAGCTACCAAAAGAGAAAACCCGATCAGAAATAATCTGTAACGTCCACTTCTTGGATGGCTCAGTACAAAGCTTCAAAGTCAACGTAAGTTTGGAAAACTACTTTCTTTTTAAATTTATAGAAATTTATTTGAAAGCTGCAGATGAAATGTGGGACCCTGAGGCATGGTATTTCTAAAAGATGTTGAAGATGTAGCTTTGCCATAACAAATTGCAGAATTACTGCTTATGAAGTGGGTTTACAAAGAACTATTTTAATTCACTTTCAAGCCAACCAACTTCAGTGTCATAAAATCATGGCATGCAGATTGTATCTGGGAAAAGGTCTTCTATATGGTATGGGAACCACGAAGAAACAGATCTGGTGATCATTATCAATTATGAATAAATCATATTTAAAGGGAACTCCCAAATTGGGGTGTGTTCCTCCTTCAAAAGAGTGGTGAAAAGGACTCCTCCTGAAAGGAAGAGGCCTTATAAATTCTTGTAGTGATGGCAGTACATATTTTATGAAATGCAAAGATGATGTAAACAGTGAAGACATTGTGGCTCAGTAGGACTGTTCTGTTCAATCCTTTGTACTTCAATACAGTCTCTTTATTTGGGTGTGGGGAGGGAAAGGGGATTAATGGAGGTTTGTACTCTGTATTTTTATTGTATTTTATTCTGCAAGGTTTATAACCTTTAGTACTGATTAAAAATATCGTTCATTTTTAAATGAAAACAAAGGAAATAGCTTCACTTCTCAGTCAACTTTCAAAGGAGTTATCTGACCATGCCAAAAACCTGTGGATAAATTTAAGTAGAATTGTGTGTAAGAATTGTGTGTATTTCTTTATATGATACTTATTTTATCCAATTTACCTTGTTTGAGAAGAAGCATTTTGCTGAGGAAGTGTGTTGTTTAGATATCTTAGATTACATGGTGCTTTCTAATAGGACATGCAAAACTGCAAAGTTGTATTTTCCCAAGTCTTACTACAGTTCTCTGCAGGCTGATGTTGTTTTTTAACTTTGTCTATTGGATATTAATTGAAATATAAATTATTTGATAGGTTAAAAAGGTTATTTTCACCATAGTATATACACAATTAGTCTCATTTTAGTATGTATTTTGCATGTTATGTATTCATATATGTGTGTATACTGGGGAGTGGGGTAGAAGGAGAGTAGGTAAGAGAAGAAACAACGTGTTAGTGTATAATTTCCATTGTTTGTCTCCAGCATCCCCTAGGAATTGCCTTGTCTATCAGTGAGCTGGCATAATTGCCACCTGCCCCGCACAAGGATCTGTGTCAAATGAGGAATTCAAAGTGTTTTTAAATCCATGCATAGTAGTATGTTTGTTCTTTGTAAACAGATGGTTACACAGCTTTACATTTAGTGCTTGGTCTGAAGTCCAGCACTATACAAGTAAAATTTGCTTCCCATTTCATCCTTTAGGCAGTGAGTGCAGAATGGGGAGAAGGAACTGTGTAGACCTTAAAGCAGCCTTCTGGCTAGAAGAAAGATGGGGAGGGACTTTGTACAAAGGCATGTGGTGATAGAACAAGGGGGAATAACTTCCAACTGAGAGAGGGTAGATTTAGATTAGATATTAGGAAGAAATTCTTTGCTGTTAGGGTAATGAGGCGCTGGAATGGGTTGCCCAGAGAAGCTGTGGATGTCCCATCCTTGAAAGTGTTCAAGGCCAGGCTGGATGGGGCTTTGAGCAACTTGGAGTAGTGGAATGTTGGCTCCTTCCAACCAAAACCATTCTATTAATTTTAGAAACTCTGAACCCAACTGATTTCTCTCCCTACCTTCAGTGTATCCCTTGGTATACCTCCTTCATCCAGGAATTGTAAGGGCCTCCTTTACTGCAGCCGTGATGCTGAACCACATAGGGATGATGTAGGACTCATTATTGCTCTACTTAAAACAAGCAGGGAGTGTGGCTACCCCGCTGTGCTATGGACTAAGAACAGGAAGAGGTTTCGCAGAAGATTTATGTTCTTTGAGCACTGAGCTGTCATACTGGTAATGAGGGAGGCTGCACTTTTCTGTGAGGATGGCCGTTCCTGATTATCTAACCTTGATATCAGCCTAAGAATAGGATTTGCCACACTCTGGTAGTGTCATAAGGTCCATTTTTCAAAAGGGTTTGAAGCCAGCTGCAGAAAATTTGTATCCAAGTTCTGCTTACATTAGCAGAAAAATTCAGCTTTGTGAAGTTTTTGCCTGACTCTGTGTGTGTGTGTTTATTTTAATTGCCAACATAATTCAGTTTTATGTCTGTGAGCAAAGAATAACTTGGTCTGTGGTCAGTCTGGGAATCAGCTGAGCATGTACTGAAGGACAGTAAGTTTTGCTCTGAACAGATTTTCCCCACTAGTGAAGCCTTTCTGTGTTGCTTTAGAGAAACTGTTTCTCATATCAAGATGTTTTTCTCCACATTTAATTAATTTCTGGATGACATGTTTATTGACAGTTCCATATTTTAAAGAAATTAAATATGTATATCACATGGCATGATTATCCAGAAGACAAATTAGTGGAAATGTATTAAATAATGTAGTACATTATTAAAATGAAGGTGCCTTCTGAAGTGACTAGACATAGATACAAGATACATGGATAAAAAAGACCTATTATGTCTTGTGGATATTGTAAATATGTTCTCTAGTTTTTTTACTTTCTCAGCTTTTACAATTATTGCTGAAATATGTTGAATTTTTCTCTTCTGTCAGAGTTTGGAGAACTGGACTTGAACAGGATCACCTCCTCTAAAGTATAAAGTGTAGTGTTTTCTCTTTAAAAGAACTTCAATATTATCAGTGGAAAATTAGGGTTGGGATTTTTTCGGGGTTGTTTGTGGTCTAGTGGTACCTGGTTCTGATCTGTGAAGGCTCAAAGTTTGGATCGATGTTACACTTTGAACTAACAATAGGCTAATATTCACATATACATAAGTATGCTTTATGTTCATTGACAGAATTATATTTTTCATCAATAAATAGTAGAAAGTAAAAGTGGGAAAGCAGAATGCTTGAAGCTTGGCTTTGTCCATTTAATAGCATAAGTGGAATTGGAGAGTTCTCTCATTCTAATGACAATGGACTGAAAACAACTGAGCATTGCTTTGTCATGTAGCAGCTATCTGAACACAGAATTCTTACTGCAAAAGGCTTGCTTTCTTTCAAAGTCATAAGGAGATTATATAGAAAAATAACATTAAAGAAAAGAAACATCATGGGTAAGAAGAAACTTAAGAAAAATTTACTATGAGTTTAAATAAATAGATATTCCTATGTTGTAATTTCTATTATCTTGTTGACAATGTTGAAAATATGCTCAAGTCTACAAAATATGGGGTGGATTTAAATTTAATAGAAAGATAATAGATTAAATAGTCTAAACTTACAACACTGAGAACAACTTATATATTTTGGAATTTTTAACTTGTACTGACATCTTTAAAATGATGGTAGAATATTAATAGTATCCCAAAATACTGAATCTTTCAGAGAACAGGGAGAATAGAGATGAAACTTTCTTTTCATTCTCTAGGAACAGAATCTTTATAGAGCCCACAGAGCTGGTTTTCATCAAATTTTGTTAGCAAACTGCATGGCACTTTTGTAGTTATAGGTTTCTTTCTTGTTTATCATTCTGATGAATGATACTTCAGATGGTACTTTGTTTTCCCAGTGGTTCTGTCTGTAGGAGAGTGAATAAAAACCAAGTATCGTAAAACTGGACAAAGGAAGAAGGAAGGTAGTTTGCATGTGGATATAACCAGAGGAACTTTCTATCTATTGAGAAACCTGAAGATAGCTGCATAATTTCCTTTCTGAAGATTTGTTCTTATTAATCACTTATCCCAAAGAGTATTGGTATCCTGACCAGCTGTAAATAAAGACTTAATTGCAAGAGAGCAGTGCCATTTTCTCCTGGACTTGTTGCTTTGGCAGAATAGCAAAGTGATTGGCTTTTTTTTCAATGTTTTTATTTAAAAGTGTTTATGCTACAGTTTCGGTGAGTCTGAAATTTGTATTGATGGTTATCACATAGAGTTCATCAGTACAACTTGTGGTATGTGCTGGTTTTAGGTCATCATTATCAAGAAACTTCATGTGGGCATACAGACAGACACATTCCACTCCACTGCTTACAGTCCAAAGAGAAATGTATGTTAACTATGCAAGGCTGAAATGGCCTTTCTTGTTCCACCATTATGTGTTTCAATACTTAGATGGAGCATGCCCAAAGTTCAGGCAAAGAATAGAGGGTGCATGGAGGCTGAGAACTGGAAATGTTCTTTCAAAACCACATTTGAGACAAAGACTTGACTGCATTTAGTATTGAATGTTGCACTTGACTTTAATTATATCCAGGCTTTCTTGAAGCCTCGCAGTAAATTTCAGGTGTTTCAGTTTTGTGATAAGGTTAACTCGCCTCTGTCCCTAATGTCACCTCTGTTGTATTCTAAGACTATAATGCATAGGCTTTTCACCTGGAGAAGATGTTAGCTGTCATTCTGATATATAAAGAATTTGCCCATATACGATGTTCGAGTGTGTGTAATAGGTATTTATTACATTATGTATATTACATGGTGCAATAATGCAAATTTGCCTGTAACTTTTTGATATAAACATGCAGGAATTTTCTGGTTTTGCTCTACTTTGATTCATTTACCAGGAATGACCACTTGGGAAGCATGTCTCTCCAGTAAATTGACTTTTGAGAAGGGATAAAACTGACAGCATCAGATCACTTCTGAATTGCATTGTCTGTCTGAGTTAATGCTTTTGACTTAATACCTGTGATTTTTGCTTTTAAACTAACTGGCTTTTGGTAATAATGTTTCCTTCTAGAAATAAAATGATGAGGCTGTAATAATTCAAAAAGTTTCATCAATTGAAGCTCGAATTGTAAGGAATGGTTTTCCTTCCCTTCCGCCTCAGTTAACTTTCTTCTTCCAGTATTTGAGAAGGAATATGATTGTTAAAATGAACACCTACAATTACTATTGTTATATTTAAATTAATGGACAGAGATAGGAGTCTTAAAGGTTCTTTTTTGTTGTGGGTGTGAGTTTTATGATTTTACACCACTCATAGAAAAGTGCAATGATGCAGGATTTTTGTGTCTCTGTCACCAAGTTTTCCTACTTGGTATTGTTTGATAATACAAGACAGTTTAATGCTACTCTGTGTCCCTGCATGTTGAAAGAACTGCTGTATGAAGTTTCAGGCTGGCAACAAATATTTAGTTTTATATTGAGATGGGTCAGTATACTCGACTGGGAAACAGTAAGACAGTATGAAATTTGATGATGCCTTTGAGGACAGTGAGAAAGTGATCTGCCCTACGGCAGGCTTGTTAGTCTTAGCCCTTTGTGGGGCATGACTTCATAATAAATGCTGAAGGAAAGAATTAGTGGCGGGGAGATTTTTCCAAAGTTAGAACTGAAATGACTAATCTCATATATATGTTTGTTTTAAATCATTTTGTGAGGCGGAGGAAATGCAGTGGGTTAAAACTCTCTCCTTGGATAAATATTTTGTATGACCTTTATATAGGAAAATACTGCTCTAAAGTGTATGGAATCTAGAAGCATTACAGGGATGGGCAGGGAGTTGGCTAAGGAGGTGGCAGTAGATCTTGGAGAAAAGATGATAAATAGTGCAAGGACATTAAAGGGAGTTCTTGACTGCCAGATTTCATTAATTTGTTGCTCTTGAAACCTTTTCAAACGTCAAAAATATTAAGTTTGAGACCTTGTTAACAATAAAAAGATACAGGAATATGAGGTAGCAGGTTATCTTGAACAAGGAGTAATTGCAGTGAGGGAAATCAGTAGTGTAAACTAATAGCTTTTATGAGATGAGGTAATGTTTTTTTAAGCTCAATTTTCAGTTGCAAACAATAGAAAGCAGTGGCAGTTTGCAGACTGAGCTGGTCATGTATTACTGTTCTGAAAAAGGTGAGTGCTTTCATGCACTAGGCAAGAATCTTCAGCCAATGTCAAGGAAGTATTAAGTGTTAGTCTTGGCACTGAGGCAACCCTCCAGGGAATGTCACATGTGGATCCTGGCCACTTGCAGACAAAAGAGGGAAGTTCCAGTCAGGCAGGCATGGAAAGTAAAACTAGGATGCTCTGTAGAAGACTGGACCTTAGGAAAGAGCCTGTTCTGTTTATTCTAGATAAACAAAATCTTCCACGCTTGAATAAGAGCATCAGGTGGGTAAATAAATTCCAGGAAGAGAAAAGGACAGAGATAGCAGAAGAGCAAATTAGCTGTGTGTAAAATTACTGTGGAAATTAAAAGAAAGTGGTAGCACTGTGTTCAAGCTCATGCATCTTTTAGGACCAAAGGACACAGGCTGTCTGGTTGCAAATGAGTGTTACAGGCTAAATTAGGAAAGGATGACCTCAAACAGCACACGAGAGGCAGTGGGTATTGTGTCTGAAGTGAGACTGAATTTGCAAAAGCTTAGGTGGTGTTTAACTGGAAGTTTATCATTGCCAGAAAGTGGGGGCAAAGCTTCTGCAGAGGACAAGGAGATTATGCTTTACATTGCATTGTCCTCTTAAATTGTCACTTTGTACCACTTACGTTGTAGAAGTAAACAAACTGAGGAACTTTACATGCATATTAACCTCTTTAGTCCAAGGAACTAACAATTTTACTTTAAGTTTATGCAGTTCTTAGGGCGGTGAGTCTTGATCACCCCAGGTTCTAGGCAGTATTTGACATTAAAAAATAATGAAGGGCTTTTTTTCTCTGCACGATTGTTTAACTTACTAGAAATTGAATTTGACTAATTTAAATTCCCTAAATGTTGTAGGAACTTGTTGTGGCACGGGTAGAATGTAATAGGTGTTAATTATGACTGCTTTAAGTATTAATTTTTGGCCTATCCAACATAAGGTATAATTGATTTGAAGACAGATTTAAATGGAGGTGAATAGTGTGTGGTTATGAGGTGGTTGATGCAAAGCTTCTAACAGTTCAGAATAAGGATTCATAGATGTCATGAAGGTGAAATAAATGTAAAGTTCTTTTCAGGTGGAAACATGCAAACTTCTTGAAAATGTTTCTTTTCAGTAAAAACTTTGAAATTCTTAAGGTTATCTTGAGAGCTTGTGTCATTATAGCAGTGCAGTCTAGTGTGGAAAATCCATCATTTTTAAAATTTTATTGTAGAAAAGCAAGAGCTTAATTAGGAGTGTCTTAAATATTTGCTCTGATGGTTGATAGGGTTAAGGAGAACTTGATTCTAATGCCCAATATATCTGAGCAGTGTTCATGTTGTTTTGCACTCCTCCTATGGCACAGGGGAGCTGAAATAGGATGTGTTATAAAGCACTTGACACGTTGTGATATTTGAATATGCTGTGGCTATGAATTGTATTGGAATGAATGTCAAAATTCAGAAGTGGTGATATGACATGCTTAGCCTGCCTCACTTTACACCTAGGTCTCAAAACTGTAGATGTACAAAGTAAATTGAAGATTGTGCAGCATGAGCTGTGTGGTCATTTTTAGGTATATAGACTGAAAAATAGTTCAGGTGTTTCTTAAAGCAATGCCAAAGTTTAGGAAATAAACATTTCCTTGGAAAAACAACAAAACCCCTTACAACTGGGAATTTTAACAAGAAGACTTGAACAATTTAAAACAAAATTTTTTACTTAGCTTAGATTTCCTGACTGGGTGCTTGATCTAGGCACTGGGAAAAAACCTGTGCTTTTAGTACCAGAGGGCAAGAAGTGGAACCACATAAAAGTAGTGCTGGAAATGATTTTTTTCTAGGAAATGTGGAGAGACAGAAGAGAAGTAAATAGATGTGTAGGTGGATGAGACTAGTGCTAGCTGAACAGCTGGGTTTAGGGTTGGGAGAGTCATGGGAATATTGCAAAGAGAGAACTGTGGCTGCTGAGCAAGAATGTCGTAGCAGGGAGCTTGCTTGTCTTTACAGGGAAGCAATGAGAAGGCTTAGCAATTCATATGTGCTGGGGGAGAGGCAGGAATGCAATTGTGAGGAGATGGGGAGAGAGAAGGTGAAGGCGTCTGAATTGAGGTGAAAGACTGGAAGCATAGAAATTGAGAAAGGAATTAGGAGCTAATGCTGTTGTGGAGAATGGAGACCAAAGGGAATAAGTGTTGAAATTCAAACCAAAAATTAGCAGAAGAATCCTCTTGTGGTCTTGTCCTGCCCCGTTTGTAATGAAACCTGATATTCCTGAACACCTTCTTTCATCAAAGTATCTGTCCCATCCCCTGTAATTACTGCTTTTGGTCACAATATAACTTTAGGAGCTCATTTAGGTGCTGCCAAAAGCGTGCGCCGTAGGTGTGCAATTAGGCTTCTGAGTTGTGCAGGTGTCGTGATGGCACTTGAAACTGCTTTAACTTTCTGCTCATAAAACCCAACCCTGGGGAAATGAATGTGGTCAGTGCTAAAGATGAACTTACTGATGTCAGGATTGCCCATTATTTTAGAGGGTGGCATCTGCTGTCTCCATGGGGCCCTCTTGTGTACACATACGGATAATTGCTGATGGGCAAGTCTCAGTCTGCGTGGTGGAGGCAATGTCACTGGTGGTGCTGGACAGAGCTGCCTGACAGGTGCATGGTGCCATGGCTTTGTGTGACAAGGAATGCATGGTGGCATGGCCCTCACCTGTCACTGACAGTCCAGTTTCTAAGCTGGATTTTTGGCCTATGCTATTTCAGAAAAAAGTGGGATTTGATCAGTGCTGTGGTTTGACTATGCCAGGGAACGGCAGCCTGTTCAAAAGGTGGGGTGGGAATGTGCAGCTGGGGTAGAAGGAGGGCACAGAGCTGCTGCTCTTAGCGGCCACACAGCCTTTACAGGGCTGTGTGGAATCACATTTATTGTGAGACCTCGACTGTTTTCTCTGAAAGTTAAATAAGATGGGAGACTGCTGGAGGGGAAAAGGTAGTCTCGACAGTTGGGTGTTGCCTACATTTTTTTCTCCACATGCGACTTTACTCCAGAAAAATGGGCACAGCTTTTCACAGGAGGCCAACAGCCTGATACAGTAACACTGAGCATTCAAGTCACAAATGAGCTGCTAGGAGCTCTGCTCTAGCAGTAGAAAGTGTTGGGTAATCCTCCAAAGTAAGATGGGCCAAGTGGGTATCCTTTGCTTGAAATTTTGTTTTCTTTTCCCTCTTTTTAAATAGGAAGAATGCTCCTATGAGATAAGGGAAGACTGTGGAATGTATTGCTGTTTAAATCGCTCAATCACAACAGTGTTGTACCCTATTAAAAAATAATAAAAATCTGTCTTCTGAACAGGACTTACTGGACTATTCTATTATAAAAAATGTTTAAGAAAAGAATTTAAATGGCTCTTAAGTGAGCACTCATATACTGAGCAAGACTGGGGCCAGCCACAATGTTGTCAATATCATGCTTGTACATTAAGTCCTTTGTTTCAAGAGATTATTTTAAAATACGAAGAAATTTGTTTAAGAAATCAGAACTTAATAAAAGCAGAGCTGAATTTGTAAGAAATTTGTTCAATGAGAAAGTACTTGTCTTTAGAGCCCAAATAATTTTCTTCTGAGTTTTTGTTTGTTTGGGGTTTTTTTTGGGTTGAGGGTTTTTATGTGCACAGATTATTTCTGCTTTTAAGAGAGACATTTGGAAAAATCTTAAACTAATTAGGAAACTTTGTTTTCTTTGATTTTCTTTTTCTCATTTAAAAAAAAAGCAAACTGGCCTGATTTTTGCTCTGTCCAGCATTTCTGTATATAAAAATCTAGAGCTAAGATGCCATACAGCTTTGCACTCACCAAATACTGTCACAGGCAAAAAAGACTAAACTTGGGGATAATCACTGAATTTATTACAAACAAAACCAGAGCGAGATGAGAAGTAAAATAAATCTTGAAAACACCTTCCTACCACTCATCCTTCCTCAGGCTCTACCTCCTCCCCTGCAGTGGCACAGGGAGACAGGGAATGGGGGTTTTGGTCAGTTTGCCACAGGTTGTTTCTCCCACTGGTCAGGGAGAGGAGTCCTTCCCCTGCTCCACGGGAGACAGTTCTCCACAAATTGCTGCAATATGGATCACTCTTCCATGAGGTGGACTCCTTCAGGCACAGCCTGCTCCTCCGAGGGTCTCCACAGGGTCACAGGTTCTACCAGCAAACCTGCTCTGGTGTGGGTTCCTCTCTTCATGGGTCTGCAGGTCCCTGCCAGGCTCCTGCCTGTTCCACCACTGGCTTCCCATTGGGTCACAGCCTCCTTTCAAGTATCCACCTGCTCTGGTGTGGGGTGGATCTCTGGTTCTCTTGTGAGACTCCATGAGCTGCAGGGACAGAGCTGCTTCACCATGGGCTGCACCATGGGCTGCAGGAGAATTTCTGCTCTGGTGCTTTCCAGCTACCAAAATCTAGCCACACAAACCCAATACAGCAAGCTATTTGTTACTTATCAATGTATTTAGGATTGCAATCTTGTTGACGGGGTTTTGTTTTTTCTTTCCGTGTTTGCTGATTTTTTTTAATGGAACTGGTTCACAGTGTTCTTTGACAGAAGTTGGTTAATCTGTTCTGCACAATGCCATGGCGTGGAGATTCTTTTTCGGTTTTGGGGAAATTACGCCAGCCTTACACTTCTGATCTCTGCTGCCTGTTTGATTCTGTGTTGCACCACTTCTTTTGTGATTCCTGTCATGGAGGACATCTAGGCAGAAAATGGGGTGGCTGAATGGCAGCTGAGCATGTGGACACTGAGGGGCAAGTGAGAGTGAAGGCTGAAGTGTGGGATTTTATGGCTGGATCACAGCATCCCCCTCCTTTTTTTCCCCATCCTAGTGTATACTTACTTTGCCTTTTATTAGCTGATGTGGAAGCACAGTGTGCTGCTTTGGTGGTGACAGCAGTGGCCAGAGCAGCCCCACGTGTCTGCAAGCCACCCCTGCAGGCTGCCACTCCGGACAAGGGCATTGCTCCCGCTGAGGGCTAGGGAGAGGTGATCTCCTTACAATTAATTTGGTGCACTCACATCGAGGGCTGGAATATGTGTCTGTTCATATTAGGAAATTTCATGTGCCTGATGTATTTTGGAAAGAAACCCAAACCTTTATCAGAATAAAGTTCTTATTGCTGAAAAACTTTGAACTGATGAATTAGCAGCTATTCTTATTCATGAGTTACATTAGGAAAAAAATTAGGGAAAAAAAATTTATTTCAATTAATTGTATCTTAAAATGTGTAAGTGTTGCAGGGTTTCACTTCTAAACTTTTCTTGTTTTCAGAAACAAGACACTGGACAGATTTTGTTGGATATGACCTATAACCAGTTGGGTGTGACAGAAAAGGAATATTTTGGTTTACAGCAAAATGAGACTTCAGTAGATTCACCTGTAAGTATAATAAATAATAAATGTGTGTGCATGTATATGTGTGTATAAATATAATATACATGTATGAATACACGCATACTCATGCACACACATGCACATAAAGAAAAAGCGTTTATTTTTAAATATTTTTAATCCATCTAATAGTTTTTCATTTCACAGCGATGGCTTGAACCAAGCAAACCCATTAGGAAACAGTTAAAAGGTAAGACTTGTTTTTACTATCTTGATTGTAACTTTGCTGTTCTGTTTTTCTGTGTTCTTATGACTAGAACAAATGAATGTTGTCCAGATGGTAGATTTTCTTCAAGAGCAAGTCTTGTGTCTGCCAGACTTTTCAGCAGATTCTTCTACTTCTCTTTACTCCTACCTGAGTGGAAATAAGACCTGGTAGATCATTAACTTTGATGCTATAAGAGCAGCTAAACCTGGTTTCTGAGCAGTGTTAGGCATGCTTAGATGGCCATGAAAGCAGTAGTCATATTGTGGTGCCAGTGAATTCCTCCTGAGAGGGAAGCAAAGGAAAAGGGGTTTTGATTGAGGGAAGCATTGCCAGTTTCATGTATTGGTTCTGGCAATTTCTTGTCTCACATACAATGAGAAACCCCAAATTCCATGCATTTTTATTAAAAAACAACAAACCGAAAAAACACCACCACACACTTCCAGGTGTATTTGTTGCTGTAGTATGTCTTATTTTATACAGCTTTGGGTAACACAGAATGCTTACCGAGAAGGACAGACTGGCCAGCATAATCCTGGCCAGAGAGGAGCTTAGGAGGACTGAGTGACACTGTCACAGTTTGTGCTGTGACTCTCGAGTTACGTTTTTCACCACTCTCATTTCTACCATGTGCTACAGATCATGCATTTTTATTTTAATTCATACACAAAATTAGCGTGGTGAACTTCTGTAATTTAATGTATTTATATGTAGGATAGAACTGAGCATTATCCCAACTGAGACACCTTAAATATATTTAGTGCTTTTCTCTCTTCCAGTACTTAGGAGGCAAAGGAAGCTCAATAATGCCTTTTATGCAAAGTAGCATATGCAAAGTACTTTAAATGAAAGCATTACTACATTTGAGAGTACTTTCTTCCCAAAGTTGGTGTTGGGGCATCAGGAGAGATTTCTCATAGTTTCTTTTAGTTTCATGAAAATAATACATGTGATTTCTATGTGGTTGTTCATGTAATTTTTCTGTAAAAGGAGAAATTAAAACATTAGGCTCTTTCATTTTTAAACTAAACATTGATTTGCTCTTCTGAAATATTGCAGGAGGTTTTCCCTGCACCCTTCATTTTCGTGTAAGGTTTTTTATACCTGATCCTAACACACTTCAGCAAGAACAAACCAGGTAACTTCTGTTTGATGTTTGCTTCCGTGAACTAGGAATGTGTCTTGCCCATGTCTGCAGCTTGGCAAGCTATGCTTTATTACATAGATAACTTTGTATAACTCTTGGTATTGAATGCATTTGGAATGGAGAGCTTGATGCCATGCTTATGGTGAGTAGTTTCTGATACACACAGCCTAAAACTCCGAGATACAGCTGGAATATAAATTACTACAAAGATGTAGGTTTTAAAAGTATGTTAATTTGCATCTTGAATTCCCTTTTTTTTTTTTTTGAGTCTGCATGCCCTAGGCCTATCTATCTTAGAAGTTTTGTATCAACACTGAGTCAGTTTAGAACATGTGTAGTAGATTTAATGCTGAGGGTGTGGGAGGGTGGGGTTTATTTTTTTTTGGGAAGAACAGATAACAGTTCTTGTTTTCTAGTTTGCCCATTACTTGTAACATGCAAAGATATATAATGCTTCAGTTCACAATAGACCTCTAAAGTTTTCTTTTTTAACCTATCTCTGAGTTTTTGGGGTGGTGGGGTACATGAATTAAAAGTAATTTTCAATTAATTTGTCACAAGATTTTAATTGAATACTTGTTTTGTCCAGTGCCTGTAATTTGGAGTTTAGAATTTGAAGGCATAGATTAATCTGGCCATAAATCTGGCATTTCTGTAGCGCTTTCATTGCTTATTAATTTCAGTGACTTGGGAATATAAATAGTACAACATGTGAAATTATATTTCTTGTAGAAAATTTAGCTGTTGACCTGTTTTGGTATTTGTTAATCATGCAGTTTTAAGCTGTTCTGCAGTTTAAAAGTGAAATTATTCTAAGATCTGCTCTTTAAGGTTCTTCACAGGCCCACTCTTCAGTATAAACTAACATTGTCAAACACACTAATAAGAGGAAGACTGAACTGCTCTTGGGGAATTGTTCAAGAGCTTTTTGTCAGTATATGCTGCTAGAGAAATGTCTCATCCTCCATTGAGTAGCTCCAAGATAGACTGTCACAGTCAACCTTGGTTGAGATTTGGGTTTTTTTGCCTTTTTTTTATTTCTTTTTTTAAAGTTGCATTCAAAATGAGTATTCCAGGGAGAAAAAAAGACCAGTTTAGTAGTGGTTTGGTTTTTGTAGTGTTAATTGTGACATTAATACTGTGGCCCTGGAATTGCAGTAGAGACTGCCAGAGATCCTTAAAAATGTTGTGAGAGTGAGTGGGTGGATAATTGCATATTTGTAAATGCCACTAATGTTTGTTCATCTGTTTGTATAGTTTTCTGGGAAATCTAATGAAATAAAACTAATATATGTAGTTATTTAGTTATTTAAATCATACCATTTAAAAATAAATGCACGTTTCTTTTCCAAAAAAATCATTTCTAGGCATTTATTCTTTCTGCAGTTGAAGACTGATATCGCAGAAGGAAGGTAATAAGAAGAATCTCCGATTTCTCTATAATTCTTTTAAAAATAAAATTAAAAAGCCTTTTACCTGAGGGTATTGTTGCTGTAGAATTGTCCCAACTGCTTATCCCAATTGTCCCAAAAATATGCCTTGTGAAACGTTGCTTTAAAGGAAAATCGCATTGCTAGGAAATGTTACAAATTTTCACATAGCTCACTTATTAAAACAATTTAGAAGTCTGTTGTGAATGAGGTGTAGGAGATGCTGAGTGTCAACAGGCACAACATCAGCCACAGAGATATTTGTGCAAGGCTTGGTGTGCCAGGCATGGAATTCCAAACCTGGGGAGCCGCTGCCTAGTGCAGTAATCAGGAGGGAGTAACAAAGGGCAGTTCCTGCTATCGTTTCTCGTGATTTCAGGGTTATATTACCTATATCGTGGGCATATACCCAGTGGTTTCTTTGGCTGCGATTTCTGTGTGTTTGTACATTAAAAAAAAATAAAAAGGAAAACATGGTCAAAGTATTTGTTGCCAAATGTCAGTTGCCTGCAGGTGTTGGCTTTTTTCTTTTACAGAGTCAGTTTTGGTCGTAACATCAGAGCTGTCTTTGTGCTTGGCATTTGGCTAATTTTGGTGTTTGTGTCTAGTTTTAAATACACCAGGATGCAGCTATTAAAGTAATGTCCAGAGCCCCATAAATCTCTCTTCTCCTTTTTCTTTCCTGAATAATCATCCAGCAAGAATTTGAGCATGTCCTTTTCCAATTAGTTACTTCCAGTCACTTAAGGAGGTGTTTAATATCCAGTTGTACTGTGCTTTAACAATCAAACTTAGTAAGAAAAAAACAGATAGTCTTTGAAGATAAATTAGTCTTCACATGCTGAACTAATTGAGAGACAGTTTTAATAAGACAGGCACACAGCCTACGTTTAAATAAAATTACTTCCTCTCCTTTCCAGGTTGTCATGCCCCATTAATTCTGCTGTTGTCCTGGCATCATATGCAGTACAATGTAAGTAATAACCAACCATTATTTTGTTAATAAATTTATTTGACCAACTACCTCCTTGGCTGTTCGGCACTGAAAAGTCAGGAGAAATTTCTTTCCTTATCTATTTGTGCAGAGTATTCAATATACAGGTGCAGGTTATTAAAGCAGCCTCCAGAGACAGTCTAAATAGAAAAAGAATACTTTTTAGAGCTGTCAAAAAAAAAAAAAAGTTGATACAAGAATAATGTTGCTATTTATCTGTGCTTCTGACTGCTGACAAAAAAGTCAGGTTTGCACTGTCAGTGGAAACAAAACAGTGAAACTTACTGTGTGTTACAATAGCTTCGGGAAAGCATTCCAAGGGAATAAGTGATCATCTAGAGAACAGATAAGAGGAAGGTAAACTCATGGTTAAGAAACTTACATAAGTGTTCTTACATAATGTTTGTTTCATGGAATTTGGGTTGTTAGTTTTGTAAAACTGGCCTTTTGCAATACATTTAGTGGGATGACATATAAGAACCTACATCTTTCTAATCTGCCTTCAACTTGCAAAAAAAATTCAAATTATGATACTAGAAAAACATCTTCTGTAGGAAAACCAAATTGGAGTCTGATCCAATGTCTCACAAGCATCCTCAACAGATAGTGAAAAACAGCTGGAGGAAGACCTCTCTCATTAAACAAATAAGAAAAAAAAACAGGTTGAGGGTTTAGTGGAGTTTGCATATTTGTTAAAATAGTCAGGGGAAAGTATGCAAGAATAGTTGTGTAATTATTTGGCTGACTCTCATTTCTTTTATGGAAAGGCTAACAAGGCCCACAAAAACAATTGAGGTATTTTTTGTTTGAAATAAGGACCAAGCTAAAATAACTAAAGTGTGGTTTTCAAAGAAGAATGTGATAAACACTTAGTATCTATTGAAACCCTAAGAGTCTATGAAACATTTGCTTTTATGTTTAAGCATGTCATATGTTCCACCTTTTTATAAAATGAAACTGTAATCAGATTCAAGCTTCAGTAAGAGCAGTTGAAACCAGAAGAATTTTCCATAGTAGGTGGCAGTCCCAGTTTTGGAGCCAAATGAAGTGCATCCTGCTCTGGTGTTTCTGAGGCCTAGTAAGAGCATTTGAAGGCTGAAGCACTCTGCACCATTAGGATTGCTAAATGAGCTACTGGAGATCCAATTGTGCTAAAGCTCAAAAATGAAGAATGCGAAGGTTTTATCACAAAGTGAAATTAATCATGCTATATCTAGTGTACCCCAAATCCCAAAGTAGTTTCTGTTTCCCCTTCAGTTTTATAACTGTTCCCTTTTTAGTGCTTAGGCTAGGATGCCTACTAATGCAGTTATCTGTACTAAAGGAGAATGACAGGACAATGAAGATTGTCAAAGGGTGCTACTGTGTTTTAATCATTGTCCTTCATGGTGGATTCTGGATTCCCCATTGAGCTATTTGCCTGTTTTTTCTAACTCCTGATAGTGCTGCTTTTACCAGGTGGTAGTTTTTGGGTTTCGTTGTTTTTTTTTTTTATTATTTCTTTTTCTTTTTTAATTAAAAAAAGCCAAAGCACAAAAAAAACCACCAAACCCAAAAGTAAGCTTTTTTTGCAATCTGATGTCTTTTCTGTTGCTGTTTGTAAATACTGATGTTTATTCTATTCATAGTAAAGAATGAAATATTTAATAGAAAGACATATTCCCTTAAGGTGGTTTTTTTGGTTTTTTGGGGTTTTTTTTGCTTTTACCTGCAGATGATTGCATAGGAAAGACATTTTTGAAATCCAAGGGTTTTGGTCTCCTTACTGAGTCACATTTGCTGTGATTCCTGTTAACTGAAATTGTTTTAAGTAGTTTTCTATTAGTGTTTTTATTTCTAATCATTCTTAGTAAGGAGAGCTGAAGTCCTTGGGTATGAGGTAGCTGCTAATGAGAAATCCATTGTCTGAGGTTGCCATGAATCAGTTCTACCTGAGCTATTTACTGCCACTTCTTGACAGCTTTTAGGCTGCTCTCTCCTTCTGTAGCTTCCCTTGTATGCAGAAGGGGAAGTCCTTGTTGTCTGACAACATTGTGGGTTGTTTATTTAAAAGGTGTAGCACTTGTTGCTGATGGGAGGGTTGAAGCACATCTCTTCCGCAGTGTATGAAGTCTGGTGTTTGATATTTCTGCTCTTGCTTCTTAACTAGGATTTTTCCATGTGCTGGTTGTACGGTTGGCCTTCAGAGGCTTTGTCTGAGTTTTGCAAGGAGACAGTTTTTGGCGGCATCTGCTGTGCTGCTGGGATGCTGCTTCTCTGTAGTGCCCTTTGCGCAGGCATTTGGTTCTGAAATAAAGCTCGGACGTGTCCCTCTGCCCTGCTGCAGCACACCCTGCCTTGCCTGGTGGGGCTGTTACAGGGGAATGCAAGTGGGTGTGAATACTGTGTCTAAATAACATGTGACTGAACCAGATTACGAGCATAGTTCAGACACTTCAAGAAGAAGTTGTTAGTGTATTATCAGGAATGTGCTTTATGACAAAACAATCAGTGGATTTTGAAATCTTTTTTTTTTTTTTTTTTTTTTAAGAAGAACTTGTTAAGGTGCATTTCAAACAATTTCATCATTGTGAGGTTGGAAGGGGATACACTCATACTGAAAAATGTTAATGATAAGTCGTTTGTTTTTACTAGTGTAAAATGGGAATGTTGTACCATCTGTAAAACCAAATAAGGAGACCTATACAGTACGTCTATTCCTTTTTTTATTTCAAATGTCACAAAGCTGATTTAGCACCACTTGTTTTCTATCACTTCATGTAGCAAATTTCCATTTCCAGGCCATTGTTTAAATGCCCAGCTACTGGTATGTAAGAAGTCCCACGGGTTTTGTGAGAATATGCTCTTATGTTAATTAATCCATTGCTGACTTAGGACTTGAATCTGAAGCACAGCAATAAAGCCAACAAAGATATTATGAAGGCTTCTAAGCTTGTTTTTTCCTGAGCATCATTTGCTCCTGTCTCCTGTGGTCTTGCTCCTCTCAGCCCTGCTTTGAGAGCCAGGAATCGTCTCTAGCATGCTGCTGTTTGTCTTTGGGAGTTTGTTCAGAAAGGGGTTGACTGGCTGCTAGGGATTCAAATGGACTTTAACCTCTTCTAAGGAAGGGAAGGCTGGTGAGGATGAGGAGTCAAGGAAAGCAGAGCTTAGTGTGAAAGTCTCTCAGGGACTGGGAATAAGAGAGTTAGAATTTTGAGAATGCTAGAAGACCAATATCCAGGAGGTAGAGGTGGGCTGTAAGATTTGGAGAAACACCAACAGCAGCTCCACAGTGAGGCCTGACTCTTTCTTCTAACTTGCCTTCATTTTGCCTCACTCTATAGAAATTAGGTTGAAACCTCAGACTTCCTAGGGAGACTTCTCTCTTTTTATGGTTAGCATTTGGGGATTTTTCTCTGTTTGTGCTCCCCACCAATTCTTTCTTGAAGTGAAATAGTGCTCAGAAGGACGTCTTATGTAAGCTGAGAGGTTTGCTTACAGATTAGCCAAGCTTCTGCTTCTTTCCAGAGCATCTTTAACCCTTGTGCCCTAGAATCACAATCAGACTGGATTAATAGAGAGAACTTTGAGCTGAATTTCCGGTGTTTGAAATTACTTACTAGGTGTGTTGGGTAGTCTGAGGATTGTGTGCATGTCACATCTGTTCTCCTGAAACCTGCATCAGTGCTGTTCAGTCACAGGTACCTTATATCTTACAGTACCTGTCATCACCAGTGCCAGTGTTATCTGTGTGATGGTGATGAAACTCCCAATACAAGAAGTAGCTTGGAGAGATTAATTGAAATACATTCCCATTTCCTTCCATATGGTTCACTGAATACTAGATTGCTGCTCCTGAGCTTGCCAGCATCTCTGTACAACAGGTTCTTCTAAGAGTGTCTTGATTGTTTAAAGACAGGAACTTTCCAGCTCTTTTGGGCTGGTTTTCCTTAATTATATTTTACAGTTGTGTTAGGCAATACAGGGACCACTTCAGGAGATCATTGCTTCAAGTATTGTTCATGTGATAGTCTTCCATTAAGCCACAAATAATTTTTTGAACTGTAACACTTCAAAACAAGGTACAATCTCCAGAGTGGAGAGCCCCAAGATTGGGATATTGGCCAGTGCTGTAGCAGAAGGAGCTGACTTTCTGCAGTGCCTCATAGACTTGATACTATTCTTCTGTGTTTTTAAGTTGGATGAACCTATCAAATATTTTTTTGTAACGTAACTGAAAAGGGGGAAAGAAGAGTTTCCCAAGGTCAATGTCCATATAGTACAGTATTGCACTCATGGTAATGGCCTCAAGTTGTGCCAGGGAAGGTTTAGGTTCTGTATTAGGAAAAATTTCTTAGCCAAAAGGGTTGTCAGGCTTTGGAAGAGGCTGTCCAGGGAAGTGGTGAAGTCATCATCCCGGGAGGAATTTAAAAAATGTGTAGATGTGGCACTGAGGGATATGGTTTAGTGGTAGGCTTGGCAGTGCTGGATTAAGGGTTGGACTCAATGATCTTAGAGGTCTTGTCCAGCCTAAATGACTTTGTGATTCTCAAATCAGTAGTGGTGAATGCTGAGAAACAGCACATATGGCAGAGGATCAGACGCATTAGTTTGGCAAAACCTCACAATGTTTTGGGAGTACTCGTAGCTACTCCTTTAAGTCTTTTATCCCAATACTTTCTCAAAATGAATACTCTTTGTACTTTGGATTATATTTTGCTTTTCTAAATACCTTTCTTGACTGTGTCTGTATGGTTTCTGAAGCGCGTGTTGTGTTTGAGATGCAGAAACAGCATTATACAACTTAGTATGATTTATAGTTTCTAATTTGTTTCTTCCTTTTCCTTGTGACTATTTTTTTGTGTTGTTGTTTAACTGTATCTGGGTTTTGAGCTGCTGATTTTTATTTTTTAGTTCCTTTAATAAAAGACATTACAATGACTGGCTCATTTTTCATTCTGGAGTGGTAAATAACTTGGAGACTACCATTGTGTATGCATAGTTTTCCTTTTTTTTTTCCCCTACAAATGTTCCTTTGTTTTTATTAATGCCTAATTTTTCATTCTGTCTTACCACAAAATGGCCAGCTGTTGTAAGTGGTCATAAGCAGCTATTTACAGTCATGCCTAGGCCGAACATTTTGTAAGAGCTCTTGAGTGTGAAGCATTATTTCCTTTCACAAAACAAGTTGGTTTTAACTCACATGATAGCTAGTTCTACTTGTCCAGTAGGGACATCACAATTACTTAGGGGATGAATGGGTTAGTGTTCATGTTCTCATCCTTATTTGGATACAGGTTCCACTTGTTGAAACACCTTTCTTTCTCTCAACATTCACTTCTGAGGATTTTGGTCCTTTTAAGAATTTCTCTCTGAAAACCATTTTCAACATGGTGTAATTTTGCTCATTGCAATGGATCCTTTTAGTCTGTCTTTAATAAGTGTCTACATTTTTATGTTAGTTCTTTGAAACTGAATTCTGCTGTAGCAGATTGTTTTCTGATTCCAGAAACATTTTGATACTTGACTAATTTGTAGTTACTGTTGAGAAACATTTATGCTAGGGAGTTGACCTTTCTTCTTTTCTCTTTTTGTGCCAAGAAGCAATCACTTAAAATTTCTAAACTGATTAAACTGTATAAATTAAGTATCTTTTCTTTTTGTACCTCAGTGTTCATATGAAGATAAATTAATCATTAGCCTTTAATACTACATTTCACCCTCATCTCAAGAATGTGAGTCATTATTGCTGTCCTGATTTGGAGGCAAGTCATGATCCTAACTATGTTTTGATCCTGGACTGCAGTTTTATACCTGAGGATTTTTAGAATTTATATGCAAGATTTTCCTGTTGTTTGGTTATTTTCTGTTCCCCTGCGAACCTGATCTTCGTATGTAGTTATCCTTTTTTTTAAAACAGGCGACTCAATTCACTTTTGTGCTTTATTCATGTGACCTAAAATATTAAACTTGCAACAAGGTTACAAATTCAATATGAAACTGCTTGATTCTTTTCTGGTGCACTTCTCAGGTCCATGGAAAGTTGATATTAAGCCAATTTTTAAAGACTAGCTTTTGTAGGCATTCCTTTGGACCAGTTTGTCCATATGTTCTATAACTGATTTCCCATCACAGTTAGCCAATGAGCCACTCATACAATTCCCTTCTGATATCTGAAGTTACTCGAAATGCCCATGCACAGAAATAGCTTCTGGTGCTATTACTTTGTATGCAATTTTTTTTTAGTATTATTTAAAAGCAAAGTCTGTAGAATTGGAGAACAGTATGTCATCTGCACCTTGAAGGATATCTGAACAAATTACTTTTGAAAAAAGTATGAAGAATATATGGCTTGTTTAGGCTTCAATAAGTCATAGACAGATCCTATGCTCTGTAAACATATATGATCTCAAGACTTGTGTTTCAAGGACTTACAGGCTCTTATGGTCTTGAAAGTTTGTAGAAGTAGTGTTTTGGTATGTCAACATGGCTACTTGGCTATTGAACTCTTCCTTTACTAGAAATTAAAAGATAAATGTCCTCTTTTAATTGAATATGGCCTTCTAAATGAATGGTCCATCACTTTCCTTTCTTTAAAGCCTTTTATATTAGATATAGAACTCTAAAATACAAAATTCTGATATTCAAATATCGGAGGTTTCTTTGTTTTTTGACTCATCATTGGTTCCATTTTCTCTCACTTTTTATCATTTGCCAGTTATAATAAATTAAAGAGCAACAGTGGTCTAGAATGGAGAAAGGTAAAAATATGCTTATTTTTACACTGTAACTTTATCTTCATTGAGTCGGTATCTGCTGACTTGTGATCAGAGTAGAAACTGTCAGGAGAAACTCATATTAGAAATAGGTCTATAATATTTCCTGCCCTTCTGCTCTCTTCTGGAGAAATCCAGTAAAGAGATAGAAGCATCATGGTTATTATTCTTGCCGACATCTCAATATGTCCTAAGTTTTTTTCCTACTTGGATAATTAAATCTTACACAGGATCATTAGTCTTGAAAGATGTTTCTCTTCTGCTGTAACAGCTGGCTAGGGAGTTGGAGAAGTTAAATTGTCCCCTTGTTGGCGTGGCCTCAGGTAGCTAGGAGGAAGAGGGAAAAAAGCCCAGAGTAGCCTATTTCAAAGATTAGAAAGAGGACTACCTCATAATGTATGAAGGAATAACAGTTGTCCTCTTTAGAGAGGGTAAAATTACAGTAAAAATATCTTTTCCTATTGCAAAGAAAATTGAAGTGGAAAACAACATTATCTTATTCCTGGCAATCTGGTCTTTTCCCATTGGCAAGATTGTAATTCAAACTAGCTGCAACAAACCTTAAAGATGTAGGTTGCTTCGCAGAAGAGATAGGTTGTGTTAAAGACTAGTAAAGGAAAGGATCCTCAATAAACTACTGTAATCTGTGAAATTGTGGGTTTTATTTTACACTGGTTTTTGCATAGTGCTTAGTTCTAAAAGTTTCGAATTTTCACTTTTTATTGTTGTTGCCTTAGACTTAGCCTTGGCAGGCTTGGACTTTTGTTATAATATAGATATTCTTAAAAATAATTTCAGTTTCTTGTGATACTTCTGCATCTTCTGTCTTGATTGGTTTGTTGGGTTTTTTTGGGGGGGGGTTGTTTTGGTTTTTCTCATTCTTCTTTTTGTGTTCTTCTTCAGATAAATTTTACAGTAATGTTCAAATATGTGTTTTGGTTTTAATGGTAAATATTTAGTCCTTTGCCTGCCATTTTGCTAACTAATTTAAAGTTCAGGCTTCCTTTAAAAAAAAAAAGAACTAAGCATGTGAGAACATCTGAATTCAAAATAATTAGTTACTCTTTCTCATTCCCCTTTTAATTTATATATTTCTCTTGATGCAGACAATTAGGTGTGCAACTTTATTAGTTTGTGATTGCATTTCTCTGGGTATTGTCTTGTATCACTGTAGTTCCATTTTCTGGGCCATATAAATCATGCAGTTTGGGTATATAAGTGGCAAATATTAGTTATCCCCTGCATTACAGATCCTACATAATTATTAGGTGTAAGTTATTTCTGATATGCCTCGCATGCCCCTCAAGTTGAAATTATACCAGTAACTTCTGGGAAACTTTAAGGCTTTATAATCACTATTCCATATTCCTTACGAAAAAGAAGGTTAGTACAGGTTACAGTTATTTACTTTTTGTAGCAGCTTGGTAATGTTATGTGTCAATCAATGGTTATTTCACATGTTCTGTTAAGTAATTCACAGCTGAATTTCTGAGATGGTGCCATAATTGGTAGTAGAGCGATTTCCACCTGAATTTGTGAAGACTGGATGCTTTTTAAGTGACAGATCTTGTTGAAGACTTCTAATATGTTCTAGTCAAGTAAATGTGTCAAATTGATTTCATTTGCCATCTCTGACTGAAGCAATTTGGTGTTCTCTGATGTTACAGTACTGCACGTCTGTGCCAGCACGGCACATGGTGTCTGTCTGGTGCTGTTACAGCTTGTGGTGCAAAAGTGGGGCTATATAAGTAACTAAATAAAGTACTAAATAAAGTACTGAGTCATTCAGTGCTTGAGATTATAGTGATGGTAAGTATATTTTGAAAATATCTTACTTCATTGGTGTCATACAATTCCCTATGTTCAACACTGCTTGTCTGTTGGCAAATAATTGATAATTCCTGCATTTCCCCATATGTGTATGTATTTCAATGAGAAGGAATTTCTTCTAAACAATAATCCAATTAACTATGAAAACCTTGTATATGTGTTTCTTGTTTCTTAACAGCACAACTTGGAGACTATAATGCTTCAGTGCATTGTTCAGGATATCTGTCAAATTACAACTTTATACCAGAGCAGAACAAAGATTTTCTTACCAAAGTAGAAAAGCTACATGAGCAACACAGGTAATGTGAACTTTTAGTTCTCTTTCACCTCTTGGGCTTTTAAAGGAAAAAAAGATGACGAAAGGAAGACTCAAGTTCTTAGTAGTTTCATTACAACAGCCAGTTGTATTTCATATAGCTTCTGTTAAATTAAATACTTGGGTTTATCATAGAGTTGCTAGTTGAATTATATTCAGAGTATGATGCTAATGTGTTGAAACATTTCAATAAATTTCTAGTTATAATCTCCAGTAGATTAGTTAGCCTTAAACATTATTAAAGATAACAAGCTAGAGTACTATACTAGATGTTTGAGGGGTTTTCTGGATGAAGGACATTTGATAATTTTTCAAATTCTATTGATTTTTTTGTCCATATATGTGGAAAAAAACTCCAATAAATGCCATAACCATAAAACACTTCAATTAACTTTGTGCTTTCACTCCCCTCTCCTGAGTGTAATACAAACGCTGCAACAGATTATTTCAGTCAGTGCACTGCTAATTATTTTTTCTGACTCTGCTGATTTGTCTCTTGTAAGACTGCAGCTTTGGAATTAATGGTGTTGATCAGGTACTTGCAAGCTGAATGCAAATATGCCAATCTAAGAAATTGTCTGTGAGCAAATGAAATCCAAATCTCTGTAGACTTGTTTTCTCTGTCTGTATCTTAACTGCAGCAGAGCTAATTCCCTGCTCTCTTAGTTTCTTTGATTTATACCCTGAAATATTTCCATTTTCATCTCTTCCTAATGTCCCTCAGCTGTTTTTTTCTCATCTTTCAATACTTTCATGTTTCCCTCTAGTTTCTTTACTGCTAGTGAGTGCAGTGAGTAGTTCTGAACTTCTCGTGTGCTCCCTGGCAGTCCAGAATACGCGTTGTCATTTATGGGACGAAAGAAGAAAACAACTGAACTCTTGACTCCAACTGTCCTTTCTGTTGGAAGTACTAATCTGGACTGCTTCCCGAACAGTTCATGTTCAGGAACACAATAGCTGATGCCTCTACTCCTTCCAAATTAATTTGCAGTTTCCAGTAGGCTCAGTAGTTTTTTGAGGGGGACTTTTAGACAGGAATGAGTGATGAATTTGCTTGTCTTTAAGAAGCAGTCATCTTGAGGACCACTGAGGGAAGTATATGAAGAGTCTTGGAGTGGCTGGGTTGAACTCATGTATTTAGTACTGTGGTAGCAAGAGATATAAAACTGATTATGTCCTGCAGAGGAAAGATCAGAAGTTACCATTGGTCCAGACTAAGGTGTGGTGGGGTCTGTTGGAAAGACTTTTTTCTTCTCTGGGTCCTTTCAGTGAAATCAATGCTTTCATTGAGTGTCTTTGGTAGAGTGAAGCCTTGATGACTGAGAAGTTTAACTTCAGTATTGAAATTAACAGTCATGTTGGTAATTGAAGGCCTGAATAAAAATACTGACTATATTGGATTGGAAAAAATGTTTCTTTATTGTTTTGACACCTCTTTTGAAACTTAGCTCTTGAGGCCAATTTACTTCAGAGTGTGAAGAGAGGCAGACAAATTATTATTTATTACTGTTATTATTGTTTATCCTGGCAGTATTTATTACATACTCCTTTGGCATTCATAGAGAATACTTATGTCTGGGACACGAATTTGACTAGGTCAGTGACAAGAACATACTTGACAAGAATGGTTCTGGTGTTCACCAGAGCTGCTGGGAAGGAAAGATGGAAAGGAAGAATTTACTTTTTTACCCTTTGAGAGAACATTGTTGCTTTGGAATGAGATTTCTGCTAATCTGGAATAAATAATATTTGCTGTAAACCGTATAGGTTATCTGTAAATTATTATAGCTTTGAAATTGGTATTCTTAGATTACAGGGATTTAAAGCCAATCCTGTAAACATCTACCCTTTTATCATTCTGTAGTGTCTATCCTTTGGGAAACTTTCTCAAAGGAAAAGAAAAAGGCTTGTATTGCTGAAATACAGACTTGAGAAGTTATATTAAGTCTTGTGTTGTTATGTGTTGTAACTCAGTGCGAGCTTTTTGTTACCTAGGTTTTATGTTGCTTTGCAAAATCTGAGGAAGTATTCCCTGAACAAGTCCATGTCACACTGTTCAGTGGACAGTATGTAGCTGCCAAGAAAGCAGCTATTGTCTTATTGAACTGGTATAGCTTCAGAAATTTTCCTTCTGTGTTCATCCCTAAATCCATAGGGGGATTTTTCTGTATGTTGTTGGTTCTAACGTGGTTTTCCTGCCGTGTTTTTGCTTAGTTACATAAGCAGCCTGAGATCTTAGGATGCAGATATTATCCAAATTGGTAAGGTTTTCATAGTGCTTGCTAGATCCAGCCGCCAGTTTGAAGAGAAGGATGCATTTGAAACTAAATAGGATGCTTATATTCCAGATGAGGTTCGTTAGTCCTTGGGTATCAGCAACTATAAAAATTGGAACATCAAGACCAGTATCCTCTTGCCTGTTTCTCTCACTGAATAATTACCATCTGCTTAGGGACCTGAGGGTTTCGCCTCTAATTGAGTAGGAGGGTGTAACAATAACGAGTAAAAAACCTAAGTCTGTGCTGAGATACATGTTGGCCCTTCAAGACACAAGGCATGACTGGTCTGGTGTAGATGGAGTATACAGATTGAGAATTAAAATTTGCAGGCATATCTTGTTAGTGTGCAGCAGACCTTCTGAACGAAGTACTTGATCAAATTATTTAGAATGACAGCAATGTACTCTTACAAACATATTCAGCATCCTTTTTTAAAACGAAATGGCCATTTTGCATTGGTTTGCTTCTGTAATTTTCTGACACAGTGAAAGACATAAGGTCTACTAAAGTTTTTGAGAATCAAGGTGACAGTAGTCAGTGTACATGTAGATCTGAGAAACCAGTTTAGCTCAGGATTGTGACAAACAGCTCTTTTTTTCTGTCTTTGCTCTTTTTTTCCTGATATTATGTCATCCTTAAATCACACTGACCATGGCTTTCCAGTTCAAGGCAGCTTTCAGTTTTCTGGAGCATTTCCTAGAGTGGCTGTTTCAGGGCATAGTATTTTGATGGCTTTGCATTTGAAAGGAGGGATATTAATTGGAAGTAATAGATGCTGGAGTTCTTAACTCAGTGTCATGTCAGCTTTTTGCAGGTTGTACCTAAATTGCATTTGATTAATGTAATTTTATGCGTGTTATTTTGGAAGCTCACCTAGCAAAGAGTTGTTTTTACCTGTACTTGTAGAAGCTTTCTTGAAGACGAGAAGGTCAAATGATTGTATGTCTTAGCTGCAGGAGAAAAAAATATTTTAGGACTTATAGATTGTAGGTAAACTCAGATGGCTTTTCCTTGGTGAGTTTCATAACTTTAACTTCTAATCTGATCTCTCCCCTTTATTTTGTTAGTACATTTGTGCTTCTAATCTTTCTTCTAAATGACTTCTTTCTGAGAGACTATTAAATATATAGCATTTACAGATACAGCTTCTTACTATAAAGTAAGATTTTATAGGGGAATAGTTTCTTCATCTCCTTGAATATAACAGATAACAAAGATTTTTCTAAAAAGAGCTGGTCCAGAATGGCTAAGGTAATAAAATCGTGTATAATTCGCTCAATTTTTTTGAGAGTACTTTAGCAGGGCCTTCAGCAGTAAAGAACTCGTGGCACTACTTTATGTGGGGTTAATTCTCAGACGCTGGACTGTGGCATTCTTCTGGTTTTACGCATTTGGAATAAATATAATATCATATCTTTTATTTTTGACTTATCTGTCATTCATATTTATTGTTTTTTCCCTTCTTTTAGTGGCCTCAAGCAATCTGAAGCAGAGTCCTGCTATATAAATACAGCACGAACACTTGAATTCTATGGAGTGGAATTGCACAGTGGTAGAGTATGTTTACATTGTAATTTTTCCCTTGGAAAGTAAATTTATATGCTTTTTTTTTTTTTTTTACATGAATCAAAAGCAGTAGAAAAAGGTAGTATTTAAGTATTGACCTTATCATGTGTTATTTTGAATAAGAGGTGGATAATTTTTCAATAACTTCTGTGTAACATAGGTGCTGGAATTTCAACCAAATAAGCTAGAGCTCCTCAAAAGTGTAACAATGTATTTTTAAGTTAAACTGTTTAATTACTGAAATATATTTTACTTAATAATTTTACTAGTGTTTCTGAGTGTCTTAACATGAAAGAAAATGAATGCTCTGTTTAGTGCTATTAGTTGGCAAGTGTTTTAAGAGTTTAATTTCTCTGAATTTCTAGCAGTAATTTCTTAAGTGTTATGAATACAGAGGGTTTTTGTTTTGTTTAAATTCCTGTATTCCCTGATTCCAGGCTAAATCTAGGAAGTATTTAACAGCTTGAGAGATGACCACTAAAAATGTATTTGAAATCTTTTAGATACAGGATGTGAATTGATAAGAAATATGTCCTAGTATTTCACTGGCTACTGCTATTTAATTCTTTGACTACACTATTCATCTGAAGTGAATCCCCAAAATTCTTTTTTATTTACATTCTAGTGGGCAAGTTACCAGTTGTGCTTCTATCTAATAGTAAATTGTATCGGTATAAGGCTTGTAGTATAAAAACTAAAGGAAGCGTACTACAGATAATTGATTTCCTAGGTGAAGATGATTTCTAGTTTTCTTAACATTTTCCTGAGGTTTGTTAATAATCCTGACACTGAGAGTTATAATGAAAAATTCATAAATTTCTCTAATGATGAGGAGGGAATAGAATAAGTAATTTGTTTCCTTCAGCATGATATTTTCTTCTTGTTTTTCTTTATGCTGCCACAGGTAAGTGAGTGTTGCATTGGATTTCTAGGAATTCCTAAAGTACTTCTGTATGAAGCCACTGTAATTACATTAATATTCATGAAATACAGTGCTCAAAAGGCTTTTTTAAGAATGGAGAAAAGTAGAAAGGAAAGGAAATGCTCTTATTAAATCTGACTTTGTATAGGTACCCTGTCTGTTCATTGGGTCAGCTGTCACCTTTCTACTTTATTGAAGAAGCTCTTCCTTATTACACTTGAGATCACTATATGCACTTAACTTGATTGGATGTTTGCCTTTTAACTTCTATTATAGCCTAGTATTTTGTTAAGCCAACTTGAGTGCTAAGACTTCCACTGTGTGACTAGTGTCTTAATATTAATGGGATGCTGTTTCTGAAAGCTCTTGCAATTTCCAATATCCTTCCTGAGCTGCAGGTCACTGAACTGCATGCAGGATGTCAGTAGTGGTCATACCAGTGCCAAGTAGTGAAGATAGACTGGATTCAGACATTTTCAGCTAAATGAAATTTCACTGCAGACCATCTTGCTACTGTTTCAATCCAAAATAATCGTTTTATCTCAATTCAAATTTTTTTAAGGATAAAATATTTGAAGTGATCAGTTTTTTCTGGGAATTGAACTAGACATCTAGACATTTAGAAGCTGCTAGGAAGGAAATAGAAAGCAAACCAGAAAATATCATGCCACCTTTCAAATTGAGTTTTGATATCATTTGAATGTTGAGCTTCATTCTTCCTCTCCCTTTCTTATCTCAAAGTAGGTAATGCAAAAAGAAAAGCACAGAGAAGGATAACAATCATGAATGTTTTAAGAAAAAGCCTTCTGTAGCAGGTGAACAGCAAGGAGAACATGAATAGCCAACAATTTTTTATTTTTTACTTTTTTTTTCTTTGGTAGTAAAAGGTTTAAGGATCTTCAGTCTACCCAGAAAGAGACAGGTTTAAGTAAAGGAACTTTTTCCATAAGGCTGCAGTTGAACTGTAAGTGTTACTGCTGTTTTAATGAATGCCCAAGGTGAAATAGCTATCAGGAGCAGTCAGGCAGTCACTGGAGTCCATTAAACATAAAAAAAGCTTCTAAACCAGGAAATCCTCTAGCTGTAAATGACCTGAAGCTGAGAAGGGGAGTCGTTAGTAGGGGTGTAGTTGATTGTCTCTGAGGTTTTGTACTTCCAGAACGTCAGTTGCAAGTCACTGTTTGGGTTGAATGCCATGAGGCAAATCTCTCAGCCAACGTGAGGTTGGTCTTGCTCCTGTAGGCCTGTAAAAAGTTTGCAGGGAAGGTTATAAGCTGCTTCTTCACAGAGGCTACCATGTCATGCCCCTGCTTCAGCAGGGGTGTTTACAGCGCCTCCTGATATCCTCCCCCCACCTCAGTACTGCTTTTAAATCATCCTTCCAGTTTCGTCACATCCCAGCGCCTTGACCAGATTTAGCAGAGGCTAATTAAACTGTGTCTCTGTGAAAGGCTTCGTCTCTCGGGATTCTGTTGATCTTGCTCCTCTTAGATTGTGTATGACAGAAGAACCAGGTAACACCTGGCTTTTATACTAATGGCCCAAAGAAGCTGGTGCTCCTGTACTCGTGGTTGAGAGTGGGGTACTTCTGGATAATGTTTCTTGAAGAGCAGATGAATATATAGTTTTCCTTTATTTTTTTTTTTTTTGTTTTATGATGCAAAGTTAAATATTTAACATAAGTGTGAGCTTTCTTTTTAGCAACTTGCTAAACATGCAACTTTAATCTGAGCTCAGTTTTCATCTGCAAACATTCCTGCTTGTTTTCTGGTGAAAAATCTGAACTGCTAAAATATTAAAAAATGCAATAGTGTTAGGAGACTCAGGAGAGTGAATTCGATATCTTAAAACTATATTGATATTTCTTGAATTCCTAATCTCCTTTTGACTCTGGACCACTATCCCATCTGCTCAATAATTAATCTGCTGTTAACTCATCTTTCATTTTTACTCAGAGAGTCAAAGATAGGAAATTTGTTGAATCAATATTATTTCCATATCTACAAAAATCAAGATGGTAATTGTAAATTAAATCGAATGTGAATCAGTACTTAACTAGCTAGATGCCTGGCATGATAATTTTTTTATCTTTACAACTTTTTTATTATTATCTTCTTCATGTTACGTGTTTTTTTGATAAATATATGCTTATTATTTCTTCATTGTGCAATTTATGAGCATAGATGTTTTGAAAGGGAAATAATTGTACATCAATATCATATTTCATATGAGACCCTCTCTTTATGCTATTCCAACATCTTGGTTTTGTGCTTCTTAGGCACAACGCAAGAGAATTCATAATAACAAATAACATGGGAGATTATTAGTTTGGGCTGGTGCAGAGGAGGGTGAGGAGTGAACTTTGTTCTGACAAAGCTTCTGGAGAAAATAGAGTAGTTCAGCCTAATTAATCCCTATCAAGTGTTTAGATAATCCTTTATTTCTGCTTAATCATGTCGATTTTCAGCTTTTACTCTTGAAGCTAGTTTTCTTCACAGTATTGATTTTTAAAAGCAGGAACCGGGAGTAAGCTCCAAGTCCTAATAATACAATTTTTTGCCCTGCTTTAGGTTGGCCATATCATGGCAGAAACATCTGAATTACATTCAGTTAATCTCCTGAATACCTCAGTGTTCTTCCCAGATATTTAAATAAAGGAGTGTCAGTTCTGGATTCCTGTATTATGCTTTGCAAATTAGGTTGAGCTTCACTTATTCATATTCACAATATACATATTCTATTCGACTATTTTTAAAGGATTTATTGTATACTTTCCGCAGGATTGTCAGAGAATGTGCTACCCGTTCTATTTTCCTGTACCTTACTAATATAAAGAAATCGGGATTGGACGTGGAGGAGAGCCATATATTAATTGAGCCCAGAGTACCATCTAGAGGAGCAACTGCGCTACTGAAGGCTTTCAGAGAATCTGTTACCATTGGCTGTCCTTTAAAAACCGTTTGAAACTGCTTTTGAGTCAAACCTGATATTTTAAACAATGGATTCTGCTTACATGTGGATTATGCATGCATTTAGCTCAGTTTAGAAATCTGTGTAATAAAACATTAATGTGTATTGATCATAAGAAATGGGAAGCCAAGATTTCTAACATCTCTAACATCAGTCTGGGTTTAGACTCAAAATGACCATCCAGCATCCTCCTCCCTGCCTTTTTGGTTTTTTGTAGCTCGAAAGAGATGTGCAAAAATCAAAACTCAAAAATGTCGTTGAGTTTTTTCCTCAAGTGTAGCAATTTAGGTATAGAAAGGTTGAAAATAAATTTATTAGTAGATAAATGTGAATGACAGAAACTGCATCTGTGTTCTTACAGTATTTTTCTTTTGCAGGATCTCCATAATCTAGATCTTATGATTGGGATTGCATCCAGTGGAATTGCTGTATATAGAAAACTCATCTGTACAAGCTTCTATCCCTGGTAAATTCCTTTATTGTAAAGAAATATGTCCAGTGTTTTCAATCTTACTTCCATTTGCTTTCACATTTATTCCAAAGAAGCCTACAATACGTATATTTGTTCTTTATGTAGTATTGTGATATTTCTTTGTGTTTAGATAGAAATGAAAACTTGCCTAGGCTTTTAAATCTGTAAGACTTTTGAAGTCCTTGCACTGTGTGAAGTCTTGATCAAATTAATTTGAATACAGGTCCGAGTACATGATTAGGAGGACCCTGTGGTCTTAGAGATTTTCTGCTGTTATGCCCAATAATAGGTCTCTTCAAAAACAAACAAAACCAATCAGTATTGCTATTAAAGCTCAGCAGCTAATTCAGTCTGAATCAAGTTCTGTCTGAACTTTTCAATATAGCATTCAGCAAGAAGATACTTGCTTCTTGGAGTAGAAATGTAAAATGAGTTGTTTGGAGTTTCAGATTTACAGGAAGTAGGATAATATAATTTAGACATTTTTAAATCTCATCAAATATGGGTATATAACATTAACAAGGTTTGGAGTCAGCAGGGGAGAGACCTTTACATTATTCTCTGATACATAAAACATTAGAATGCATGATTGTGCTGTAGAAAATAACCTCTGCAAAGAAATAACATGCACAAGAACTCTAATGTGAATGACACACGAAGTTACATAAGCTATAATTTTTTAAAAGTGCTTTTGGGCTTTATTAGTTATACCATACTAAAAATTATAACCTGAATAAGAAATTATATGGAGGCCGAGCATTTCCTTAAGGTTTTTGGATTGGATCAGAAAGAATTTTTTTCCAGTCTTTCTATTTTAAAAGAAGTATGGACTTGTTTTTTTATGCTCGATAAAACTATAGCTTTGTCATGTTATATGTAAGTTCTTTGTTGAATTTGTAACAATTTTTCTGGATAACTTTTTCAGTAAGATAGTACAGTTATTAATCATGACAGGAAAATGCATTCTAATGGGTTGTACTTGCTTTTTGGACCTTAATTATACAAAAAAAAAAAAGCTCCCTAGCTGTTTCTTTAAATACTAGAGTCATTCTATCCTTTCATTTATGAACCCAGCTATTTCCTATAGAAAAGCAATAAAATCAGTTTCAATTAAAATTCTAGGGGAAAGTATGCTGCATATAATCCATATAATGGATTTTTCCTTTTTTTTTCTTTGCTTTGAGTTGCATTTCAACTCCCTGGGATATACTGCCATCATCCTGGATAAATGTATGACAATAATAATGCTCTCATATGACAGCACAGTGAAAACTTGTGTTCTTCCATTTCAAATGCACATTAAAGCTTAAAAGACTTTTATCTTTCATCTTTGTGCCTTGAGTGCTGCTCTTTCATACATCAGCCTCTCAGCTTCTTTGAACTGCTGCAGGTTTTAAAAACTGCCAGCTGGAGGCACATTTTCTATCTTCTGCCAGTCTTGTTCTGCCAACATCGTTGACCTAAGTAAGGTATGAATGGATAATAATTGTTCCTGAAAACCATGGAGAAATGGCATTTTAAAATCTGTGACTACATGAATTTTTTAGGGAAGGGAAAAGTAGTTTATAGCACACAAGACAGGAGGAATCTACAACTTCCTGTGCTACTTGTACTCCTGGAGAGCATGGAGGAATAAAACACAGATGCTAAAACATTTTTCACAAAAGCCTATTCTCGTTTACAGAAAGAAATTGAGGGAAATAAAACCCACAGGTTTTTCAGTTCAAATAATTTCTACTCTAAAATATGAGGTTTAGGCAGTAATATCTTCAGCTGACAGCTAATGCAATTGTTCCAAGCTTTCCTATTCTCTCTCTCTCACTCTCTCTCTAAAATTTTCTTTTCATTGTGAAAGCAAAAGCTCCCTACACAGGGACTAACTTTTTGATATTTTATTTCTGGCATCTTGCATGAGTTAATCGTAATTCTTCGTGCAGGAATGATGTCCATTCCCTGATTCCCTCCAAAACAAGCAAACACTGAAGGCCACCAGAGCGGAGTTGCTTGGGGATTTATTTGTAGCATGGATTCTCACTTTTATTTTAGACATCAGAGCAGGATGTATTTCTGTAATGCCTGAAGTGGTATTTATTTGGGCTCTTTATGTAACACCGTTTGTATCAAGTGGTTTTTCCTATGGATTGTGCAAACTTCACCATTAACTAGTTAGAACTCAAGGTGGCAGCAAACGCCATCAAAGCACTCTATCCGAAATTTTAAGTGAAATACTCTGCAGTGGATGACAACAATACAACTATGCCATATGGTAGTAGTCAAAGGGGACCAAAAGTTTTCAGGAACAGAGGCAGTGAGAGAGTTCTGCCTTGGCAAAAAGAGGCTTTTCAATCAAAGCAGCCTACGTAAAGAGCTGACTGATCAGTCAGCAGCAACGCAAGTCAAGATAAGTTTAAAAAATAGCTTTGGATTTAATGCAGTATTTGATACATTCTGCAGAGTTATTCTCAAGGGTGCTTAACTGTTCTGTGGTAATTTCCAAATTGATTTTGCAAGTAAAATACTAATGGCAAAACCACACAAACACTCTCTATATCAGCAGCAACTAAAGTTAGGTATTAAATGCTATTTTGTGTATGCAGTTTCACTGCTTTAAAAACTTCAGAGAAACTGCTTGAGGAATGCATAATACATTGCTAGTTAAAACTTGGAAAACAAGTATCTTACATAGCAAATTGGACAGAACCTTTCTTTAGTGGCAAAGTACAGGATTTACAGGTAAAGAAACTTTTTTTGTTTCAAGTCGCAACTACCAGCTGTTAGTACTAAATGCTAGGACAGGACTGCCAGTTTAATCAGAAATTAGCAATTCTGTGGCCCACGGAGTGACAAATCTATTTTGATGCTTGTGAATGATAGGAAGATGGGACCCAAAAGATCCATCATTCTTGATATACTACAACTAGTGAGTGCTTTATAAGTAAACCATGAAATTTAATGATTTATGAACGTTGCATAGTCACTGGACAGATTATTGGTGAGAGAGAAGGGCTGCTGAGCCACCAGTTATAATAACAATAACTGCATTCTATTCATACAATTTTTGGGTATGGCATCTTCAAGAACTTGCTAACTCTAAATCCTCTGACACCTTAATCTCTTGGGTCTTTTTGTAGATTTTTCTAGATGTGAAAATTCAGTCAATTTGTGGGCATACCATTTCAAATGATTTTGAGTTATTGTTAAATAAAATGTCAGAGTAGCAAGTGTTCTTCATGTCTGAACTAAATAGGTTTAGTTGTACTTTAAGAAGAATGAATGGAATCAAGAGGGGTACTCTATTTAGGAGAGTGTCAAAATAAAGAGACTTAAATCCCTGGTTTGGCTTGAGGTGATTATATGGTCATGCAGTGAATCATGGAGTTTGTTTTGGTTTTGGTGGAGTTTTGGTTTTTTTTGTTTTGTTGTTTTGGTTTTGTGGGGGGTTTTTGTTTTCTCTTTTTTTTTTAATAAAAAAAAAAGCAGGGTGTAGAGGAGAGGGATTGAGAGAGTTTTGATAGCTTGGGATGCTGTTTCCTCTTTTGTTGTTGGGTAGGAGGTTTTTTCTTTTCGCCTGCAAGTTTAATTATCTGTGTCCTGCATTTGTGCTGCCTCCATGTCGGGGTAAGAGCAGACCATGGCAGGAATGTGTAAGCTGAGAATAACTCCAAAAACTTGTTTGTTGAAGTTTAATCTAAGTCAGGAAATGTGGTGAGAAAGAACCAGGAGCACAAAACTTGAGTGGTACTAGTTCACGCAGAGCAGCACTAGAATCAAGAAAGAATTAATATACAATGAATTACAGCTCAGTAAATACAACTGAAAATTTATATGACTTGTCAGGTAGTTCAGAATCCAGAACTTTAGGATGAGCAATGCAGATCACTGTTGTTTGAGGTAGCAAGTCAAATGACACAAGTATTTCAAGAGTTGGCCTAACAGGAGAGGTGGATATGATTTCAACTTTCCATTAATTTTCTCTCCAGTTTGTCATGTCAAAGAATAGTGTTGAAATACCTGTTTCTTTGTGGTTCTGCAATTGGTGGAGAAAAGCATTTTCTGAAATTGGCACACACTGTTTTCCACCTCTTGTACAGGAGGGGGAATAGGTAATGCCATGAATATTCTTGTTAGTAACTGGCAAATATACTCTCCTGTATCCATGAAGGATGTTGCTCTATAACTCAAGTGCATCTCCCATGAGCAGTGGGGAATAAGTTTTATGTCATCCTGCTTGATGAGAGTGATGCAAAAACTCTGCCAGAACTGAGAGGACTTTCAACATAGTTCATACCTGATGTCTTAACATCCTGTGAAGCATCAGTTCAGGAAAATATTATGAGACTTTTAGCAGTAAATTTACAAAACTCCTTCATGATTTTTTTTCAGGCAAATATGACTTGATCAGACCTTAAACAGTTTTCCTTAAGGCATGCGTAAGATTCCAGCTGACCACAGATTAGAATGTCCAGAAAATGCAGGTTTTCAGTTACTGAAGTAGAACTATTCCAGAGAAAATTTAGGTATTTTAGACAAATCTTGTTTTGCTGTGGGAAGCTGTGTGGGTAGGTAGAAGTTTGTTTAATTTAGCAAAACTGATAAGCATGTAATTAAAATGAAAATTGCTTGAGCACCAATTCCAGTTGTAATCTTTACCTTGGAAAATATGTATTCACACTGTGTATATTTAAAAAGAGGTGTTCAGTTCTAAAATTACCACATAAATTACATAGCAATGTTAATGAAGTGAAAGATATATTAACACTCATTCTTACAGTTTTCATCCTTCTAAAATTATGATTTTATCTAGAAGTTTTGTTTAGTGATTAACACAAGTACGTGATTTTTTTTACATTATGAAACCAACTCTGCAAAGCCTCTGTGAAGTTTCAGTTGTTGTAAGACCAACCTTGTCATGTCATTAGGGTCTTAAATTTTGTTCCTTTAGTCACAATTGTCATATGACTCTAAAGTTATACAAAAGTTGACACATTTAACATTTGTGCAGCTTAGTGTAGAAGATGTCATCAAGTTTTTGCTGCAAGAATAGATTTGGTGGGAGAGAACTGCTGTGAACTATTTAAAGATTAAAGGAGGACATCTATTTGCCACTCAACAGAGGAGATGGCTGCATATTATTCATTAAATATTTTACAGCTATAATCTTTCAGGCTCACTGTATGCAGTATTTTTTTTCATTGTTTTATCCCTCTAAACATTGTTCACTATTTCATGGCCTGTTTCTTTCTTTTAGGGTGAACATATTAAAAATTTCCTTTAAAAGGAAAAAGTTTTTTATACAACAACGGCAAAAACATGTAAGTAGTCCTCTAATTTTGTTTTGCTCAAGTGGTCATATTCAATATTTTTATATTGAATGTAACCTACAAACTGCTGATGAAAAGGCTCTGTTGGGATAACTTGCCTTTGAAACTCTGTTTTGTTAGCTTAGTCTTGCTATTCTGGTCTGCTTATTCTCTCTCTTTTTCTCTTTTCATGTTTCTTTTCCAACACTGAATCCCTCCACTTTCAGTCTGTTGGACTGTATCTTTCCCATGGAGGCTTCTTCTCCCTTGGAGACTTCGGGTAAATGCAGATCTCCATCCTTTTTCCAACATTTATTAACATAGCATATTTCCTTTTTCTCGTCAGCATCTGCTGCTCTTTCCTTTGTTGCTCTCCCTGCCCTGTAGAGGTCCTTAATGCAGTGGATCTACTAAACAACTGCTTATCCCGTCTAGGGGGACTTTGTGAGATCCCTTCAGCTTATGGGAGTCAGAGCTCAGGAAGAAAGCAAGGTTCCTGGAGGAAGGCAGAGCTTTGCAGCTGCAAAACATACGGTTGAAAAGGGGAATAGCACACCTCCTGCAGTGTGTAGCATGGAGAGCTTTAGGAGTTGGCAAATTATGTGACGATGGTTGATAAAACAAATGTAAAATTTTTCTGCTGTAAGAGTTGGCTTCCGTTGGTTGCTTTGTGCTCTTTGCAGAACAGTTGAAATATTAGTCTATTTAATGGAGGGGGGGGAATCTTGATTACTGATTATTATTGTGCTGCCAGAATATGAAAAAAAGAAGATATATTTTTACAAAGACCATAGATTATTTAATATGACAGAAAAAACTTCTCAGAAACTAGTGATCAGCAGATGTATAAATATTTTAACTCAGTTGAGGACAAAACTGGAGAACATAGTAAAAGGTAAGTGTTAACTTGTACCTAAACTTCATGAAGGCTCTGTCTGGTAGTAAATGAGCTCTTAACTTGATAGGAGCTGTGTTACCAGACCACCTCTTGGCCCACATAGATTAGAAGGTCTGCTGAACACAGATTTCTAGGGAGGCCTTTCTTACCCAAAAGGAAAAGGTTTTCTTCTTTTTTATTTTCTGTGAGTCTTTCTTTTTTCCGAGTTTGGTGTGTTCTTTGAAATTTGAGGAATCTGCAAGTATGTACATGTTACTTTTCAGGATTCACATTTAAACAAAGTTAGTATCCAGAAATAGTGTTACTGCACAAATGCATGCACACACACATAGCATGCACAGGATGTGTCCTTACACACTGTAGGGGGATCTTAAGTTTTCTTCACTAGCTATAAGTTTCTAAATATACTGTCTATATGCAGACATGGCACAGTCTGTTCATATATATTTCACTGCATGAAGAAATGAGTGGTTGATAAACCATTCTACTCACTTGTGAGTGTAAACACTTGCAAGTAGTAACTTCTCCTAGTTTTGATGATTAAAAATTCATTGATAAATAGTAATTTTAAAATCTAAATATTTTCAAATATATGGATAAGGACAGGCTTACAGACAGCAGTTTCCAAATGTGTCTGTGGGAATAAATGTAGTAACAGAGCTCTCTGAGAATGATTAGTAAAACAGGGCTTGGAACTGAATGATTTTAAGTCCCTTCCAACCCAAACCATTCTATGATTCTCTGAAAATGAGTGTACTTACAGTGGTTTTGGAATATGGAAGAATAAAGTGTCAATATAGAACAATCTGTGGACTTACTGTAAAACACATGTGTTCATTACATAAAGACTTGACTGCTGTCAAAAGTAGAATTTTTGTCTCTGGAGACCTGTGTCACTTTTGAAGAGAGCAGCAATCTTAATTTGTTCAATTAAACGTTTGATAAATGATGACAGTTCAGGGCTCTTGATTCTTTTAGCTTGCCTTCTCTTAAGAGATCACAGTTCTTTGTTTCATAACCTATGGTGATGACAGTAATGCACACAGTGTCACACTTAAAGAGCTACAGAACTGTAAGAAAAGTAAGGCCAGCTGCATGACCTTTTTACTCCTTCTCAGTACATATGAAAAAACAGACCAGGTGTGCCACAAAATCTGTGGATGCATCTATCCTTGACAGCCCCCTTTGCTTGAAATTTAGGGCATCGGGTGTGCAGTACTCCAGTGGTATTGCTTGGAAAAGCTTGCTGGTGCTATACAGTTGGAGAAGGGGGAGTGGTGTCCTAGGGGTTTCACTGGAACAGTGCGGTGCTTGAGAGGTGTGTGAGGGCAGATGACTGCGTTGGTGTCAGTCTTTGAATCGATCATTTTCTGCTTGGAAATGCAGAAGCAAATAGGTAAATGAATCTGAAAGTAAGGAAGATGAAAGAATGTGGGGAAAACAGAGCAGATACTGTATATTCATAGGCAAGGTTTGACTAAAGATGATGAGAGTGCTATAGTGCTTCTTTTATATTTTGTGTGTCATATGTAGGTTCTTTACAAAAATCTACAGAAAGTTCTCAAAGACAATGAATTTGCAGTCCCCTGGGATGTGCCATGTTTCACTGATTTATTCTCCTTTTTTCTTTCACTACATTTTTCTTTCCTTATGTGCATCTTCTGAAAAATCAACTTACCTTATCTCTTTCTTTCCCTGCTACTCACCTTCTCTTTTACCCTCCCACTGCTTTGCTCTGTTGATCAGCTACTTGATTAGGTGTATCCAGTATTTCTGTTTCTACTGAAGAGCTGCATAAGGACTGGAGAGCAAGACTGATGAATCAGTGAATGTCTGATGCTATAGAAGCTCGTGACATGTAGGCTTAATGAAGGGTGCAGGATTTAGGGTAGGAATAGGAACTATGCTGTTTACAGGCAACATTTTGTACCTTTCAGAAATGGAATTTTATTTTCAACGTGCCTATCTAATGCTTAAAAACAACTTCATTTGCCGCATATTAAAATATATCTTTCTATGCTGTAGATATTTTCAGATTTTCTGTGAATGGAATAGACATACAGCTGATGCAAATGTTCTTCCATATGCTGAACCAGCAAGACACTTTAGCTATGTGGAATTGTTCCCTTTACTTTAATGGCCACAAATTTCTCTAATCCTCATATCCTGATAATCATTAAAATGCCATTCTTTTAGAACTTGAGTTGAGAAGTATCATGGGCATTAGATCCTTGGATCCCACTAGAACTCTCCTCACCTTTAAAAAAGTACATGGATTTAACAGCATGACTTGCAATGTGGCCTGTTAGTGAGGCAGATTGTTATTAACAAAAGGTTATGTAGTCTAAAAATTGAATAAATTTTTCTGAAACTTCTCAAAATACTTTTCCTAGCTTAAATCCATGTTAAAACTTTCAGCCCACTTAAAGGCTGCTGAGAAGGTTCTGTGACAACAGAAAAGCACGCTCATGAGGTAACAAGCAAAATTTATTACTGTTTTCAAACCTAAATTTAAAAACAGAATATTAGATGTACTTAATTCCTTATCTTTATACTACAGCTTTTCAGTGTAATTCAGATGTTTGAGTAAAATAATTTTTGTGGCAATTGAAAGGCCAGTGCTTCAGGCCAACAAAAATATCTATACACTTCCTTGTATTTGTCTGCTGGAGTAGTAAAACCCTTCAAGTGGTGTTCAACCAACAGGGACTATGATGTCAGAAATTGCATTTGTCATTAAATCCTTGTGATGTATGCTTTATATATTTCAAGAAGTTCTGAGTTAAGATTTCACTATGCTTTCCTACTTTACTTTACATAACTAGTTCGAAGCAAGTGTGGTGAACTGACAAAGATGAATTGGTTCCAGTATGCAAGAGAGTCAAATAAGAAACCCACATCTTGAAAAGAACATACTTTTTAAACGCTTTAATAGATATAGGAAATACATTCCTGAAAGATTGCAGTCAGTTAAATGTTTTTCAGTGCTTACGTAAAATCAAGAGGAAAATCTATTTTTTTCTCTTGAGAGTCTCACTGTTTTTCTAAAAGAATATCTGAAGCCATAGATTCTCTGAACTAGACACGAAGGGCTTTTTGAAATGCAGGATTGATCTCTGATACTTGGCATTTGTGAAATGCTGCCTAGAAATAAAAAGAACACAAGAAAAACAGATTGGCTATTCCAGCCAAAATGGTCTGTAGTTACTTCCCAACAAGATTGTTGCTGTGAACACTCAAAATATTACCTGTTCAATTATATGTTGAGGTGTCAAAAATCAGTCGTAATTTAGAGGAGCTGGAAAAGATGACTGATGAAAACTTGCTTTTTTTTTCACTTAGGTGCTAAGCTGTGATAGCAATTGACTCAGGTCTCATGTTATCTTCTCCTCTTTGCTTTGTTCTCATTCCGCTGTCTTTGCATCAATAACTACATTAACTAACCGAAGCTTTCCCTTGTACAAAATCTTGGGCATAAACATGAGTGGCACAATTGTGTTGCACTTGTGTTTCACTGGCACTTTGGCATCGAAGTTACTTGTAAGAGTTTGCACTGAGACACACAAGTTTTATATTCTGCTGCCTTCTGGTCCTCCTCGTTGTGGCCTTGTGTTATCATCCAAGCAGGAGAGGATTTGAACAGCAGTAGCAGCAGCTCCAGTCCCATCACAGCTACTTTCTTTCCCCCAAGAAGGATCACTGTTAACATCTTCAGTTTCTTCTGAAAGACTATCAAGAATATGCTTTTTACATACTTTGGTGCTTGAAAGAACTTTATTGAATCGAAGCCTTATGTGAAATGTTTGAATTCAAAGAATGAGGAATTTTTTTCCTTTTTACATTGCACCCTTAATGGAATGTTGTTTTAAAGAATTTTGTTTGTCTTAGGAGGTCAAAATCTGACTGGAAACCTGCAAATATATTTATTGGTATAACATGATACTCGTATATATAAAATCTTTACAGCTCTAGACTTAAATATTTCATTAATATTTAATTAACTTGTAAAGTGCACATTTTGCAGTTTGGAATTTCACATGGTCACAGAGGTATTTTGGCCATCTCCAGTTCAAAATCTACTGTATGCTGATTTTTTTGTTTGTTTGTTTGCCTCAATGTATTTTTCATGTTTATGCTTAAAATAATTTTATTGTTGTTTTATGACCTTGTTTACTGTTTCATCTACTTGTATATGTTGAAACATGGTGTTCCCTACTGTTACAGAATGAATCCAGAGAGCATATTGTTGCCTTCAACATGTTAAATTACAGAGCATGCAAAAATCTTTGGAAATCTTGTGTAGAGCATCACACATTTTTTCAGGCAAAGAAGTCACTACCTCATGAAAAAAAGATATTATCACATTATTGGACTCTGGGTTCTAGAAATCCAGCAAAGTAAGTATTGTGTGAAAGCATGTTTTGCTCTATGATGGGAATGGGAGGATTTGTGTCAGTGGTAGCTCAAGTTGGAGTGGCAGAGTTCAGTTCTGTCCATAGCTTTGTTCCAGTCTGTATATGAACCATTTGACAAGTTATATGGTTGTGGTTTCACTTTCTGCAATGTGGTCTCCTTAAAATAGAACTTTTCCTATAATTGCCTCAAAAGGTGTTTGAATGTATGTTTTACTGCTATTTTTTCAATTTGCTGCTTCAGTCTGAAGTATAAAAACACTGGAAAGGAAAAATGTCATGTAGCTAATGATCCGGTAAGAGAATTTGCAGAACAGATTTGTTTTGAAATGTTTAGCCATTAGTGTCATGTACACATTCTGTTTTATATGTTAGGGCAATTTCTGGAGTGCGTCATACCAACCACTTATTACTGACATAAAAGGTGAAAAACTTTTTCCCATTCAGGTATTCAAGATACCCCTGTTGTGACACTTCTAATCCTTTATTTGCCTCATTGGATTCTTCTAGTTACAGAGCTGGTAGTTTCCTAGATCTAGTTACCCAGAAATAATTCTTTAGAGCCTGTAATTTTCCTACATGAAGCTGGGATTATTCCTCCCCATATGCAGTAACTGGGCCCTATCTTCATTAAAGTTAAGCTGCCAGTTTATTGTCCAGTCACTTGACATTGTAATGTCCTTCTCCATTTCTTTGCAGTTGGCCTTCATTCTGGCCATCCTGTGTGATTTTTGAAGTGGGAGGTTTTACTTGAGTAGTTCTGCTCTTAGGGGCTTTTAGACTTTTTTGATAAGTATCAGTCATAGTGATTTCTTCCATTATGTTGATTTGTTCTTTGTTACATTTATCAGCAATTCAGCTACAAAGTTGTCATGTCCCATGTCTTCATTGTCTTGTCCATCCCATCCTATCCCAATCCACCTACCTCACTCCCCCAAAACATTCTGTAATGAAACATGTAAAAAATATTTGATAACAATAGTGAATGAAAAAGAAAGTCTTGTGTCATTATCTTCTCTGTGTGTGAGATTCTTGGGGGTTCTTTGACCCTTCGATGGTCTCTAGACTCTCTAGAAACGTGCTTGTTCTCATGAGTTTTGGAGAAGTATTTTGTTGTTTTCTTTTTATTTGTAGGTAGTGTGTTTTTGTGAGTTTTTTGTAGTGTGTTCCCTTAACAGCTTAACTTTACATTTTATTGGTCAGATTGATTTTCTGTCTTCTGTTTGGATAAGCTTCAACTTCTGAATGGTATCAATATGCTTCAAATAGCTTCTTAGACTTTGGTGGCTCTCTGGCTTTTCACACTCTGATATCTCTTTTGATACTGCAGAAATTGATACCAAGTGCACTGGTATTGGTTGTAAATGAAGCAATTAACCCATGAGGGCTGTCCAACAGTAGGAATTCTGATAAAATATTATGTTTTCTGCTGGAGTGTAATTCCATGTTTTCACCTAGAACTAGATCATAGGTAGATCATCTGGTTTCTAGATCATGGGAAAAAAGTAGTTGTATGAACAGTGTTCTAATTTCCTAAGGTTTTACAAATCTCTATTTTTAGAATTAACTCATTTATGGAGTGTTATGACCTTGTTCTTCCTCTAATGGAGGTATTGAGGAGGTGACTCGAAGTTTGTAGGATTGTCAGGTCCTGGAGTCCTTTATTTCTTTCAAATTTGTGAAGAGATTCAAAACCCTGATCCTCTTGTATGACAGATATATACAGGCAGGCATTGCACAGCCTTTGTAATATTAAGAAAGAAAACTGTATGAGTTCCAAAGGGTACCAGTTTAGTATTATTCCATTTTTTACCAAACTTTTTTTTTTTTTTTTGACAAACCTGCTGTTACAATTCCTTAATGGTCTGTAGCATACAGGACAGTTCTCATTGTTCATCTGAATTACTAAGAAAGAATTATTTTCAAGTAATTTTCATGTTCTGAGGCATTGTCTCTGCTGAATTGCTTACTTAGACTTTTAAGGAATCTCCAGGGAGAGAATCAGTTATGGAGATATCTTCCATCAGCTTCATGATAACCTCTTTGGCCTTATTTATACCATCAATAAACATGAATTTTGGGATCTACATGAGGAAGAAGTAACTCAGCAACCCATTGCTATGAAAGACTGCTAAAATACATAAGAAACAACAGTAATTTTAAAAAGCTTTGGGTAGTTCCTGTGAACTTGGTCACTGTCACTCAGCAAATTATTTTCTCAAAAGTTCTAAGAAAAATTGTGAAAAAGTCACTTCCGAGGTCATATTTCACATATTGAAAATGTTTACTTTCCTACTTGTTTATGATTGTGGAATGTTGTAAGAGTTTCCATGTTCCTTTCCAAGGATGGCTCTGAACCCACGTGGAAGCTACACAACCAAAAAAGAGACTCTGCATTCTCCCTTATGAAGGGGAACAAATCTTTTGCATTGTATAAATCAAACAAACACAAACAGACAAACCAAACCACAAAATGAAATGTGCACACAAAAACTCCACTGACCCCATCGTGCAGTCCTGGAGGTTTTAAGATTGACTCATGTTCAATAGTTCTTTTCGTGCCAGTTCCATCAGCTCTGAAGGGTGCCACATTCATGTTTTACCATCTCTAAGTATCACAGGTTTTCCTATGGAATTGGTGGCTTTCTTGTACTATCTTCTTCTGCACTTAAGTGAGGCAGATAGCCTAGCATTTATTGCATCAGTTCAAGTAGTTGTAGTACTTGAGCATGATTTCTTATTTATACTTACCTGTGCCCTTCTAGATTCTCTTAGCTTAAGGTACTGGTGGCATTCCATTTAAATTAGCCTGCTGAGTTGTATAAATCACCTGTAAGCCTTCTTCTAGGAGCAGACAGAATCACATCTCCCAGATTCTGAGAGGTCGATTCTGGACTGAATGCTGAATAACCTCTCCTAGGCGCATTCTAATTCTTGTTGAAAAGCTAAAAATGTATCTGTATTTTTCACCAAGGATAGCCTCAGTAATAGATGGGAGAAAGGAAGCATCATTTCAAGATCGTACAGCCCATTCCAGAAAGGCTTTGGCAGCCTCCCAAAATGTTTGTTGAGAAATATGCTGATATTTGGCATCTGAAGGGCAGCTACTTGGAAGTTCAGGAGATTATTTGTCTTCTGTGCCTTAACTGAAATATCTAGAGACATACTCTATAAGTGATATTGTGGTCAGGATTAGAGGTTTAAGATTAGGGTTAGAGTTTAGGGTTCTGCCTTCCATCAGATAAGTTATATTGCACTTCAAGTTGTCTGTGTTGGAAAATGCATGAACAGCCACTTTTAAAAAAGAAAAGCTGATTAATGTGGAGTTCTTCACAATGCATTTTTCATAATGCATCCCCTTTGTCCAGTCTTTCCCTCTGCTCCCACTATGTAAAGCTTCTTTACAAGAACTCTGTTTCTGAAGAAGATCAGAGCAGTTGGTGCCTTATTGTATTCAAAAGTCTTAGAAAAATAAAATCAGTACTACAGGCAAGAGCTTTTCCTGAGTTGATGGACTTTGTTTACTAAGCATGAAAACGTACATGGGTAGCTGATTTTGATGTGTAGGTGCTTCATACTAAGTTTTCCCTCTGTTTTTTATACTGGAAGAAGCTTTTAAAGTACATTTAGAAGATGAAGGAATTGATTTCCTTTAAAATCATGAACAAGATACATGAAATTGATGCCTTTTCCTGGTCTTATAAAATGAAAGCCGGACACGGTTAAAGGGTGAGGGGGTTTACCTCGATATCTTTGATAGGATCCTATTGATGCATCTCTTCGCCAAGGTGGAACGCGTCGCAATGCACACCCACCGTAAATCGCGTATACAAGTTACAGTCCTTACACATCAGCATATCTAACAAGTGGCCCAATAAGGGGGCTTGGGTGGATGGTGTGATATTCTTCCCACCTATGGAATCCCCCCACCTCTGGGTGCGCTAACCTCTAGTTTACAGGATATGTTCTAGAAGGGGACCTTGGCTCCCCAGGATAGTAGAATGTTTGGTCTCCTGGCTACGTGGCTTCTGGGGTTTGGTCTCCTGGCCTAACAGAACACTAGAACTGTGCTAAGTTATCAGACTTAAGGAATTGCAAGTATGCATGCTAATACTTGTGGATACATAGAACTGTGTAAAAGGTATATAGAAGAAAAAGCAAAAATCGTCTTGGCATCAAAATACTTCAGTATATATGAAAAAATATATGGGTTGCTTTTTCTTTTACTTATATAAGCAAAACATAGTGCAATGCAAAGCATGCTTAAGGTTTGGTTTTAGCATAATATCCACAGCTTAAGTAAAAAATTTTTTTTTTTCTTTTTTTAGTGCTATGTAAAATTGAGACTTTTCAGCTCTATAGTGAGGTCCTTACATAGCCTGCTAGCGCAGCTGCCCATTATGTATAGCTCAGGGCTTAATGAGCCAAAGATGTTTTCTCTGTGACTAATAAATTGTTTCTTCCATGAGAAATCCTAGGCCTCTAAACTCAAGGATGAGCAGCTTATCTCTCAGCTTGACTTGTGGAATGCTGTATAAAATGATGCATAAAAGTTAGTTTTGTCCCAATTTCAGTCTACTTAAACACTTTCTTTATGCTATGTAAGTTCACTATTAAGATACTTTTATTGCTTTCCTAGCTGCAGTTCTGATCCTGATGCAGCCCTTTTCTTGTCAGATTCTTGTCACAAGAAGCAGTCCAGACCTGGAGATCCTATTTTCATGTCAGATTTTCTTTTAATGGTTTATCTGTATAAGGAATACATCTCTCAGAAGTGGCTTCCTTCTGGAAATAGAGTGTTGTCTGGTGTAGCTCTTAGTTGGTGATGCAGCAGGTAGATGGATGAAGTTGTCCTGTGCACAGTGAAGCTCTTGCTGAATTGTTACCCCTTTATGAGTATTATTAGCAGGGAAGCTTCAGAACATTTTACCTGTATTTGAAATGTGTTTTGTCAGGCACTCAGTTCAGTGTCAGTAGGACATATTGAATTTCCTGTTTTCCCCTCTGTCATCTTAAACACAATTGGGTTAAAAATAATTCTCAGAAAAAGTTATTTTTACCCAGGCTTGTGATTAGCAATGTAGCAGGGATTAACAATCACTTCTGTTGTCACAAATGAGGGACAGCAAGTGTCTCTGTGAGAATGTAAATGCATAAGTAAGAAGGGGACACAGGGGACACTTTAAATTATGAAGTTGACTTTCATAAGCATATTTGATTTCATTCAAGTTTTCTATGCAAAATAACTCACGTATAGTTGTTTTATGTCTTTTCAGGTCTGCAAACAACCAGTACTGCAGAAAAGTGATAGGTGGGATGGTTTGGAACCCATCTATGAGACGATCCTTATCGGTTGAGCACCTAGAGACCAAAAGCCTTCCTTCTCGATCACCTCCTGTTACCCCCAATTGGTAAATCCATTTTCAGCCTTTTCCACACCTTCTAGCCTCCTACCGTTTCTAATTCTATGTACTCTAGCAGAATACTTATGTAGTGTGTACATATATATTTAAACATTGTTGTTCTGAGAATATATATGACAACAGAAGGGTGGGTGTCACCTCAAATCTAGCAAGGATTTCATGCTGTCTGCCAAAATCTTATACCCAAGTTAAGACATTATGTTTCTGGGTGGATGGACAACAGGGTGGTTTGAAAAAAAAAACCATTAAAATGGTTGGATGACTGGACTAAGAGGGAAGTTGTTGGTCATGCTCTACCTGGAAAACAATAAAAAGTAGATGACTGAAGAGGTCTCTCCTGGGACCTGTCCTGCTTAACATCTTTATTACCTGGAGGAGGCAATGGTGTGCTTGATCATAAAGTTTGCAGATGGCACCAAACTGTAGGGATGAATCAACAAGCCTGCGGGCAGGACTGCTCTCCAAAGGGATCTTGATAATCTGGAGAAATGGGCCAATAGGAAATATGTGAAATTCAACGGAGATATAAACATAGAGTCCTGGGAAGTAAGAATCCAGTGCAGCAGTATTCTCTGCAGTGCAGCTTTCTGGAAAACAACCTGCTAATCTTTATAGTCGTAAGTGGTACATGAGCCATCTGGTGTGCCCTGATGGCGAAGAAGTCCAACCTGGCAGAATTAGCAGTCGGAGATAGTAAGTCAGTGGAAGTGATAGCCCCCTTTGGCTCAGCATTCTCTAGTTTTTATTAGAATGCTGCTGCCCTTTTTGTCTGCAAATACAAGACACAAACTGGAGCAAGCTCAGCAAAGACCACCAGCTCCAAGGCAGTCAGAAGGCTAGAGCACCTACCCTGTGAGGAGAGGCTGACATAGTGGCACTTATTCAGCCTGGAGGAGCAGGGGTTTCCCAGATGCCTAATAACAGCCTGGAATTACTTAGGAGGAGGCTATCTACAGGATCGGGCCAGGTTTTTCAGTATTGTGTGGTGGGAAGATGAGGCAACAAGTATATGTTGAAACAAGAGAGGTTCTGTCTGGATATAATGGATAAACTGCTCCACCACATGGACAGTCGTTGCCTGGGGAAGCTGTGTGGTCTCCATCCTTCAGATTTTTTGATATATGAGTGGATAAAGCCTTAAGCAGCCTGCTCTGGCCTTAGCTGACCCTGCTTGGAGAAGAAGATTGGACTAGATGACCACCATGAGTCCTTTCCAACTAGAATTATCCTATGATTAAAACTTTATTAATGTAAGTTGCATTTTACAGGGGGGAAAATGCCAAATCAGTTCAGTGTACTGAACCTAGCAGTGTATGATTGCCTAGTATACCATACAAAATGCTTAAAAATTGATTATTTAAAGGGAGACTTATAGGCCTGTAATGAAGATTCAGGTCATAACTGCAAGAGGATAGAAATTTTTCTTCTATAAAGTCTTGTGAAATATTCTCATCTTCCTGTTTGTGTTTGTATTCTGTATTTTTAAGGCGGAGTCCTAGACTACGTCACGAAATCCGCAAGCCCCGACACTCATCTGTAGATAACCTTACAAACGAGATTAGTTATATTACTGAAACAGAGGACGTTTTTTACACATATAAGGGCTCTCCAACATCAAAGGACAGTGATTCAGAGTTCTCTCAGAACCGTAGTCCACGGAGGAGGTAAGGACTTCTGCAAACAATCCATTGCCTGTTTTGATTTTTTTAAAAGCACCAAACAAAAAACCCAAAGAGCTGTAGTGTGAAACAGTCACAATCAGTTGTAATATTACAATGAGTTCAAGCAGTTTCGTGTTTGCATAAGCTTTATTTTGACCAATTGCTATACTGCAAATGCCATGACACAAAATGACAAGTCAAAAGAAACCAACCCTTCATCTCTAAACAATACTCAGTAGTTGAGCTCTTAGTAAAATTAGAGGAACTATTAAGGCATACCTGTTCAAATCCATAATATCCTGTTTTCTAGTAGCTTTTGCAACCCTTTCCTACCTACTCTTTTTTTGGGCAGAAAGACTTAGTGAACTGTTTTAAGAGTTCACTCACGTTCCACATCATCAGCTCAGCCTTGTCAGTTGAAAGAGGTATTGCATTTGAGTGCACACAAGAACATCATAATGCTGGTGGTCATCCATCTGTTTCTTCTTCAGAGGAACTGTTGATGGCTTGTCTAAAGGCAATGTCTGCTTTTTGGCTGTATTCCTTCAGGACCAACTTTGTTCTCTTCTGCAGTGCTTTAACTACTGCTAGGTTTGCTTCCAGGGCTTGAAGCACCTGTCTTTGTGCACTCTGATTATTTGTTTGTTCATGTATTACATGATGTGTGTGGCTACACTCATTTCCTAACAAATAACTTCAGATTATCACAATATCAGCTTCAGAAATAATGTACAAAGTCATTAATTGTTCAGTCTCAAAAAGAAAACAGCTACTTTAAAACTTGGAGCTGGGGAGAATGCTGTGTATTAAAGTGCAGGTTCCTTTGCAGCATTACAAAAGAAAAATGATTTCTGGTGATGCCTGATGACTCTAAGGCAAGGAGTATTTTGAGAAGCAATGTCTTAATGGAAGCTGATAGGACTTACCTGCCTCTGGGACAGTGTGCACCTACTAAATGTAGCTTTAAATTCTGGATTTAAACTCTTTTCTTTAAACACTATAATAATATTGTTACTACATTACAGCAGAGAGTTTTCAATAAAAGAAAGGAAAAATTGACATGTTGTATGCATATTTGGAGTTTGTCACTCTTTTGAGTATATTAAGTATTTTGAGTTTGTCACTTCATTCTTCTGTTTTTCTGACTGGAAGACAGCTGAACCGTAATACTATTTTTTAGTACTAATGGCAGTAGTAACCGTGATAATACATGAAAGTGAGGCCTCTAGATGTTGTGAATAGTCATGAATTAGAAACCATGTCTGTGCTGTGTTTTAAAGTTTGCAGATGATACACTTCTAGTAGTATTTTCTGAGTAAAAATACTGAGAGGCAGACACAAGAAGAGATGATGAGGGTAGAAGCTGTAGATAGAAAATTATGTTGCCATGCTGTGTTTTGTGGCTGGTGAATTGTGTCCTGCCAGCTGGACACTGTTGGATTTTTTTTATTTTCCTTTTTCTTTTCTTCCCCTGTAGTTTTTTTCTTTCCTTCCTGTTTCATTTATTTTATACCTACTGAGAATGGAGTGGAAAAGCCTGCCTTCATGCCTTTTCTCAGACAGTGAAAAAAAGGATCGTCTAAATTTGAAAATTGCACATTCATTTATTTTCTGAGCTCTAAATGGCAGTGCTGAATCTGAGTGATATCACTCACTGTGGAGACTTGTACTGTTACTACCTCATATAAACCATTGCTTTTCTTCTTACATCCTATCCCAAATGCATTATCGGTTTTTTGGGTATGTTTATAATATTTGATATTCTGCAGGTAAATGAAAAAATGCTTCCATAAATCTGATTAATTAAATTCAAGTTGTGTGTTTTAGAAGAAGAATGGAATAAATGATCCATTGTTGTGTTGACTGTTAGACTTTTGTGAAGTAAAATAGTCATTAATAATTTCCTTTTTAATAATTGAGGTAAAATATGAAGTAGCCATAAAAATAAAAAAAGTTTTTCTCTACGCTGAAATTTGTTAGTCCACATTCCAGTTTTTTTTTCCTTTTGCAGTCTTACAGTAGTTATTACTTGCTTCTCATCCCTTGTTGAAAGATGTAAAGTAAAATTAGGTATGTATGTGTAGTAAAATCTTTCTTTCCATGAATGCTTTATTGATAGAGGGAATCTTACCCTATCAGCTAAATCTGTTTTGTAAGAAAAAAAGTTTACCTTACATATCTTCAGTATTAAATGTAGATACTTGTCCTGGGGTTTTGCCACACATTGGGAATATTTAGACATTAACTATGTAACACCTTCTAGTGTACTGATAAATATTGGAGAGCCAACTTACCCATTTTTGCCATGCTTGCCTTCAATAGATGTGAATTGACATAATAGAAACATACTATGGAAAAATCACCCAGATTTCTAATTTCAGTATTTCTTTTTCATTAGAGGAGAGCCAAGAGTAGCTTCTCATAGTCCTGCTAATATACATTGTCTTCAGGGGGCCCTTTTTTTACTGCCTAGCCCACTGAGACTGTTAATAAAGATGTTAGTTAATGCTGATTATAACTACTGAGTAGCTTTGGCATGAAAAATATCTGAAACATTTTTGGAGAGCTGCTGGCAAACAGCTGTAAATACTGGCATTTAATCATGAAATGGTTATGTCTGTGACCTCATATTAATAATAATAATTCTGCAACAGCTTGATTTCTGTAAACATCAATTTCATTTACTATTTCTGAAGCAAGACTCTGCAAGCTGTGGTTAGCATGGAACGTGGCTCTTGACTTACTTTTCCAGCTGCCATCAGCATTTTAGGGATGGGGGATAGTCTTCCCTCTTTTTCACATATTGTCAAAACAAGTAGTTTTTGGTTTGAAGGTAGGATAGACCTACCTTCAAACTGACCTGTTGTGACAGAGTGCTTTTTGGGGCAAATCATAGATAAAACTCGTGTACAAGACTTGATGCCTACCTAATCCTGCCAAGGCACATTCGGAACCTTGGGTATCAGAAATGTAGAAGCAGTCACTGCTGGAAAGAGTACATACACCTGCATTTATTGCCCTATACAGTTTTTTTCCTTCCTGACAATAGCCAGTATATTTATTTTCTTAATAATTGATTTTCTTCCTTGATTTGTTTACTCTTGTATAGGAATCAATCAAGTTCTACTTTCTTTCTATGCAACAGTACGCAGTTTAGAAAACAAATTATGTAGAACAGCTCTTAGTTTAGAGAGCATAAAAGAGAGCAGTTGTTAATATTTCTTCTTCAATTTCTTTGAGGATATTGTACCATATCAACATGTCATCATCTAGAACTATGTTTGCTGTTAAAATCCTTTAAATGAACATGCTGGAGATGAGAGTCAATAATATTTTGTCATTTCTTACATTGTTGCTCTTAAGGACACAATAATTCTTTTAAAAATGTGCTTTGTGTGCGCACTGTGCCTTCTAGCTGAAATTTGAGGTGTGTACCACAGGCTGTGACTGGAAAAAAGGAAATTGGAGAATAGTGCAAACCATGCACACAGGTGAACTACAGAAAGTAAGGGCAAGCTTGTGAGCACAGTTAGGTGTAGCTTCGTTGCTTCTGCTACCTGAATTATCTAAGGTACTTTTACATTCAAGAACCATTTGGGGCTCAGACATAGTGAAAAGAAGCAATTTTTCTGTCTCAGTTTAGTGTCCGCAGAAAAGATAGGAGCTGTCTATTACATCTGTATTATAGACAAAAAATTGGTCTAATCCCAAATTAACATACATTATCTGGAACTTCATTTGCAGGGCATGAATAGGTTTGCCTGTCTAAGCCAAATATCTCAAATCACAGCTGCTTACAAAACCTGTCAGAAAAGACAGTGCTGAAGAGGACTTCAAGAGAACTTTTGTTTAGCCCAGGTCTCTCCAGCCTTTGTGAGGAAGGCATCCCCTCTTAGTTCTTCTTTTTTGCCCTGTTGCTGAACATCTCAGCTGATTGCTACTGCCAGTGAAAAATTATCACTAGCACAGACATGGAGCCCACACGTGGCCTTCCAAAGTCTCATAGGTTACGTTCCCTGTTGTACAACACTTTCTTATTGCTGTGCCTCCCTCACCAGTTCAGAACAGGTAACCTAGTCTGTTTTCTGACTGCATGTTATACTTGCTCTGTCGCTCTGTTTATACCATGCCTGACATGGTACCATTATTATTTTGTTCTAAAAATTATTTCAAGAACAGCATTGAGATAAAACGTACTAATTGGTAAGTGCACTTGTTTGATAACTCTTTTTCAGATAGAATTTGCCTTCCATAGTCTTGACTTCCCTGAAGATGTTTTCTTTGAGAGATTTGCATTCTCTTCATTGAAGCACCGTTGCTACTGACTTTTTGAACTTCTTATCTTAAGCAAAGTGGAAAACTTCTCTCTTTTTCTGTGAGATTACATGTCTTCAGATGTCCTTAAACCCTGAGACATACATTAGGGAATAGTGATGAATACAAACTGGCTTTCCTTTAGGATACAAAGTAAGTTATATTATGAGGCTTTATTATTTCTAAAGTTAGCTCTGTGGAAAAGCTACTTTAATTTGGGAAGTTTTTTCGAAGTTGTGTCGTACCAACAGGCTACCTGGCATTAACTCATCCTGACCCTCTGTTGTCCTGATAGGTGGCCTGCATAGAGCTCCTGGAAGACGTTGTCTTTGAGAAAAATGTTTCTCTTTCAGTTTAATGGGTTTAAGCCACAGCTGGTTATTTTTAAAGGCAGACTGATGGACTTGTGCAGAGAATTCTTTTTTTATTGCAATTTTTGCTTTGTTTTAGCCTGTTATAGTGCTTGAAGATTACCACTGTTGCAGCCTGTCTTGATAAAGGCACCACTACAGTTTCCAAATTTGGAATAAGGAAAGACTCGTAGATGTAGAGGAACAAATCGTCCTTACTGATTTGTCTTTCCCTGACACCACTGTGGTCTGTATCCTACACATTACGTTACATTTACATTTTTTTTTTTAAAGCTATCAATGCCAAGAATCAGACCTTGCACTGAGGCTGGGTGCAGCCTCTCAGGAGAAAACCTAATATCTGATAAAAGATCAAGCATGTCAGAGTACATGATTCCAAAACATAACTAGTCTACTGCCCCAGTTAAAACCACTTAGATTTGATGATTAGTGCTTAAACCAAAGATGTTTTGGAATTTCCCAATCTGGTACTGAAACAACATCACGTACTTCAGTATGGCTACTTTGTTTTCACTGTACCTTTTCTCCTTAAATGCAGGCAGGTGTTCAGCCATTTCCAGGAGAGCAGGGCCCCCTCACATGCAACAGTGACTTGGGAAGACAAACTCCATCACTCCAAATTCTCCACCTTCCTCCTTCTTCCCCCCACTTTCTATACTGAGCATGATGTCATATGGTCTGCAATATCCCTTTGGTCAGTTTGGGTCACCTGTCCCGGCTGTGTCTCCTCCCAACCTCCCGAGAACCCAGAACTTCCTCACCAGCGTGGCAGTATGAAAAGCAGAAAGGCCTTGGCTCCGTGTAAGCCCTGCTCAGCAATAACAAAATCATCTCTGCGTTATCAACCCTGTGTCCAGCACAGATTATAAACAATGCCCTATACTAGACACTGTGAAGAAAATTACTTCAGCCAAAACCAGCACAGTACACAAGGTGCTAAAGAGAAAAAATAACTGGCTTATTAGCTTGGAAAAGTAACCTGATAAGCTGTGTGGAGGGTCTTGTTGCCTGAATTGTATTCAGTTTCTCCTGTTCACCTTGTGATTAAATAAACCAAACGTGTCTGTTTGGTTAGGAACAGCAGATTGCATAGGAGCAAGTGTTCTGGTACTTTTATAGAGTAGATTTGCTGGCCTAACAGAAAAGATTAGCTGAAATTTTCTGTCTAACTGGAAAGAAGATTATTGTAAAACATATTTCTAAGTGATAAGGTATAGTAACAGTCAGCAAGAAAATCTTCCTGACAAGAGTGAGACGATATAGATCGTATATTTAGAATCATACATTGATTGATGAGATAAATCTGGAGAGTTATTCACAGGTGCAAGCATATGATGCATGAGGAGAACCGGAAGGCTGGGGGAGCCAATGAGGGGTTGGTCACATTGTTGCCTTGCTCTGCCGAAAGAGGATTATCAAGAATATAGAACCGACTTTTCTTGGAGATACAGAGTGAAAATGTGAGGCATTGGACGCAAGTTATAGCTAGGGAAATGCTCAAAAGATAATGAGGGGGGAAGAATATCACATTTTGATTGTTTTAGCCTTTGTACTCATCAGCAGAAAGGTGAAGTTATTTCCATCCTTGGAGAACCTCAAAACATAACTTGACAAGGACCCGAATAGCCTCATCTAGCTTTGATGTCTGTTCCTTGAATAAGAGTTTAAGTCATCTCTCAGGTTCCCTTCCAACATAAATTATTTTGAGTCTACAATACTTCTTGTTATAAATGCAATATATCCCTTCATAAACTTTTGTCTGAATGCTTGCAAAGCTGTAAACATCTTTCAACTTACATTGTAAAACTGTCTTTTGCTAGTGATACAGATGGAATAATGTGTGCAGCCCCCTTTGAAGGGGAAGGAAATGAAATGATGAACTAGTATACAAAAAGGAAATTCACTTGCACTGTGCTATGAATTTCTGGAAGTGCACATACGTTCCTGGTGTGAGCGTGATGCATCATCTGGTGAAGGTATCGCACTGAAAATAGATTTCCTGAACGGATGCTGCATTTGTTCAATTCTTTTAGCTTAGCATTTGATAGACAATAAACTGTGGCTGCACAGTGAGCTTTGGTGAATTTACTATGGGAACATATCATTAGTTTAACTAAAATATGATTTTTCATGTGAGCAAAATTTTTAAAGCTTTACTGTTGATAAAAGTGCTCTTCAGATTTAACCAGACAAGTCCTGGTAGCTACTTTTTTGGTAGAAAATTGCAAGTAAGTTTAAAAAAACCCCTATATTTTAAACTGTTATTTATCCTTTGTTCTTAATCATACACAGATATGATAATTTCTTTGTTCTTACAAAATCTGTTTCATTTCACAAAATTCTATGGTCTTTGTTTGTGTACTTCAGCCTTTCTCAAGGAAGATATCCTAATACTAGACAGTGGATCTGAGGATGTTTCAATTAGTTTCAAATTAGAATTTTAAGGCTGCTACTAATAGACTTTGAGTTTTACGTGCTTTTCCACCCAAATATACGTGAAAATAGTACATGTGTATATTTTACTTAGATGTAAACTTTTAAAATTTATATCTTTATTCAAATGTACTACACTTTCCTTGCCAGTTCAAAAAGCAATAATTTTGCATCCAAATGGAAAGTCTCAAAGTTGAATTGCAAATCTGTGATAAGGCAAACCTTGCAGCAATCCAAGCAGTTGCTGTGTATCAAAATACACAAAGCTTTCATGGCAAACCAGTAAACTGGAATACAGTCAATAGAGGCAATGCAGAATAACAAAGTATCCCTTATGGTGATGGTAGCAGCTTACAAATGCGAGTGATTGTAATTTTTAGGAAATCATTGAAAAGCTTGTGTATGCCATGAAGTGCTCAAGTTTTCTGTACTGGTTCTCTTAATTATGCAGCACAAAAAAACTTACGACACCTTACAGTGTCATTCTCTTCACAAAAATGCTGAATATTCTGTGTATACATTTCTCTAAAAGGCAGCAGAAAGTTGTTGCTGCAAGTATCTTCCACTTATTTTGCTTATGAATAACAAATCCAGTTTTGATGGTGAGTCCTCAGAAAAGAGGTGATAATGGAAGTGCTGGCACACATGGTCTCCCCAGCCCTGCAGGTGTTACAATAAAAGAAGCTTTAACAACTTCAAGAACAGCACAAGGGCAAAACCTACAGATGTTTCCTTCAGTTGTTTGTAAAGGGGGAGCTTTGCTACAGTGCTATTGTTTCAGTTGACCCTTTTCTCTCCGGGTTTTGTTCTGCTGTAGTTTATCATCCTCAGTTCTCAGAATAGCAGAATTCCCTGGTAGGTCACACCAAAATGAGGAGGAGGGGTCTTTCCTTAAGACCTTTCCATTCTGTTCTTCTGACAGAAGAGGAGAGTTAGACATTTCAGGGCAAAGACCTATATTTAAAGTATCAATATATCTTCTTCTTATATATATCTATATAAGTATCAATAGATCAAGCCATATGGAGTGCAAGATTGAAATGGCATGATTTTAGTAATATTGTGAAGTGAGGAAGAGAAATTACCTGAAGTTTTGAAGTGTTTGCTTGTTTGCTGCACCAATGGAAAGCTTAATCTCCTTGCAAGGAAGGGCTCTCTTCCTTGATGAAAAAGTTGAATGGCTGGTCTGGTGAGTGTTGTCTTTCATTGACTTAAAATATAGTCCTTGTATCTTGTGAAATGAGGAAGATGGCTTAGTAAACTGTGTAACACATTGTAGCCAAAAACATATCACATAGTTAGTCATGTTTAAGGTATCTTATCATATGGCTGAGTAATTAAATGCTAGAAATACTATTTAACTGTGTTGCAGTGCAAAATTCTGCAGCTCTAGCATGCTGACCTACCAAGGACTTTAGTAAGACACAGCTGCACTGTGATGAATTCTTTTAGACACTGAATTTGGTCACTTTTCTCAGTCAAATATTTGGTCACCTTTCTTCCCAATTTAAAAGGTTGCAGAATTTTCAGTAAGTCTTTTAGAGCTAATGTGTTTGAATTAAACTGCAATAATTTAATAAATAATTCCTCATCAAATAGTACTAAGAATTTATATCCTACATTCAAATCTCCAAAGGTAGACATAATGAAAAATTTACTGTAAGTTTATAGAAGGTCTATGAATGAAAGCCCAAGTTGGATTTTTTTCTTTCTCAAACTGCCTCTTTCTCTTGGGAAGGTAGAGGGGAGATAATATATTAAAATCAGGATGTTTTATTGATTTTCATCACAATTCTATGTCTGTAAGTTTTTGATGAAGACTTTTGAAAGGGGTAACTCAGGGCAATTTTGATTCTGCAAAGAATTTGGTAATAGAGCTGTAGGTCTCCCGTGGCAAAATGTAGAAAAGATGTACACTTTCATTGTTCTTTGGCTCACAAGGAAATCCATTAGCTTAACGAAAATAAATTCAATGTTTCTTTATTTTTAGTCTGACTTCCTAAGGAAATAAGGTTTATGTCATTGTACAGCCCCTCTGCCTCTGTTTCCACTTGAGAATATTTGGACAATGCAATCAAATGTGATGTAGGAGATGAATTTTTGAAGATGCAAAGTTTCTCAAGATTAGTGAAAGTCAGTGACTAGGCAGGAAAAAACCCCAAAACTTTAAGCTGACATTCTCCTCTCACTGAGCAATTAAATTACAAGTTCACTATTTGTCCCATTTAGATGTGGGCTGGTCAGGTGGCAAGTGAGTTTACATTCCCATGGGATCTGCTTACATTTGGGGGTAAAAATTCTCCGGGGATTGTGGACAAACAGCACCAGAGGTGTTAATGGGCGAGGGGGGGTGGATGCCAGTAGAGTCAGAAGTTAGGTATGACTGCAATAAAAGGGGAAGAATCTTAATGTTTTAAATGTACAGAGAGCTCAAACCTCCAAAATTCTTCAGGGATCAAGCTTTACCGTCTCTGCCTCCCAAGGAAGAATTTCTTCATATTGTCAAATCACATACAAGGAAACTTAACTAGACTGATACTGGTGCTATTTTTACTGTAATTTTGATGAAATGTAGTACATAATTCTTAGTATTAAGGGTGATTTAGAGAGCATGAGTTGAAAATTTAACTGTATACTCTGAGTTGCCTCCTGTAACTTAGCAATTCAGCAATTTTACAATCAAACTGAGCTACTTCACATATTTGTTCCAACGTGGACTTACACCACTGCAGGATTTTTGGTCACCATTTAAATGAATTTGTTAAGTTATCCCATCTGCCTTAAACTTTGCTTTGCAAGCACCTTTTTTGGCAACTTTTACTTTAGAATTTGTCTTAGAAGCACTGCTATTGTTTTAATTGATATCATATCATTTAGCTTGCTGTTTCAGGTGTTTTTTGATGAAGTTAATTGAATGCATTGGAAAATGCTATGTACTGCAAATTTTGATTTCTTTTCCATTCTAGATTGTTCTCATTGGTGTAACCACTTCTGTTTTCATTATGCTTTGTCTCAAAGTTTTCTGTCAACACCTTCTCTGCTCCCACATCATGAGAATTAGCATTGGAAATGTCAAGCTTCTGAAGCCACCTGTGCTTATTTCTGGCTACCTAAACATAAAGATCTTGCCACATTATGACTTTTTACAAAATACAGTTGGTGACATCTGTAGTCCTTGTGATCCACACCTAAAACTTCCTAGAATGGTGTGGTGTGTCTGGCTAAATAATTGCCTGTGTAAACTCCTGCATAGTAGCAGATGTGTGCTGCCTGCAGTTGGGCTTGTATCAAAAGCAGGAGTAAGTGATCAGAGCTGCCCTGAGATTTTTGTTGAGTGTTTCATAAACGCCCTATCTGATTCAGACTTTCACCATAGGGTTAAGTATTCTTTGATTTATTATGAGCACACCTTTTGGCTTTTATGCAGGCTTTTTTTTTGTTTGGTTGTTTTTTGTTGGTTTTTTTTGTTTGTTTAGAGTTTAGTTCTTGTTTTCTTGAAGATTCAACTTACATTCATTTAATGTTGTTTTTGTGTTTGCGTTTTTTTTTTACCAGGTCATCTGAACAAGAATCACCGAAGTGAGTTTTCTTTACACTTTCTCCTATCTTTAGCTTTAAGATAAATAATGAAATACATAACTTCAACTGATTTCACAATGTAGTGATTTTGTATGATTAAAAGACACAAATGTATAAACCAATGAAGGTTGTAAAGATTCGGGGAAAAAAAGTAAGTTTTGGGGTCAGGATTTGGAAACTCATAAGTTCTAATAGATCCTTCATCACTATTAACAAAAACGTTGGTTAGAAACTGTTGCAAAAGTTTAATGATGCAAAAATCCATTGGTAATTTTATGTGGTGACTCTTTATATAGTGCCAGATGACACTGACTGAAATATATAATCATATTTTTCTAGTATTGTTAGATTTCTGTATTGAAAAATCATTATGGGCTGTAATTTCAACTTGTAAGTGAAATGATTTTTTTGGATTATGTTCTGAAAAACTTATTAGGATATATTTCCATATACAGTGTTCCTCCTCGCTTAACATTGACCTCACAAGAATCATTAAAAGTCTTGGAAGCTATCAGATAAAAATAGAATTTTGACGGTGTGGTATAGTTCACTGCTTCAAAGCATTCTGAAACTATTGACAGTGCCAATTGGATAAGATCTTCCAAACACTGAAAAAGCATTTTCTGTAGTAAGTGAAAATTCTGGAAATGTTGCATGAAACACTTCATCGCCATTGCCAAGTACACACAGTATAACTGAAAGTCAGAAGTATTATGGCAAGAATACATTTGCTTGGTGGCATCTTTCAGGACGTTTGCGTTTGTTGTGATGAGGTTTTCACAGGGCAAGAAACAAGTGTTCGCAGCATCGAAGATCGCTGCAATACAAGTCCTGTATGTTGTAGTGTAGAATTACTTCTTCATTGACAGCTAGAAATGGCTGCTGGAAATGGTTCAAAAAAGCTCACGTATCTAGAGAAATACCTAAGCAGAAATAAATGTTTGAATTTACAAATTTTAATGCCAAGGTTTACTGGCATGTGCTTCTGCTACTTTAACGCTGTCAAAATTTGATGTTGCTGTACCTGAGCTTTCCCCAAGACAGATATTTTCACATTAGGTAGTATTTATAAGGATGGAGGAGTTTGTATGGTATCCATGAGTTTGGTCCAATTACAGAAGGAGGTTGGTTGTATTAGAGGTCTGCATGTCATCCTTTTCGTGAGAGGGAATGGGGCTAAATGAACATTTGTGAAGTCCTGGAGCACCATCAGGCAACTTGGCCAATTCCCAGATTTGAGGTTTTTAGTTACTGACTTTTGTTATCATTGACTGTTAAAGGTCTTGAATGCCAGATCTGTACCCTAAGTTAATTCTGGGTCCTTTCGTGTGATTATAACTACCTCAATAACACAATATTTTAACTGCAGTTAAACCTTTGATTGTCACTTCATTTCCTATTTCTCTGACAATTTACCACGACTTTTCTGCAAACTGCCCTCTCCCTCAGGGATAAGGTTGAGATGGCACTTGTAAGAGAGAGGAATTTGAAAGCAAAAAGTGCTTTGCAGGAATGAGAGTGGAATTACAGCAAAAGATTTTTCATGGATAGAATTGGCAACTGATGTGCCTTTTCCTTGCAGTTCAGCTCTCTCCATGTGTTACTGTGAATTCTTGTACCACTGCAACAGTGCATTTCACTGCTAACATTCAAATATTTTGCTTAAAATAGTTTTGCTATTCCAGAATTTTTGTCCATTCTTCTGGATGTCCAGTGATCAAATGACAGGCTTAGATCACACGCCAATCCTATTTCCCTGCACTTCCACTAAGAAGTGGTGTTAAATCTTTTAACTCTTAAAACTTGCTCTTTTTTAACTTTTTTAATTCAAAGATCTGGATAACCCTACCTTTGTAATATTTATCCTTCCTAAATAAAGGAATGTATTGGGAAGCAGTCCGACGCGGAGTTCTCTGACCCGTCTCTCACCTAAAGCCTTGGCTCAGTCTCCCAATGGAGTTGGCAGCATTTCTGGCTCTTACCCGTTGGAAGGGGTGGATAAGCAGTTCTTAGAAACGTGTGACAACGTTACAAAAAGCAGCCCGACGGAAGATTCCAGTCAGTACTACTGTGATAAGGTATGTTCAGTTGTGTGCTTTTGAAGTCAGAACTAGCAGTGAATGTGACTTTGGGCTGTGGTTTGAGAATGCACAAAAGTCGTGGCTGTATTTCAGGATGGGTGTATTTTCTGCAGTGGTGAGAATAGATCTTGTGTTACTACTCACATTTATCCGAGGTTGTTTGATAGACAAGCTTGCCAACTGCATTGATTTCCAAAGTGTCCAGCATTCCAGAAGCTTCAGAGAAAGTTCCTGAAGCGGAACAGAAGTCCTTACATGATTAAATCTTGTTTCCTCTAAGGGTAAAGATGAGCTAACTCAAGTTGCTATATGTCTGAGAAGCGGACACAACTCGGCTTTATCCCAGGCATCTCTTAAAGATGGCTAAACATCATCCTTTTGAGTTCTGACCTGGCTGGAGAGCAGCTGCTGCCTGCTAACATTATGGATCATTCTTCTCCAGCCCGTTCCAGAGGGGTTCTGGCTAAAAATGGGCGCTTACAATTAATTAAAACAACCAATTAAAATTCATTAGAATAGTTCCATCATTTCCAACACGTCCATTAGCTCCTGACACCTTTTAATTCTTCTGCCTTGGGGATCTGTTGCATAAAACTACACCTAAATGCAATCTGTTGCATAAAAATACACCTATTTAAAGGGGAAAAGTTGGGAAAAATAGTCACTTCACAGTTCTTAGAGTAGAATCAGTTCTACTCGTGTTTCAGCTAAACTTTTAAAGACAACAAGTTGAAACTTTAGTAGGATTTATCAATTGGGAAGGAAAGCTAAGATGAGAGTTATGATGTTAGGACAGAGCAACCAGAAAACATATTTGCTGAGATGTACATTGCTATTTTTACTATTTAAATAGTTACTACCATAGGTATATTCTACAACCATATCCTCTTCCTATTTTAGAGGTGGATTTACATAGAGTATTTTTGTTCAGCTCATCTAAATTTGGATGCACTGTTTTCTAATTTGCTGATATTTTCTTCTAAAAATTGGAAAATTTCCTTTCTTTTTCTATGTATTGCAGAATGACCTAATTGAGGGAGATTTACTTTTGGTGCGTATCATACCAGATGAAGAAGGGAAGTTTGGATTTAATCTAAAGGTAAACCATCTGTCTTAATTATTTTTAAATGCTTTGTAGATAAAATATTTTAACTTCATGATTTTTTATTTTTTAATGTAATGATTTGGAGAAAGCAGTATATTCTACAGGAATTTCCTATGGACTGAAAGCCTTTAGAAGTGGCAGCCTACTCCTTAAGTGCTAAAGCAACTCTTACAGAAATAAGCATGTAGTAGTTCTCTGGTTTTCAGTTGCATGTATTATGGGCATGGCACATATCCAAGGCCTATTTGGCTGCTGAAATATGAACTTGAAAGCCTAATTTAAGGCATCAACTTTTGGAAAATTGGACCTCTGTATTATAAAACAATTTTAATAGTTTGTAGTGTTCCATTTAATTATATCCATTAGAAATCATATTGGAAAGTTGAAAATTAACTTCTGAAGAAAATGAAAATTACTATTGATAATTGACTATTGTAAACGTTTTACATTCCCTCACTGAAATTCCATTTAATCAGAGTATTGTAAATTAATCATAATATCAAAATGAGAGCAGAGTTTGGTCATTTCACCTTGGCTATTTATTGGTGGGGCAGGAATTGGACGTGATGTAAAGAGAATAAGGGAATGCAGTTGTCTGGAACTTTGATCCTACCAGATTCCTTGCACATTTGCCACAACATCTAAGAAGACTTTCTGCCTTGCAAGTTCAAGTGTTAAATTAGGCGTGCTTCAAGCTCAGGGTTACAGTAAATGTTCCATTTTATCTGTTTATTGCCTATTAAAATGTATGGGCAGAAAAAGACACCCCATCTACTTTACTGAAAATTGGTAGATTTAAAGACACCACAACCCACCCCCTAGTTCCCCATTTGCTGATGAACACTCAGTCCTACCAACCTTGTCTATGATGACACAGCATTAAAAAAATTATATAAAAAGAAAAATAAGTGATTACTTCTTTAAAATGATGCTTATGCTTAATGATAGATTTATGGTTGCTATTTACTTGACATTCCTCTAGGGTGGAGTAGATCAGAAAATGCCACTGGTGGTGTCCAGAATAACTCCAGGATCACCTGTAAGTAAATTCTTGAGGCTTTTAATCCCTTCCATTGTTACTCTTTGCACCTCTCAAAGGTCTGTACATATAGAAATTTGGGCACTTATAACCAGTATGAGATAGCAGCAGAGCTGTTCTCTAGGAATTGGTTTGACCAGTGGTTTCTTAAACCAGAGATTAAAAGATCTGGAAGTGTTAGTCAAACAAGATCCAAGTAGAAGGTATATTTGTGTTCTTCTGGCATCTCAAAAGGTGCATCCTGAACTGGAAAATGATGAGGGGCAAGGACTGAGGATAAGGAACATCGTTTACTGTAGAAGTAAATAATTTGGGCCCCTGCACCCTAGAAAAAATAGCTGGTTTGAGGGAGATGTAGTAGGGATCTGCAAGATTAGGAGCACTGTGAAAAGGGAATTCCAGCAGAAATATGGGCTACTAAATTATGTCTGTGAAGGTCAGGTTCTTTGTGTTTGGTGAAGTAGTTCTTTGTGCAGAAGATAGTAGACCTGTGAAACTCCTTGACAAAGGATGCTGTGGTTAAAATAATGTTGTGTGTGGTCAGGAAAGGACAAATACTTGGGGGAAAAAACCTGCTGTTATTGACTATGCAAGCCACAATAGGCTGAGGAAATCCTTAGGGCTGAAATTATTTATAGGATGGGAGCGTACCTGGCAGGAAAGAGGGAGCATAGAGAGGGAGCATATGTTTGCTCTGTTCCTATTTTGCCATAGATTTTTTGCTTATGGAAATATTTATAGACTAGGTGAAATGTTTATAAGAATCAGTAGAGTCATTGAGTTCTTTTGCTAAATTGTGAAATAATAATAAGAACAAAAAATATTTTTAAACTTTTTTCTAAATAATATTAGATAAATTTGTGAGGACATACGTTATATCAAATTCTTTTCACTTGCCTTTTTCCACACTGTATTTCCTAACTTTCATAAAATAATTTCAGGGAAGACTTGTTAGGAAATATTACTGACTTAATCCTAAAAATATAATGCACTCTGAATCTTCTGACTCTTCTGAAATTTGATAAGCAGTCACAGGACTAATATCTAAATGTCATGATGCAAATCAAGCTAAAACAGATTGCTTGAGAAGTTGTGGGTTTTTTGTCACATTTATGATTTTTGGCCTGACTTACACAGTTTATAGCACTCCTTTATGAACTATAATAATTATTTGAATAAAAGTTTGCTAGGAAATTATAACTATAACTTCAGTCCAAGAACTGAAAATAAAACAGTCCTTAAGACATTTCATGATCAGCCTAGCAAATATTTTAAGTGTGATTTGAGATTCTAAAATTATATAGGGCAAACGGGCTCATTCCACAATCAGAGAATGAAAGACATTTCTCCAGAGGCAGTCATTTCCTTTAGCAGATTAAGATGGTCTTCTGGAAAATATTGATCTGTATTTTTCTCTCTTGGATTGAAAAAGGACTGGACTTCTAACTTTAAATGCTTCATTGAACTGTCTCCCTTTGGTGTCATAGGCATGGACATGAGTGACCACTTAGCTCTCTAACTTAGTAAACCACCAAGTGATCAAGTTACCAGGATCACAGAAAAAAATGGAAACAATTATCCAATATAACATAGCAGCAGTGTTAGGGAAATCATGTTATAGCAAGAGGAAAAAATATACTTATTTTTAGAGAATAGCAGCATAAACATTGATTATATCATTTTCCATAAATGAAATTTCACCTGTTCTTTACTGTTTAATGAAATGTAGTTGATATTTCAAAGTTCAAATTTAACGGTCTGTGGAATGCATTTTCATGTTATTTTAGCTCTGTTATACCTTACCTTCATTGCTGCTATTTTAACTTGCTCTAAATTCACTCATTACCCTGTAAATTGTCTTCAGGGATGCTATTTGGTAATACTATTTGCTAAGATTATTTCTTAGGTTTGTAGGTCACCTTTTTCCCACTTATCTACAAAAAGATGTGCATTTTTTGTAGAGGAGGGGAAGCAAATCTACTCCCCAAAATAAGGCAGTATTTTCCTTTACACATCCTAAAGTTATTTTTTAAAAAACCCTCTAATGAAGCAGCAATGTAGTATGCTGGGAAAATTGTAGGACAGAGTAGCCAAAATTGTTGTGAGAGCACATTTTAGTGAAGGAACAACCATTTATTGCTTCTGTTTGGTTTTGTTTGGTTTTTTTTTAATTAAAGTTCTATACTGATTTTTTTTCACAAACAGTATTAATGACCTCAGGTGCTAAAGAGGTGATTATGGTTTTATTTAATAGAGCTTTTCATGGAAAAAAAGAAACATGCATACTTCTTGGAACAATAGAAGGTGGTTAGGATAAAATGATGCATTGGGTGTATCAATAGGGCAGGGAGCCTTTGACATAATTAATTTTTTGGAAAAGCTCAGTATCTGAAAAACCTACAAATTATGCTTGCATTGGAGGAATTAATTCTCCTTTGAGGTGTATTTTATATAGTCAAATGATTCAAATAATAAAGCTGGGGCATTAACATATCACATGATTTATAAAGTTTGTTTGAGCAAAGATATTAGTCTCCATCTGTAATAAAGCCAAGAAATCTAAATTATAGGCAAATATAGGAGCTCAGAAACCATTCCTTCCAAGTTCTTGTTGACGTTTTGACTCTTCAAGACTGACCTGATATGGTCTTTATATCACCTATCTTTTCAAATATTTATATTTCAGAGAGAATAACTTAATAATATTTAAGAGTGATTAAATTATTCAGTCATTCATAGTTACGTTCTTCAGTCCTGCCTTTGTAAGTTGTACAAAATATGGCAAGGGTGTTCTCAGGGAGCTGTGAATGCATTGTTAAATCAGTGTTGAAAAACATCATGGCTGTTCCTAACTACCATTCTTTTTCTGTTTACATTTCTTATGAATCATTTTCAATCTTTTCTACCCTTCATTATTTTCTTTCCTTATTTCTATGGAAAAAATTGGGGGAAACTATTCCTTCTTTAAATTTTTAGTCAGATTTTCTGTAAGGGATTTTTTCCTCTTGCATGCATCTTTCTTTTCTCTTGCTTCTTTCTCTTCTTCTTTGTCTGTTTTGTGGCACTAAGACAGGTCTTAAGTTTTCTTTTCTTTAACTTTGTTTGCTGGTACAAATGACTCCCAATTTATTTTCTTCATATTCTTGCCTCTATTTTTTTTTTTAACTCTGCAGTTTTCTTCTTGTTGATTTTTTTTCATTATCATTTCTCCTTTCCATCTCTTATTTATTAGTTGGTAATATCAATATGTTAGGAGCCATCAATGCAAGGCATAAAGAGGATCAGGTCTGATTTTAATGTCTTGTTCACACTCAGGGGGTTGGTGATGGTTGTTTGGTAGGGCTAATGATATTGAATGAATAAAGCTCAGGGAACCTGTGCTGGCTATTAAGGGAGTACAGGGAACACCTATGAAAAAATAAAAACAGTAAAGGTCTATGTCTCATTCATACAATAAATAAATGAAGTGTTTATATAAGTTTATCACTCTTGTATAGCTGGAGACTTCTTAGACAAAATAAAAATTAGGATAGGAATGGAGATAAAATTGTTACATTACTAACACTCAAAGGCTGTAGAATCCTGCACATTAGAGAATCACAAAAGGTTGGAAGGGCCCTGGAGGTCATCTTGCCCAACTCCCTCTGCTCAAGAGTCGCCTAGAGTCAGTTGCCCAGGACCATATCCAGATGGCTTTTGAGTGCTCCCAGGTGGGAGACTCCACAATATCTCTGGGCAACCTGCTGGAGTGCTCGGTCATCACAGCAGCAGAACTGTTTCCTGATGTTCATATGGAGCCCCTGTGTTTCAGTTTGAGCCCTTTTCCTCTGATCCTGTCACTGGGCACCACTGAGAGCTTGGCTTCATCCTCTCTGTGCCTTCCCCTTAAGTATTTATGTACATTGCAAGATCCCCTTGAGCCTTTTCCTCTCTAGGGTAAATATTCCCAGCTCTCTGAGCCTTCTTTCATGCAAGAGCTGCTCTAGTCCCTTAGACATCTTTGTAGCATCATCATCATATTCTGGCCATAGCTTTAATTGCTTTGTGCTGGACATAGGGCTAAGCACACTGAGAACTGTGGCAGAAAAAAAGCCAAACAAACCCTGGAGTCCAGCAGTTAATCTAAATTTGAATAAGCATCTATGAAATAACAAAGATATGAAATGTGGGTGGATTTCTTTGAAATTTAAAAAGTGCATGCCTGGGGAATGTCATGTTACTTAAATCACATTCGTGAAAATCATGTTTGGACTTCTTACTATTCACTGTGTAAAAAGTGAACTGGATTATCTTCTGTGCCCAAAACACTTTCTCCAGAAATTCAGAGGTTGTTGAGGCTTGGAGTCTGAAATACAGATCTTTGTGAGCAATCTGATGATGGCTGTTTGGTTAATGTGAATTCCTTTTATAGCTGTCAATGTGCTGTTTGAACCGTTCCTTATCATCATGGAGAGGCTTTGAAGCATGAGAGCTTTAGAGCTGAAGCCTTTGATAGAACTTCTGGTACAGAATGTGAAACTTTGTCAGGAGAACTGTGAAGACTTTGCTTACACAATGTACTTAATATCCTGATATGTTCCTGCTTGCACAACTAGATGCAATGACATTAATGTGTTTCTTTGGTCTTGAAACAGGCTGATAAATGCATTCCAAAGCTGAATGAAGGTGATCAGATAGTATTAATTAATGGCCGAGATATCTCAGAGCACACGCATGACCAGGTGGTCATGTTCATAAAAGCCAGCAGAGAATCTCACACAAGAGAGCTTGCACTTTTGGTCAGGAGGAAAGGTAACTGGGCTAATTTTATTCACTTCTAATGTTTTTGAGACTGTTGCTCTTATGGTTGGTGGCGTACCCTCTTCTGTTTGCATAAACATATTATCAGTGCACTTGGAATACGTCTGTGCAAAAAGTAGGTCTCACTACATTCGAATTAGTAGTACAAGTAGTTTAAACTATACAGGTTCTTACCATTGCAACAAAGATTCTAGCAGGTTAGAATTTCTTATTTTTGGTCTAAAAATCTATGAGCATAAGTAGTCCCTTTAAAGAGTTTTTTTGGTGATGTGGGGTGTTGGGGTTTTTGTGTAAATAAAGCATAATTTTGCAACCTCCTCAATTGCAGGTTCACAAAAGCTCACGGGCTGTTTCATTGCACAATTATGTGATGAAACAAGTCAAATAAGCTGCTCCTCACCTCATTGTTACAGTAGACCTTTTGTGACAGTGCTGAGTTAAACCTGTGCTGGCTGCTTGCAGAACTGCTGCCTGCAAAGAGGAGACAGTCTTTGAAATATGCAGGGTCTTAAGCCTGTATGTTTAAAAATAGGAAACTCATCTAGCTTGGCTTGGCGTCCTCCATATTAAAACACCTGTAGATCCCAAGAGCTTTCAGATGATATGAAACTCTTAATTTATTATTTGCTTTCCTTAAGAGGTATGGGAAGACATTAGCACACACAATTACACAGAGTTTCTGATTACATGAAGACATAAAAATCTGAAGGGATCATGCATCACTGGGAAACAGGAGGGAATGAAACAGCCTAAGTGATACGTACTTCTGTAACACTGGCTTTAAGACTTCTTGTGTTTCTAAGAAGGCAGATAGGCTCTTTATTTTGTTTTCGCTGGCTTCATGCAGCATTTAGTTTTCCCTTTTCTAGTCCCCGCCCAACTTGCAGATAAGAGAAATCTGCTTTTATCTAAAGATAACCTGTGTCCCCATACCAGTCATTTTTTATAGGCATGAGCATAACCAGCTCCCCATTTTCTGAAGTTTGGCAGATATGAACTGTTCCCATCACTGCAGAGAATAACCACAGCTGGACATGTTTGGTGATACAATACGTTTCATAGGGACAGAACAGCCATGCAGATTACTTCGTTAATGTTTGTCATGTTCTTGAATATGTTAGCAAGGAATGTTGTAGAAAATGGACTAATAATTCTTTTTAACTTTAGTTAGTTCCTGCAATGTTAGCATAAGAAATTGCAAAAGATAATTCTGTGTCTTCTCTAATGGCGAAGGAGCGTGATGAAGGGATTTTTGCATTTGTTTTGCTGTTGGAGGTGCAAGTTTCTTGTAGAGATATTCCGCTAATTACGATCTACACTTCTTTAGGTAAAACTCCCTTGCTTTTTTACCATGGTGGATGTTGTGTTTCATTAGCCTATTTAGCAGTTCATTCTGTAAGACAAGGTTGCAAAAACCTCCTTGTGCTTGGAATTCAAGTTCTTTGCCTTTATAAGCAGGCATTTTGAGTTTTTCTTTCAGAAAGATCATAGGGACACTTTACTCTTTATAGTTTCTACAGTAATATAGTACAAAAAGAAATCCACTTAAATGTGTTGCTATTTGCTTTCCTGAGGTTTTGCAAACTCTGTTGTTATTTCAAGCTGGTAAAGTTTTATATCTGTTAAAAACCCATTAATGCTGTATGTAATGGATTATAACTTTGTACACATCTTTCAGTAGTTAAACAGTTTGTGGAGCCCAAATCAGAAGATGAAGCTGATTCCCACACTGTCCTGGAATCTATTCTTCCTGTCTGTTCTGAATATGGTGGTGATACACTGGAGGAGTCTATGGAGCAGCTGAGAAGAGGGCTGGAAAGCGGGACTGTCCTTATTCAGTTTGAGGTAGGTAATACTCAACTCTGTAATGCTGTTAGTATAGACCAATAGCTGTAACCAGCGAGTAATGGAGGGGTTTTAATTAGTGGCAAATCTCATTGTTCCCATTCAGTCTTACCTCAAGAGAGCAACAATTTGACTTGCCCATCAGTTTCACACTTCACTACTTAGAATAGGGAAGAATGAGTTATCAGTCTTACACAAAATACCATCTGCTGAGAAAAATGTGTTTGAATTAATGTGTTTCAGGCTCAAGTACCCAAAGTTCACTAAATTAGATGTTTTTCTGCAGCTGTTTTATTTAGTAGAGTAGTGAGATTTTGACAGAGGTCAGTCTTGTTCTTTGTTTCTTTTTCTACATTCTTCAATGTGTTAGCAAGGAATATAATAGAAAACTAACTAATAAAATGTTTTATATTTTATTAAAGTAGTTCCTTCAGTGTTAATGTAAAATAATTCATCTGCTTCTCTAATGGCGAAGGAGTGCAGTATGTATGTTTGTGTTTGCTTTACTGTTGTAGATTCAAACATTTATAGTAGCTCTGAATAAACCCTAGTTTATTGTGATTTGTAAAATTGGCATTGAGTTCTGGAGTAATTCCTTCTGTCACTGAAAACTTGTGGAACAGCAATAAATTTTTTTCCCCCTTTAGATATTTTTTCCTTCACTGTTTTTTTTAAAGCTGTAAAATTTAATGGTAATAGCTGAAGAGTTGTGGTATTGTTTATTGTATAACCACTCTTTTTATGAGGTTTCCTTTCTTTCCATGATTTCTGAGAATTAAAATCCCCCTGTTTTTAAGGAATTGTAGACAATGGTTCATAACTGCTTTCCAAAATCCACAGCACTGGTTGCAATGCAGCAATTACAATGAATCTGTTGGCTATTGAAGCAGTAGCTCAAAAATGTGAACTGACCTTTCAATACTTTCTTAATTGTCAAATTTGTTGACTAAATTTGTGCACAAATTTCCTGTAGTGAACTTCATAGGATATTTGATCCTTTGTGATATTCCGATATATGATATTATGATATTCGTAGGATATTTGATCCTTTATGATATTCTGATATATGATATTATGATATTCATAGGATATTTGATCCTATATTTTATCCTTTTTTATGGCACTGTTTATAAAAGGATATTACAGAAAAAGCTCAAAAGCTTTTTGAAATCTAGTAAAATAGGGGACAGCTTAGTGCCTTCTTGCTTTAAGTTCATTGTTAAGTGATCTTCAGAAGCAGAGGCAATTGCATTGTCTCCTCATCAGCTTTGGTGACTCTCAAACTCTTCACTCACTTTTGTAAAATAATAAATAATTAGCCAGTAGACTGTGAATAATCAAGTTTTTCCAGAATATCTTCCTCCATTTAATCAGAATTTAAGAAGTCAGTCAATAGAAAATGACTGTTTGCCCGGCAACAATGAAGCTCAAGAATAGTTACTTGACTTTAAATTATTCTTGCTTGTATTCCTAAAAAAGGCAGAAATTGCAACCTGGCTCTAGTAAAGTGGAACTTGAGTTATTACAGATAGAAATTTTTCTGTTGCGTATATTATCAAGTTCTCTTCTCACATGGCTTGTTTATGTTGTATAAGTTGAAAAATGCAATGAGCTGTGATACAGAGTTTTAAGGTCCAGTATATCTCAGTAGAATAAATATTTTTGTGTGTTGCTCTTTTCTCTCAACCAGAAAGTAGGTGATTTTAGCCTCCTATTTGTTTCATTCCATTTCACGTATGGAACCATATTCAAAATCTTCATTTAACATGTAAGATATAATGAGCTCTTTGGTAAGTGTTCAGTGAAGGATGTGAAACGCTGGCACAGCCAGGTTAATAACTCAGTTGTCAGGTGCTTTTGTGTATATTTAATACACAAACTATACTTGTATAATTACAGTTATTGATATTTGTTGTTGTTGTTGTTTTTTCACCTCTGTACCTTTTTTTTGTCTTGTTTAATGTACTTAGAAGCATAAATCATTAGGGTTTGGAAAGACCTCTAAGATCATAGTCTGACCATTAACCTAACACCAACTTCAAAATGTTGGCTGTATACACATTATATATACTCCATTTCATATGCCCACATTTACTTCAGATAAAGTCTGCAACATAGGGGTTGGCCCAATAGCAAAGAAGTCACATGTTAAGAGATTGTGACACATTGAAAATTTGGGTTATTAGGTACTTGCAGTATTGAAATGGATGGGTTTAGTTCAGAGAATAATTTTTTTTCTGAAATTTTTGTATTATAGTTACTTCCAGAAAATAAGTCTGCAGCTATTTTTTTTGTTCTGATGCGATTCACAGCTCCATTGTTCCACCCTCAACCACTGTTGTCCTTCTGGTCTGCAGTTTTATAATCAAAAGGCAAACTTGCAGAGCAACAGTTTATATCAGTGATGCTCACATGCTGTTTTTGCTTTTGTTTTTTTACTTAGAAATTCTAGCTATCCCGATGGGCTAGCAATAATAGAAATTCTTGTCATGTTAAATACAAAAATGTCTCAAGTGAATTTTGCAGAAGGATAGGCAAAACATTAAAGAAAATAAGGAAATTTTTTCAGTCTATGTATTTTTGTGTGAATGTAATTAGAGTGTGTATAGTACAATCACATACCTCAAAATCCTATAATTTTTCATTCTACTTTGCAGCAACTTTATAGAAAGAAACCAGGATTGGCTGTTACATATGCAAAGGTACCTCAGAATATGGACAAGAATAGATACAAAGATGTTCTACCTTGTGAGTCTAAAGTACAGTTTCTGCCTATTTTGCTTTTTAAAACTGCTGTATTGAACTTGCTTATTAAAGACTTCATTATATAATTGAAGTCATAATTGTTTATTTTATTTTCTAAAAGGTAATTTATTCTGTTTGTCTCTGCAATTCCTCAGCTTTTTTTATCTTAATAGAGGGGAAGCATGTCCCTTCATTGCTAATTTTATTCCCTCTTTCTTGTATGTGTGTGTGTGCAGATGATGCCACAAGGATAATATTGCAAGGAGATGAAGATTACATTAATGCAAATTATGTGAATGTAAGTCATACAGAGACCTGCACTTACTCACTTTCTATATTACTAAAGCAGACTAAATTTGGCTTTTTTGGGGAATAAAGATATTTTATTTTAATTTTGGGGATTTGTAAATGTAAAAGATGTAAAGATTTATAATGTAAAGTTAGTGTTCCTTGTGAAACAAGTGACCATCCTAATACACAGTGGGTGCTACCATGTGGTTATGTGGAGAGTCTTTAACCAGTAAAAATTGTTTCATTTTTCCATATACTTCAAATGCTGAGGTTGTCTCCATAAAACTAAGCCTTTTTCCCTCTAGAACCATTTATGGCCTATCAGCTATGCTGTGAAGAATCCAGAAGATAAACCAGAGCCTTGACTTCCCTAATCAATCAACTGTAGACTGGGAATCGGGGAAAAGAGGGGAAAATGTGTATATATTTGTGTCAGATATGTAAACTAAGCACCTAAATCACAGAGTCAATTATTAAGTTCCTGTGTTTAGTATCAGCTTTTGCTAGTGTACCTTTGGTGTATATACTCTGCCATCATTCCTTACTAAATATTAAAGAAAATTTAGAAAGCTTTGCAGTTTCAAGTTTTCAGGTACATTTTCACTATTAATCTTCTATTCATATTTCAGCATGAAGGACTATAGAATCTATGCTTTACATTAGTTTTAAATAAATGATTTAAAAGTTTTTCATATAACAAATTTTAGCCTTGATAGTCTTATTACTTAGCTTTTTGCCTTAATCTTCCCTCAAAACTTCCTGTTTGAATGAAATGCTGAGTTTAAATAGTACTTGAGTAGTGAGAACGAACTTAACATAGGATTTTTCTTTCCCTCTGTAGATGGAAATTCCTTCTGCTGGCATTGTGAACCGGTACATTGCTACTCAGGGGCCTCTTCCACACACGTGTGCACACTTCTGGCAAGTGGTCTGGGATCACAAATTGTCACTGATCATCATGTTAACAACTCTCACTGAACGAGGACGGGTAAGTGCCCAGGTCCTTTGTATGCTGAAGAAATGTACTGTACCTTTGAACTTTTTTCCATTGTTATGATTAAATAACCCTAGAAGAGACCAAAATATTCTGTTGAATCATTCTTCTGAAGGCCAGGCTTTCTGAATTACTTAGACAGAACATACAGTCCTCAACTTGCTTTTTGTTATGCTGCTTTGCAAACAAACCAGCTGTCTGATAAACAGAAATCACTGCATTCACTCTGTTATGCTGATCAGACAGGTACTACGTGCTGTCATTTTTCTCCCTGAGAAAAATTGGCCTCCATGTGGCAGTTTCTCTCCAAAAGATTCAGCAAACGTCTGGAAGCATTGAGTGGGTTGAGCAAACCTTGTAGTCTAGCTGTAAAAAGGAGTCTGCCATTGTGGTATTTACTAGTGGTCAGAACTTAGCTTGCTTATTTTTATTTGCATCTCAGGTTCCTTCCTAGAATCGCTCTGATAATTCTTTTAATTATGTTTGGATAAATTCTGTCTCTCCTTGAGTTTTAGAATAGTATAGTGAAAATCTTGTGTATTTTGATTTAATGTGTCCTCTGTAGTTTTAAAGATTAGTTTTTTAGATTAAATGGGAAGATAATTGGTTTTGTATTTTTAGAAGCTGAAAACTCAAGTTAGGTTTTTTAAGAGGTGAAGGGGGTGACTCCTGTATGTGACTCCTGTATGCCTTCACTGTAGCCTTTATCCTTATTTCCTATGTGATCTGTCCTACACTATCAGATTTATCTGGCATCCCAGTCAAAACCCAGTGTTTTTAGAAAGCAAGGAAGTGAGTATTTGAGGTCTTAAACCGCATAAAGATTGAGATGTAAGGAAGGACAGTTAAGCAACAATTAGGTTCTAAGCATGGTCAGGTTATGTAGCTACTCATGGAAGCAGACATTATTGAACATCGCCTGACATAAAAATGCTCCCTTCGTCTTTTGATTGTATTGGTGCATTCATTTCCTTGTATTGAGGAGAAAAACAGATTAGTAATAGTTTGGAGTTCATCCAGTCAGTTGGAAACTTCAAGGCAATTGCTGATAGCTTCTAATCATCCTGCTGGTACATGTTTGCTTTCAGAAACTATTTAGATTTGCCCAGTTTGTGGGTGAACTTTCAGGGATAGAAAAATATGTATGTTCTTGTCAAGAATATCCCCATTGGCAAATGCCAAACCTTTTCCCAGTCCCTGGAGGTTTTACATTCCAGACTGTCTCTTTCCAATGGTGTTAAGATTTGTATGATAGGAATTTTTTTTCTACACAGTAATGTTCTTTTTTTTTAGAAATGGATACATTGTTTTGACTTAAATTTGAAGGGGAAAGTAGTTAGGTAAATTACGACAGTAAAAATTTCAGGCGTAATGGTTATAATTTGGATTTCAAATCTTTGAAAGTTGAGCCGTATTAAAGGTAAAATTAAGAAATTTTAACTTTTAAAAAAACCCAGCTCTTGGTACTCTGCATCAATTTAAAAGTTACAGACAAAAACAGCTTTGAACTTTGTGCAGGTTGCAGTGTCTCATGAAAGTTTTAATTATTTCCACAGATGGATATTCCGCATTCTCATAGGGCTTCTCGTTTCTGTGCTTGTCCTTGTTTGTGGAATTTTTTTGCCAACGTCTAGTCAGAATTTCCCTTGTTGCTTCTTTACAGTTGCCTCTTGTCCTTTCATTGTTCACTTTCAAGAAAAGTGTGGTTCTTCCTTTGCTGTAACCTGCAATTAAATGGCTTAAGTTAACTACAAATTTAACCCCTGCACTTCTTTTCTTAAGACAGGATAAACCCATCTTTGTTCTCCCACATTATGACTTGAGAAGTCATTCTAGCAATTACAGATAAGCAGCAGACAAAGTATCATGCATCCAGTTTACCTGAATATTTATTATAAATCACTAAAACAGAAGTTTGTGGAGAATTTAGCCTGTTTTGTCCTGTTATTTTTTGATTTGGATGAAAAAAAATCTCACCAGCAAACCAGAACAGATGTTATACCACTCCTTGAATTCCCTGAACCACGACATAGGAGGGAAGGCTGGAAACAGAAGGGTTTGTGTACAACAGTCTTGACGTGTGCCTAATTTTCTCTACAGACCAAATGTCATCAGTATTGGCCTGATCCACCAGATGTAATGGAATATGGCTGCTTTCGTGTCAGATGCCACTCTGAAGACTGCACGATTGCTTATGTTGTCAGAGAAATGGTCATTACAAACGTTGAGGTAAATGGCCCTTGCCTTTAATTATCCCCAGACAAGCTGAATGAACACATTTATGGATGGGTAGATAAAGACTTTGTGTTTGGCCATGTATACCTCTGTGTGTGGATATGCATGTGTGTCTACATACACTCACACATGTTTTAAAATAGGATGTGTGTATATTTTATGGATCAACGTGGTATGATTATTTCTTTAGAGCTTCTTCAAAGACACACTTTTTGAAATTCTGTAGTACATTATGCTGTACAGGTGCTGCAATAAGCATCATAAGGAAGTTTAGTACTTTTCTCTAAACAGTTTTGCAATCACTGACTCTCCATAAGTACTTTGATTTATAATGAGAGTTTTTTCCTAAGTAACTCTGCTCTTTCAAGGAAGAAATATGGGTCACCTAGTTAATGGCACATGCAGATAGAAGAGCTAATAAAGAAGTGAAGCATAATAAAGTTGTTTGGAGAGAAGATGCAGTCTCACCAGTTCCTTTTCATTGTCTTTAGTCAGATTTTAAAAAAGGAAAAAATCCGTATGTATCTCAATTGAAAAGTGCTCAATTTATGAAAGATACATATATTCCGTAGCTCCTAATACTTTCATGCTAATGTCTAGTGAGTTAGAAAGCAAAGAGAAGGCAAAACACAGCATGTTATCTTGTGAAATTTATGTTCAGGTCACATCTAGCCTTCCCACAACCTGAATTACAGGGGCTGAAGTTTGGGTTTTGTTTCTAAGTTGACCTGCATTTCTTATATGTTTCCCTTCTTTATCTATTTCCCAAAATTCTATGGCCATGGTTATTTTCTGAAAAGATGAAGGGTTTGTGCTATCATAAGATGTGTAAGAAATCACTGTGTACTGACCAAAGGCTAATTTGTAGTCAGTCTTTTGAAATTCTGTATTGTTAAGTAGCTTTTACTGTTACCAGAATTGCTAGTAGTAATAGTAAGTAGTAAGCAAGGAAAAGGCAATATCTGTTTTAAAATGTAGTATTTAGTCAATGTTCTTACAGCAAGATGACCAATCCCTTAGTCTCAAACATTTGTAACTCGACATTCTCTCACTTGACACTGCATCCAAATTTGTTTTAATGTGATTAAGTTTTCCTTTGCAGTCATAAACATGTGAGATATCAATGTCAGTACTTAAAGTTTTTTCAGTTACAACAATTTACAGTACTTCTGTTTCTAGATATGAGAAACCAGCCAGTCAGGGAGCAGCATGATATTTGTTTCTGTATTTTGGCCAATTACTCTGTAAGTGATAAACTTGAATGTCAGCACAGAAGAAACTAACCTCATGAAAGTAGTGCTGCAACTATATGTACCCAAAGTTTTAGTCCTTGTCAATCAAATTATTTATTTGTAACCTTTCTAAGTCTCATAAAATGAAAAAAGGTTTAATTTCCTGCCTTTTCTTTTCAAGACCAAGATTGAGAGCTATACTGTAGCACTAAGTTTGGGGTTTTTTGAGGTTGGTTGAGGCTTTTTATTTTTTAAAAAAGGGTTCAGAACACTTTGGAGACCAGAACAAGTAGACCAAAGGAAAGAAATCATGTAGTGTAAGTGCAGAGTTCATCACACAATGCACTATTTTGTAAAGCAAAATACCTATTTCTTTATAATCCTTGACAAAATAGCATCAGAAGCCTGAAACAAATTTTCATTCCGTTTCCTTTAAGATAAATGCCTTGCAATGTATGATTGGCCATTAAATCTCACTGGTTTTGAATCATAAAGAGCCAAAGAACAAAAGGAAGTTAGAAGTGTTATGGCAAGTGTCTGCAGCAGCATAATGATGTGTGAACAGTTGTCCAAGAAATGCCAAATGCCACTAGCCAGAGCATCTGCTCTTTAGAAACTGGGCTTTAACCCCAATGATTCAGACTCAGTTTTCAAGGTATGTTTGTGAAGCTCACTGGCAAAGAGCACACCTTTTCCTGCTTAGAAGATAAAAAGACCATTTCAAGGTTAATGTAGTTCTACATTGTGATTTTTTTTTCTCTCATTATTGAAGATTATATTATAACCTATGTGTACCAGGACATTACCTGAAACATTGAAATGCAAAATAAATTGCTTGGTTTTTAACATAAGTAAGAATTAAGGTTGACATTTCAAGTTTAAATTTCCTTCTTTCTATATGACTATTATGATTCTGAGCTCTGTGTGTTGATTTTCTGAAGAGCACACAAATCTTTTATTAATCAGGGAGAGTCTGTCATTTAAGGAGAATGAAATAGGGAAGTTTGCCTTTTGGTGTAACTATAATAAGCAAGGCTGCAAACTGCAGAAGGATGAAGAATGGGTATTTTTCTGGCTGAAGGTCTTGACAGTACAGCTGTATTGCAAGTGTAAGAACAGCCATTTGAAGCATTACCTGTGACAACCTTATTATTTGTCAGGAGTTTCAGCCTCAATGACAGACTTATTGGAAAAGACCATGTGCTTCTGAGCAAAATCTAGGATGTTAGCTTAACCACAATGAAGCTGCTGCTACAGTTAGATATCTTGAATTTGCCCAGAAGGGGTAGGGACAAGTGCATAGTTTTGTTGGAGATTTTTTTGCTGAACAACCCCGCTGTAATGAAAATAGCCATTATCAGAAGCACAATGACAAACAGCTGGGGACAAACATGATGTCTCAGACCTCTGTAGCTCCTTACCAAGTAAATGTGGAGCAAAGCTATGAAGAAGCTAAATGTTGGCCAAAGAGCTGGCAATAAACTGGGCAAATTACATAATCCTGAAGTGTCACTGGAGTCTATTGGTTGGGCTAATTTTTTTGAATCCATAATTTTTAAACTGATTTGGAGAAATACCAGATACATTAATTCCATTTAAATCAGTCCACATGAATGCAAAAAAAAAACATTAAATAATTTTGGAATAGCAAAGTGTACAAGGTCAAGTTAAGCAAAAATAACAACCAAGCCATAAGCAGCTGTTGCTGTCTCACTTTCCCTAAGACTCATAAAACAGGACTAATAAACCCAGATTTTCATGAAGAAAAATTATACATTTATCATTCATTAGGATGACTGTCATTGAAAACCTAAGTGCAAAATGAAAAAATTGCGAAAAAGACTTAAACCGAGTGCAGAGAATAGTGGTTTGATGAATAACTTGAGTATAATGGGAAGTTACCTCTTATTTTCCATTACCAGGTTTGTACAAAGGAGCAAGATCTGGGAGGAATAGTGTTTAAAAATAAGTATTGCTAACAGAACATGTGCTGTGGGGCTAACTATGGAACCAGTAACTACAGTTCTAGCATTTTTTTCATGTATAAGTGCTGGATTTTAGTAACTGTGATGGTCTTTTAATGTAAATTATTTCCATGTGGGGTGTTGTTTGGCTGACATTTTCTGTATTTTAAAACTGACTTTCATTAGACTTGAAGATACTATGTTTTAAAAAAAGCCAAAAATCCCTCTAAAATAGCTTTTAAAAATCTGGACTTTATCAGAGTACTGCTTTGATATTTTCTGCATGAGACATAAAAGCTTAGACATAGAAAAACTTATTCTAACATAAATGAATATATTTACTGTTTACATTAGGTTTAAATTGCTAATAAAACATAAAGTGTTTTAAAATACTTGTGGATTTTGAAATGCAAGTGGCAGAATAGTCAAGTTTCAGCATTTTGAATCACCTCAGAAGAGCTCAACAAAAGAATCAAAACTGATCATGTTAAACCACAAATAATTAGAAAGCTACACTGAGGCTTGAGGCATACCTGGAATAATTAACAAACACCTATATTGGTTTCTGAGGATGATTAGGGCACATAACAGAAATTGAAGATGCTTGCACCAAAAGCAGCATCTCTGAGGACTGAATGTGTGTTCGTAGTGTATTCTCACTCTGAATAAGTCTTACGTAACATGCTCTTTGTACCTAGTGTCTGTAAACTATTTGAATAAATGCAGCTCGCTGTATTTGAGCCTGAAGTACTGATAAGTAAAAATTAACTTAGATCTTTCCTTTGTTCTGAGCTTGTAAAATGGCTTTTTGCTTCTACGGATCACTGTCAGTGTTTCTCAGGTGTGCCACTGACACTTATCCATGTTGTGTAGCTTTAAGTTCTTGAGGCACATGGAAAGCAACTGGATACTCAGTCTTGAAAAATTTTCAAATTAATCAAGTCTTTGTTTCACCAGGATGCTGTAAGTCAAATGCCTTTGATTTAAGAGAATCAGCTCAAACTGATATGTGTAATTGCTGCTTTATCTCATTTCCCTTTTGAAGAGGTTCTGATTAAGCATGTGCAGATTTTCAAAGGAGGACTTTTTAATGACATTTTCTAGACATGTTTTTGTATATTATTTTTAATCCGTGGCATTTCAGAAAAATGTGAATGGTAATCATTTGATCAAGGTCAACTTTTTCTACTCAGTAGAGCTGGGTAGCAAAAGGTCATGCATGCTTTTTCATGCAGAGATCCTGGTCATTGTGCATCTTTTGATGACATGGATGATAGATCCCAGTGTAATTTGTATTATAGTGAGCTTGGTCATTAACGTTAGATTGCGTTGTCCACATGGGCCTTATGCTGGATCTTTTAATTGTTGATTACTCAGGCTGTGCTTTTAAGAAGCAAAGTATGAGCTGTGTCATTTTTGTAAATGACAACTGTAAATTTCTGCAATTGCTTTGACAGGAATAAATGTATTTCCTAAGACTCTACTTAGTACATAGGTAGTACTTATTCCATTTTTAGCATCCTACTAGCCTGTTCCCTGGGAGTGGAACATCCTCAAGTGGGAGAGGAAAACAAGCAGTTGAAGACATTTAAAACAAGTCCTATATTTCAACAGTCATGAGCGTAAGAGAAAAGGAGAAGAACCTTTTAAAGTCACTAGCATCACAAAAGCATTCTTGTATGGACCACTAGAGAAAGACCAGCTTTTATAGACTAATCTAGTGATAAAGGAGAGTTTTATTTCAGTAGGGTGTCAAATGTTAAGTCTGGTAATGGACATAAATTAAATTCAGGTAACAGCTTAACTATTGCAAAACGTGTGGAAGGAATAAAGGAACATGGAGACTTGTCTCAGTTTGTAAAGGGTGAGAGCCTCACTGCGTGATGCAGCAGAGCTCACGAGCATCTTAGGTCTTTTCCTTCCCACCCCAATCATTAGTTACATCTGTTACATATCAGCTGAGCCCAATCTGAATGCAAAGATGATTGAGTGATTTCATAATCAAAGTTAGAAATAAGCTAAACTGAAAGAACTTCTGTAAAACCGTGGGGTTTTTACATATAATTGATTCAAAAAAAAGATCTCTTTGTACAACAGAATCTTTTAACAAATTATATTGCTTCCACAGAGAAAAGTATCCTCCTGTGGATCGTACAGGGGTCATTCATATATGTGTAATGAGCACGTATGTATGTATGATGTATATATATTGTTTTCTAACAGAAACCAGATTTAGCAAGTATTGCAGGCAACTTTATTATATCTGAATCTGTAAGTGTGCACAGAAATATTTACAGTAGATTGGATAGCCCTAAACCCCTATTATATTGGTATTGTTCTTAATAGTTCTGCTGTTCTCAGTTGTTTCTTCCAACCAGTTCTAAACTATTGTATAGTACTGTTATGCTTATGTCTTGTAGCATCTTACCTCAGATGTGAATCAATGAAGTCAAAGTATAATAGGTCAACAGTCAATAAACCAAAAAATTTAAAATGTTTAGATCACAGAAGTTAAACCTGATACCTCATTTATTTAGAAAATTTATGCCTTATGAATTGTTTCCAAGAATTACATGTCCATACTTTACACTGAATTTTAAAATCACAAATGTTTTCTACACCATCTACCTCTTATCGTGTCTGCAGAAAACACTTGCTGTGAAAAATATGACTTGTATCTAGTAAACATTAATACAGGGGTCATAACACTGGCCATTTTTTAAAAACTTTACTGTATTTTAGACAGAACAACAACACACCGTCACCCATCTCCAGTACGTAGCTTGGCCTGATCATGGCGTTCCTGATGACTCCATGGACTTCTTGGAGTTTGTGACCTGTATGAGGCCAAAGAGAGTAAAGAATGAGCCAGTTCTTGTTCACTGCAGGTACTTGTGTTTTCAAACTCTGATTACAGATCTGCTTCAGCCTTAGAATAAGCATTTGATGGGAAAGGTTTGTCTGCAAGACAGGAGGTTCCTTGAATTAGATGAAAATGTTAAACTGTGCAATACAAGCATTTACTGCTGAAGACAGAAACACTGATGTTATATCTAAAGGACGAGTTTGCTTTGTCTCCCTTTCTCCTGCAACCTTTTGGTGAAATGGCTTAGACACATAATTATCACAGATCTGATAATCTGCAATTTAATTCGTTCTCTGTTTTTTTTCCTCTACCACTGTTGTAATCTCATTTTGAATGGTACTGCAAAAATTTTTTTCCTGCTGTTCAAGTGTCTGTCATAAAAGCAGTCAATTAGATCTTACCTTTTTTTAAGACAAAAATACCAAACCAGTACAGTTTGAGCAGTTATAATTGTTTAAAAATGCGTTTACTTTAGGTGAGGTTTTAGTTTTATTTATATTAAAAAATCTTTTCTTTTTAGTAATTGCCAGAAAATATTACTGAAGTTGCTGTAAAAATAAACTTTGCACTCTCTTTGAATTTTACTAGAGTCTTCCTGTAATTTCCAAGGCTGTTTAGCATCCTACTCTTGAGACTGTGATATGAATCTGGTGCATTTCAAAAACCTAATTTTATAGACTACTTCCCTGTTGCATTTCACAGCGCAGGAATCGGTCGCACTGGTGTGTTGGTCACTATGGAAACAGCCATGTGCTTAATTGAAAGGAACCAACCTGTTTATCCACTGGATATTGTACGGAAAATGCGAGACCAGCGAGCTATGATGGTGCAAACATCAGTAAGTCAAGTTATGAAACAGGTCCAAAATTTTTTTAAAGGGTCTAGTAGTATGAATCTTCAGGTGCCATTATATTTCAAACTTCATAAATTTAGCATAACATAGCATGGTGGCAAAGGCTGCTTTGCTAATGAGGTATGTATTTATCTAATTTTTAACTATTTCTTATCTTGCCACAAAAAGATAATTGATATCTATACATTGTAAGTAGTTAGAATGCCCAAAGTCAGACAGGTACTGATCATCTGCTCACGGTCCTTTGTCTTAAATTCTCTGCAAGAAGCTAGAATAAATTCTTGCTTTTCATTCCAGTACAGAGGATTATAGGAAGTTACAAAGTTGAAGGTAAAATCAAAGTGTTTGTGGCCTGGTTTGAAAAGCAGGAAGTGACTTTTCAATAGGCCACTTTAGAGTAGAAATTCTATAAGAATGTATTATGGATTTTTTTTTTTTTTTATTTTGCCACTACCCAGTTTGAAAAAATAAAGGGCAGGCTGTGTAGCATCAGAAACTGAAACATGAAAGTAGATGGTGATTTTAAGATGAAAGTGGCTTAAAGACAACTTGAGTTCATGAGGGCAATTTTGCATCAGCTTTGGAAATGAACATATTGACGTTAGTGACCAAGGATGAAGGATGAGAGATTTTTCTTTCTTTAGGAGAGGCTGGATGACAAGAATTCTGAGTATGGATTATCTTGGAGAGCTAAATGCCCTATGAGAAATGAAAGTAAGGGGATTTAGACACAGAAAGCCAACAGTTAAATGGGGCATTTCTGTCTCATCTTCCAAAGAAAATGCCTGAAATACATTGAAATCAAATGCACTTGGTCACGGAAAATTTAACTTAAAAAGACAAATTCTATTCATTAACAGGTTAATGACTGCAGGAACTAGCATTATGACTAGATGTGGGGGAAATCTTGGATCATCAGAGGGCATAAAAGTGTCAGGATCTCCAGCTGCCTGTGTCCCATTAGAGTGCTCAGTGAGCAGAGCTTGTCCGTTCGTGCTGCTGGGACTCGCGTTCATTGCAGCAGGAGTGCACTCTCTGGAAGAGCGTCAGGACTGTGTGGTTGACAAGGGAGTTATTTGAAGGGTGCCCTGCCTGTTCCTTGCTGAAGTGGAAGCTGAGCTGCTGACAAAGGTGGTCATGAGATGAAGAATACTAGCTTCAAGTTTAAGGAAGCTGAGTGTTAACTTCTGGAGTTGCGCCTGTCTACACCCCTCAGTTTCTAAAATTACCTGAACAAATTCCAGCATCAATGTTCTAGAGGTGGTCCTCTTCTTGAGAATCAGATGTAAAAACCTGAAGTAAACTTCAGCTTGCCAGAAGACCGAGTCCCTTTTGTTAGAAGAGAAATCAGCCAGAATTGTCCTTTCACTCCACACTTTGACATAACTGAAGAATACAGGGAATAGTAATAAATACAGCTACAGTCAGACCCCTGGTGTGGAAAACGAATATCTAAATTAGGATTCTTTACCTTGCTTGCTGTGTTACACAGTTTGCTGTCAGCACAATCAGGAGAGGGATGATCTGTAGCAGCAATACTGTGAAACTAAATTCACTTGTTATTTCTGAAGTAGGCAGATATTGTTGTGAAAAGCCAGTGAGCAGAATTGGCATACTGTGCTGTAAATGAGACACAGAAGCAAGCACTCAGCTGTGAGAAAACAGAACACCAGAGAGCTGCATGTTAATATTTCGATCTATCCTGGGTGCTCTATCACATTCCCATGCCTGCATTCCAGCTAGCCTCACTGCTCATATTTGATATCCCGCTTAGGGTTTCTGGGAGAAGCCATTAGAGATTATTCAGTTGTGATAAAGGGATTGTTCAGTTTTAATATCCTTGCCTAAAGCGTGTTCAGCTGCCCTGTCGGGATTGTGTGTGTGCTCCAATTCCAAGGTGATACAATTTGCCAGATGCATGTTGTGAGTTAATATCAGACCAGGCATACTCAGTAAGAATGGACCCATCAGAGCTATTACCTGGTCAGATTAGTGTCTGTTGTTAATCATGTGAAAGCTGCAGTTTCTCAAAGACCAGTAATTTTGTTACCAGGAACAGCAAAACGAAAGCTTCAACCAAAATTATGAAGCTATAACAAAGTTGGTGTAACTGTATGGCCTTTTATTAAAACAAAGAAAGTTTAACCATTATCTTCCAGTAAAGAGAAATTATATATCTAAACAATGCAGAATACAGTGCTTAGGATGTACATAATTGAAGTAGCTACCAGCTGAGTGAGCAGTAAGAATACATGCAACAGATAAGAGCAAAGAAAACAAGTAGTCAGAGATTGAGTCAGAGGAAGCAATACTGAAGTGCTCATTCTTTTATTTGTTCAGTAACTTGATCACACAAGTTAACAGAAGTATTGAACAGAGAGCTAAATACCACACCTGGCTTGTTCAGGCAGTAGAAATGTGGAAATGACAATAACAGTGAAGAGAAAAGTCAAGGTAATTAAGAAATAAGAACAAAGTGATATTGAAGGTGGGAGTAATTGACTGAAAGGTTGAAAGAAAAGCCAGGAAAATCGAGATGCAGAAAACTCCTTTCCACCTTCCTGTTTTCCTTAAGTTTTTCTGTACTAAGAGAAAATGTGTTATGTTATGGACAAGAATAACATTCCTTATTGCTGGTATTTAAAGGCAACCTAAGGTCCTCCACAGTCCAAATGTTATCTTTTAGCCCTGCCCTTTGGAAGATAGTGGGGGAATATTTCCAGATGTTTCTGAAGAGTTGATGGGAGCTGACAATAAAAGGGCAGCTGGAAGAACATTTCAAAGATGGAAAAAAGACTTTAAAAAATGTGAAGCTCTGCTTCTCTGAGTATATGACATGGAACTTTGGAGAAAAGGGTTCATTTGGGGGTTTTGACAGTAGTACTTTCACAGAAATAGTGAGGATGCTTTGATCTTTGCAAGTTCTTTTAAATTTCAATCATCTTGTGTTCTCAGGATTGTGTTAGTCATAAAAATGTATTCAGGCTACCTGGATTTATAGTTCTGCACTAGTCCTATTGATAATGTCTCCTTGTATCACTTTTTAGGAAGAAGCTTACAGGCTAATAGTTTTTAACAAAGAGTTACGTTACAAGGTCATGGAAGAACTAGTCTTTCTAAGCATATAATGCAGAAAAGAAACTCTAATTTGTGAAGACTGTAAGATCTAATTGAGATCAAAATGTTGGGTGAGAGAAGAATTAATGTGGCTGCTAATTCTCAAAAATATTAATTTGAAAGGTTTTGCTCCCTTTCTGTTACAAAAGGAGATATGTGGTCTGATCAAAAATTAAAAATAAAGTGACTCCTTCTGCAGTACTGTAGGGGATCTGGGTAAAAAAAAAAGGTTTTCAGTTAGGGAGTTGCATCTATAGATCGTATATGGCAACTTTAAATGTGGTCTTGGCCACATAATTTAAATGTGCCCAGTAGTATGTAACTGCAGGATTGGCAAGCTCAGAATACTCGTAATAATCAGATAACTACCCAAAAAATCCCAAAATAGATGAGATGTATAAAGGAGGTAAATATCAAGTTAAACTTAATCAGAAAGTCACGCATAGTTTTTACAAAGAATTCCTATTCCCTGAAAATTAAGCATGTATTCCTTTAATTTTGGGAACTGTATTTTCCTTGGTGTGTGATTTTTAATGCTTGTCCTTCAAGGAAGAGTAAATGTCAGCTTTGTTTACTGTGAACACAGACGGGAGAGTAGGATTTTCTCCTCCCATCCTTGTAGCTCCTCTCCTGTCATTGCTCAGGAAAAAAGGAAGCCGTGGGACTGTTAGTCCTATTCAATAGTACTTGTCTAATCAGCAGTTTAACTGAACATCCATAAATGTTTTTGTGTTTTCTTTCCTACACAGAGTCAATACAAATTCGTTTGTGAAGCTATTCTTCGTGTTTACAAAGAAGGATTGATTCGACCACTGGATTCCAGTTAGCACAGCAGTGAAGGATGAGTTCTTTTTTCGCCTAAAAAAACTGCTCTTTAAGTAAAGCAAGGGCTCGTTTCTGAATGCAACTGGAACGGAATAGAAGCCCATGAAAAGAAAGATGAGCACATTTGAACTGTGGCACTTTAAATTTATCAAGAAGATTGCTAAATCATGTACAGTATAACAAAGTCACATAGATAAATATATGACAGCAATTGTGTGTAATATGCTTTATTCACATAGACAACCATAAACAATCATGGAAACCTTAACACATATCTTTTACTGCCTTAAAACGCCCTTTACTTTGGAAGTTACGAAGTTCCTTGTGTTTCCTTTGAAATAGCAAAAAGAAAACTCCTATTATTGAAACGATTCAGCTTAAGAAGGTATTTAATATATTTGTATTGTATGAAAGTTCATTGAAGGTGAATATTTGTAACTTTCTTATTGGGATACTAAATATCCACAGAAATGTAACCTTGACTAAAAGGCTGATGAAGAGCTTTAAAGGCTGATGCATAACTACTGTACATTGAGCTGGAGAAATTTAGTATTCAGTTACTGTAAATCTATTAGTGAATATGCCAGCTGTTATAATATGCTGCTTAGAAATCACATCTACTGTATGTGATGTGAAAATAATGCTGCATTTAGGCATTTATGCAGATGGTACAGTCTACATCTTCTGTTGATCAGTTTTAGTTGCAAGTTGCCCTTTTGTCCGTGACCTACTTCTTACAGTTTTAGTTATTGCACCCCTTTTCTTCTGTTTCTGCTGTCCATCTCCTTTATACTTTTTCCTGCTGTTTCTGTATGTGGACTGAAAACATTTTAACTTAAAACGAGGTTTAATTCTCTGTCATGTTTGTTTCCATGTGTATTTATGAGTTCTCAGATGTAAATGTGGATTAATGTTGCACACAAGTACTAGACTTTTGACTTACTGTATATGCAAAGTAGTCTAATCCAATACTGGAAGAAAAATTACTACTGAACTCATCAAATATGTTGCTGCTATTTCAAGGTGTGAAGCTTACAAGGGCACAGGTGTTGCTAGTGTTCAGATGGCGATAAAATGTTGACTTGCTGCCCTCCAACGAAAGCGCTCTTATCCAGCAAAACACGACTTCCTTTTGCAAGAGTTCTGCAGATTTACTGTGTTTCTTGCTTATACAGAAATGCAGTTAAATTCACCTGAAGATTTACGTGGAAAGAGAGAATGAATTTGTACATTGATGAATAATTCACCCTAAGGTACACTGGTCTCTATTTCATTTCAGATGGGAGAATTGGACTTTCTGAACAGTATAACCACATTTGTATAATGTTAAATTATTTTGTGTGTGCTTTTTGATTAACCTGAGATAGTTATTAATTTTTTAATAGTGTTTAAAAAATATTCTAAGGGATTGTTTAAAACTCTGTTATTTAAAAAATTAGTCCTAAATAAGGAAAAATTTTTATGGGGCATATTAGCCAGATGTTTATATGTATAAAAGAGAAAATTAGATAATTTTTTTTTCAGAGAGATATATATGCACACACATATTCAGATGTATTTTAGAATTATGGTTTGTATTATGGATATTATCATTTATAGCTGGAGTTTCATTATAGAAACTATCACAGCTGTACAATATGCATCTCTCATATTACTGGAAGATTATGGTTTTTTTCCCCAGGAGATAACTCGAAAGTGCATGTAGGATGAGCTAAGTTGCTGACTTATCTTTTGTAGGCTTGGTCCTTTCTCCAAGATTACATTACTAGCTATAGCTGAAGAAGATACCTGGTTACTATTTATTGATCAAAAGAGTATTAATTGGGATGTGCAGAGTAACTGGCAACATGGAAACCTTCATGGCTTTGTTAGCTTGAAGGGTGAATAGGTTTGTGCTCATCCCTATATACTGCATTCCAAATTTCACTTTGACTGGAGTTTTTTGTAATATTTTGGATCATTGTCATCTTGCTTGATTGGGCTTAGATTAGAAGGCAAAAGACCGTACCTCTGGTTCACTCTTGTCTTGCTAAATTGCATCAGGTAGCTCAATCTGTCTGTGAATCCAAATGTAAAGTAACAGTGGACATGCACATATTACTTGGGAAGCTTCTTTGAAAAATCTGTGTGGAAAAGTGTTGCACAAGTGCGTGCTGCTTGCTGCTGGTAGAATATTGATCAGTGAGAAAATCTAATGGCTCTTTCCTATGAAAGAAGTAGTGGGCAGTAAAGAATATATGTCTCCTGGAAGGGTAACAAAAGTCTCCTGTTTGTTATGTGTGTGCCTGTCTGTTAAAACATATTTTTGTTGTTTTTTTTTTTTAAAGTTTTCCTGTCCCCAGGTCTCAGAGTCATCCCTTGTAGTTGGCATGACTTGCATTTAATAGTTTGTCAAGAAGTGAAAAAAGGCAAGAAAATAAATTGTAAGAAAATATTTAGAGCATCTTTGTGACATCCGTGTCTTTCATGGAAATACTCACGGTTTCTTTGTGTTCAGGGTTATTCCTATATTCCAATTGCTATTTATGTTTCTTCATGTTTAATATGTACTTACCAAAGCACTGTAAATGTATTCCTCATATAACTCCAGTCTCAAGATACATGGTATAGGCTTGGCTTAGGTTAGTATGTGTGCATTTAAATGATGACTGTCATGTTGTGACAACAAATGCTGCTCTTGTTCTGGTAAACTTGGATGGGTTCGGTAATACCATTGGGGAGCTCTTGGATTTTAATAACTTGTTTGAAATTGCTGGCCATGGAGGGAATACTCAAAGCTATATAAATAGTAATCTCTATAAGTTGGTTTGGTGGTTTTTTTAAATACCTTAGAGGAAATATTAACTACAAAAGTATCTTGTATATTGTGTCCATCTTTATTTCAGTCTTGCTGGGTTTTGCACATGTAACGGTAGGGTCCATAGGGGAGAATTGAAGGGGTTTTGTCTTCTCTCTGTAGTGTGTGATGACTGTGCACTGAATGAAGTATGCCTTAGATCTGATCTTGCAATGAAAGCATAATTATGAAAACATCTTAATGCCAGCTTTTGTTTCCACAAAAATTAAGAAATCATGGAGACGTAGATTTAATTGATCGGTTTGGGGTGGGGGGGTTGGTGGGAGTTAAAACTCGTGACCACAAAATTTTTAATTGTCAAGCAATTGGCAAATTTCAGAAAATGCTGTGAAGACAAGATTCTCTACAACCTTCATAAACAGTTTAACCTCGATTTCTCCTGTGCTGGCATGATCATGAAAATAAGTATTCAACATGTCTGGTGTGGTGGTGGATGAAGAGGGAGCAATAAACCTTTGAGGTTTTCATCACTGTGAAATGAAGTAACATTTATTTCTACAGAATTAAACAAATTTTAACTTAATGGCTTTATATTTGATATGGAAGTAACTAAACTGCCTATTCAGCGTGTCTTCAGAAATCTCACAGGGGAACACTTCTGAGACAGAGGTGAAAGGGACAGGTCTTGCTATTAAAAATAAGAAAAACAGTGCCCTAAACCATGAATGCCTTTTGTGTAACCAGATGTATGAAATACAAATCATTAAAATACAACCAAACCTTGGAGAGTGGTGGTGTTTTGCAGAAAAAAAGAATTGTAACCCAGGAATTTGCTTTTAATTATCCTATCTTTTAAGTGTTGATACTAAATTATATGCAGTCAAAATGTACCCATGAATTCAGCAATAAGTCTTCATATGCACTCAGTTTTTTAACTGTTGGTTTTCCTTTTCTCCCTCCTATTTTCTACTATGCAGTACTTGGTTAAATATATATGTATTTCAAAAGAACTCTAGTTCTGAACTATCTAATGAACTGTGCATTGGCTTTATTTTAAGTATAATAAGATACTGTTTTACAAAAAAGCTCTTCCCTGTAGACAGTATGTTTGTGTCAGACGAAATGCGTGAATGTTGAAAATAGACACACATAGTTCATATTCAGTCAATTATACTTTAAACATAGGTATTTCACTGATAATGGCTTTATTTTTCGATCCTGAAATGCAGCATTTAAGTGCAAGTTTATTTTACTCTTTCAGCCTTTCCAGAGAATATGTTCTGGGAAATGTTCATATGTTGATTAGTAACCTGCAACCAGTCTACTTGGTTAAAAGCATTTATTAATTTAAGCTATGTAGAAGGTAATGTTTTCATTAAATATTTTGTTCAAAGGCAGTTGAAAGCCAAGCGAATGGTTAATTCATTATATAAAACAATGTTTTGATTATATGAGTTTCTTGCATTTAAGTTCTGATACTGATAATGCTAAGCCATCTCAAATGACTGTTTTAACCATAGTTTACATTAACAGTTTAAATATCCCAGTCTAATGCAATATAATTTAGTTTTAGTGTACTTTACACTGTACAAGCTTCAAACAGTAGTATGTACAATCACTGAAACCTGCCATTCTAAAGAAAAAAGTAAGTTTCTGTGAATCAAAAGGAAGAAGTAGCACATAATACCAATAGATTTAACCATTTTTCAGCTCAGACTAACTCTGTGACAGTAGCATTCTTACCACTCATATAAAGAGCAAATGTTGAGGATCAATAATACTATGGAAAAAACCAAATTGTATGGATTGTAAGAGACCAGGAAATATTGTAGTATTTTTTTTTTTTTTAAGACAAATTCATTTCAAGAGGGGACATTTGCTTACAGACTACTTGGATAAGAGTCTTAGTTTGTGTGTTATTTTGGGCTTAGCTGCAGGTTAAGCTTTAATGAAAGTCATATGTAAAATATTAAAGCATTTATTTTAATAGACATTAATGAAACACTTCCGTTTACTGTTAACTGTTCAACTTCTGTTTACTTGGCTTTCACGATTTTGTTTCCTGAAATGTCATTGTTTTGCCTTATAAAATCACTTCGAGAGTTCCCACTGGCTTTGTCTCAGACAGGCAAAGTGATGTTACTGTTGCTTAGGAAAGAATGTTTTTTTTTCACCTGCTGAAGGGGCAGTGCGGTGTTCAGACCAGTCTCAACTGATCTCCTTTCTGAGGAATTTAAACAGTGCTGATAGCAGTGGTAGAAATCATAAAGATATATGGAAAAGCATGTAGGAAATGTTTTGTTCAGGACAGATAAGACCTGGGTTTAACTTTAAATATTAAAAGAAAAAAAGTCAAACATTGTGAACATGAAAATGCTTTCAACAGATAAAGTTGGGGTGGGAAATACATGATTTTTTACCTCTTGCAGAACACTTCTCTGTTTTAAACACATCATTTCTCTAGGAGCAACTTCTTAAATAAAGAGTCATACTGTTGGCCACATGATTTAATTTTTGTCACGCACACACAGAGAAAATAATTTTAAGTGGAACATATTCCTCATCTACTGGTTTGTGCTCTTAAGTAGCATTAAAAAAACCTCTTAAATTATTTCCTCTTAAAACTATTTCGGCTGTTTTCATTGGTGTCTTTTTCTGAGACATAAATGAAACCCGAATGTGGTTGGGTAACTGGTGAGGTTGCCCCGCGTGCTTAGGAGGAAGCAGATGCTTTGTTAGTGCTGTTAAAGCCCTTACCTATCGTCAGTTACCTACTCAAGCCAGAGTAGCATCATATTTCTATCAGCCTTTTGCAGAATAAACATTTTGTAGATAGTCCTTGGATCTTGCTCTCTCAAGCATCAGGAAGTCGTCTTACACCAAGCTAGAATTCATGCTTTAGAAAAAAAAGAAAGTTGAAATCTGAATCTTCAAGTAAGGAATGACTATTTACCAAATTCTATACAAGACATACCTTTTAAAAGGAAAAAAAAAATTAGTTTTTCTGCAAAAATACAAAGATTAGCTGCTAGAAGTACCCTCTTAGCTGTGGGTGTATCTTACCTAGTCATAAAGCAAATTATCTCTCAGCTAGGGTGCAGTATGGCCACTAAAGCACAGAAAGTGCATCATCAGCCCAAATGCCTGATTATTTGTCAAGTTTCTTGCAAAGGGTTGGTTGCAATCCTGATCCAGGAGTGAGGAGAAAGGGCTGCCTTCCTTAGGGAAGAGACTGAAATCCTGCACTGGGAATCCACAGCCTATATTGGTCTTAGTGGGGTTGTACTTGTATTATCTAACCTGAGCGGTCTAGTTCAAAGTGAGATCGGGTGTATCTGTATGAGTTTGCAAGAATATTGAAGCACTCCATTCCAAAAAAAAAAAGCTCAGCCAAGCAGTGTTAATTGCAGTGGGTTTTATTTGCTTCAGTTAAGCAGCAGGTGAGCATGGTAGCACCTGAGTTAGTCCTGATCAGTGCCCTTCTAATTCAGAGCTTTGCATACATGATTGAAAACTTGGGGTTTAGCAGGAATTAAATTACTGTCTGTAGAAATTAGGCGGGGAATTAGAATATGTGCTCAAACGTAAATAGATTTCTAATCCAGGTTTTGCAAAATAAATGACAAGTATCAATGCTTACATTCCAGTGACCTGTGCAGGGAGCACTAAACGTAATTTGTTTAGGTCTTCACACTTCATTGTGTAACCTTAATAGAGAGATACAAGGTATATAACGGGGACGGTCCTATAAAAGCTTTAAAAATCTGCCTGCCATTCATTCTCACAGATGATGTATTGGTTTAAACTGACCTTGAATACAATTGATATGGAAATGTGTTTATAGTACTGGAATAAATTGCATAACAGTTGGGAAAGCTGAAGTTGTTTGGGTTTTTTTGCAAGTTTTGAAGATTTCACTATTCTAGTCACTAAGTTTGTATTTTCATATAAGTTCAGTTAGCATTTTTGTCAGAGAGTTTTGTCAGCAAAATCTTGGGAGGTAATATCCATTCAGAGACTCTGGCTGGGGTTTTTAATTTTTTTTTTCTTTTCCTGTAGCACTCTATAGTTTCTTCTAAGATTTTAGGTGCCAGTGCATTAAAGGAATAAAAGAATGTATTTGATATATTTGGAAGGTAAGGAAAGAGATTATTTTGTACCTTACACTGTAGTTTTCTTTTAAATGATTTGAAATGTAAATTGATGTTGATATTACAAAGTTTAACTTATTGTTTAAAAGTGTAGACACCTCTTGAATGTATAATTTTTCTTTTTTATTTTTATAGGAATAAAGGTTTGCTTAATGTTTTCAGTAGAGCTTTCTTGGGGTTTGGAACTGTTTTGAACAAAAATATGGCCACCATTTTGTGCATATTGGTCATATGGCTAATGGTGAAATAAAGCATTCTTTTTGGCTATATGGTTTTACTGTGGCTTATTCAAAAAGAAAATAAGAATTTCATTAAAAAGTTACTGACCTTTTTGATAGGAAAGGAATCATCTAAGAAATCGTGTGTAGGCAGCTTGAATTTTATCTAAGCAATCAAGCTTGTATGGGAAGTATCTGGTCTATATAGATACAATGTATAATTTTTTTCATAAATAGCTTACCGCGGTAAAAAAAGTAAACCTAGCAAGTCACAAATTCTTAGGAATATTTCACTTGCAACAAGTTTTCTGAAAGAGCATTGTCTTGATTAATTAGGTGAATAAACTTTTGCAGTCATATCATGCAAGGCCACATAACCAATTGCTTGAGTGCAGATTTCCTTTTTTGCTCCTGGGTATGAAATCTGCAGCCTATCCTTCCCTCTGGGATTTCACGTGTTCTCAGGGTACTCACCAGGCATGTCTGAGTTATCTTCTACACTGTCTGTTGCCCCATGGTGGTTGTCACGTTTTCACAACAAATCAGAGTCCAGAGATGCTGTTCTTGAATTATTTCTGTTTACATGCATATTAAAATGCAAGTTTATAAGTTTCAAAATAGAGAACACATTGAATGCAACACTAACAGATGGATAGAGCACTGACCTGAAAATATGTTTGGGATTTCATTAAGAACTGGGATAGTTGCTAGCCAGCACTTTTTGCTGTTTACAAGGTGTGGCTCTGCCTACTGATTAGTCTTTTTAAGCTTGAGGCCAATAACCCTTCATGATGGAGTTATGAATTCAATAAAATCTCGGTGAAAGGTAGCACAAGGCCAAAGCCAACTGTCTGGACAGCTCGGACACAGGATATGTGTGCACGTTGGAATCTCTTATAGATACACAGAGAGCTATCAAGATGGTTTTGCTGGAAATCCAAATGAAACTGTTTATGGAAAGATGCAGTTGTATCTTCACAGCTTGATAGCAGGATAGGCTGCAGAAGGGCCTTTTGGAGGAGATAAGGCAGAAGTAAACTCCAGCCTTGTAGCTGTATCATCAAGAATTGCATAGCTGATCACTAGAGGGAAGGACTTTAACTTGTTGAATGTTACACATGATTTTTGGGCTTAGTGCAAAGCATCAAGGTGTTCCATTCCTCTGTACAAGGCAATCCTTTAAAATCCTTATGGTACTGGCTACCCCACAGAGGAGTGAGGTGCTCCACCAGGGAGCCAGCAGTATGGAAGAAGTGCCTTTACGTGACTCAAAAGACTCTAAACGAGCAGTCACAGGCAAGAGAACCTCACTTTTGACAGTCTTGCTTGAATTTGTAACAACTGGGAATATAAATGTCAAATGACATTCCTCAGTATGTGTATCATTTTCATGTATAGCTTTTTCATGCCATAGTTCAGTGATATAAACATTTTCAAGCAGTGACTCAATTTAGCTTACCTTCCATGTAGTACTCAAAGTAAAATATTTTAACTAATACAATAAAAATTATCAATATCTGATTTCATGTTGATTTGAGATTAAATTCTCTTTTTTGTCAGTCATAGTATAATTTAATTAAACTGGATTTCATGTACTAAAAAATAATTATGCAAAGGTAGCGTGTGCAAAAGCCGATTGCTAAGAAAACTTGTTTCTTCATTTTGAGTTGCAAAATTCAAAGTTCATGATTTGTTAAAATGAACCCTGTGAGAATGACTGAAGGACATTTGGGGAAACTGGGGTCACTGCTGCTGATCTCTGGGTTCAGAGCCAGTTCAGATTCCTAGGTCCATCTTCAGGGATAAGGGCACCAGTATTCTGCTGGAGCATGATAAAAGGCCAGACTCCTCTGTACACTCGTGTACACTTGTGTGGCCTGACACTGCTACTGGGGAGCTCAAACACCTGCAGCACTCTATTTTTAAGCAAAGGTGTTCTGATTTACTTCTGTTTCATTGAATTTAGCACCCACCCACAAAAGATGCAACATTATTTATAACAGGAGCCTTTTAGTTCATCTGCGCATCTGCTACAGTTTAAAAAATTAGATAATTGGCACTTATAGGAAAAGGTTTCCTCAGCACTAGCTGTCTCTCAAGCCCAAGGGTTAATTGCTCAGGGACAGTCAGGTTGCCCTGGCACAAATGATGGTGTGAACTGGGGTGTCAGATCGTGATAACAAGATGGAAAGGTGTGTGGAAGCCCTCACTGTATACTTTGATACAGCCCAGAGTGCTGTGGGAATAGGAATACTGATTGCTAATGGGTTTATTCCTGCTTAAGTGTAATTTTGGCCTTCAGAGCTTTCTGTGTCAGTACAAATGCCCTCTTCTTTTAGACCTGATAAATTCTCGTTTAAATACTGAATGTTTCTCCTTGCTAAGTGGTTTGTCCTTTTTGAGCATGAGAGTCCTCAGCTCTGATCTGGATAACTCTGCTCATGCACGTTCATACAAATATCATGGAAATGTAGTGTAGCTCTTTAGCTTTGCATTCAATTATACAGATTCCAAGTTAGCATAAACATGCTGCTTTCAAATGCGGCCAACTTGCTTATGTATAATGCTTAGCCTAAAAGGATGCAGTGACTCCAGCGTTCACGTTACGTGCCAAAAACTGAAATACCTTTTGCCTATGAAGTTACTTGTTGCTGTCTCCTGACTGGTTGTGAGTTTAATTTCATTTTTTTTTTCAGAAGAGTCAGGGCTGTATTATTTTCATCTGTGCTGCTGTGTTGATTTTTTGTTTGCTTTGTGGTGATTTTTGTGTTCTGTTTTGGGGTTTTGTTGGTTTTTTTATACAGTGGATCATTCCCCTACTTTGGTAAGTAAAGCAGGAACTGAGCAGAAGTAGAACTTCCAGCTGAAGGAAAGTTAGGACTGAACACAGCCTAGATGCTGTGCAGGAAACCTACAGAACCCAAGTGTTATTAGACCTTCTGCAGAAGCCTGGAGGATAACCGTTTACAAGGAGCTTCCTACGCTTCTTCCTCCTCCCCATTCCCCTTGGATTTTTACTAAGGAAAACAGGCTATCTATCCTCAGTCTCTGTGGCAGGAAGTGCTACAGCCAGTCTGAGCTCCCTTTGGAGTGGGAAGGTTTCTTCACTCCTACAAAGTCATCTGTTCTCTCATGGCCTGATGCAGGCAATGCTGGTTTTTCTCCTGTTTGGCCTCTGTTACTCAACTTCACCCTCTACAGCAGCAACTGCTCAGAATTGGCCTGGCTTAAAACTCCTCAGCTGGGTAACTAAGGAACTCCATCTTGGCAAGTGCTCTTACAGGAGTCCTAAAGATTTGTTTAAGTGGCATTACTTTCAAATATTATCTCTTTATCAACAGAGGAAAGGAAGGGGGTGTATAAAAAGAGAGATAGATGTGTATGTGAGCACATATGTAGAAAGAGAAAACAGAACATTTAAGTGAATAAAAGAAGTAGCTCCAAAAATGGGCAGAGAACACATACGTTGTTTGACATCTCAACCATAAACAATATTAAAAAGGGTCAGTCTAAAATGAAGCTGGCTATACAGGTAATATAAATCATGTATAAATAAGGAGTGGGTTTTTTCTAGCATGTTACAGTAGTTTTTGTACTAAAGTAAAAACTTGATTCAAACTATTGAAAAAAAATCTGTATATAACCTGGTTTTATTATTTATATGCATAGGATTTTGCTTTTGTAGATTCCTGTAATACATGCATAATTTATGACTTCAAGTAACACTGAATCTTGCTTGCTTCATTGCCATCTGTGTAAACTGTTTACTCTTCTGTCATTACAAGGTTATGTAGATTGAGGATTATTTTAAGAGTAATGACTTAGGAAAGTGATTTCCTGGTATTTCAGGGAGTTTAGATGGCAGAGAGTATGGAAAATAAAATGCTTTATGTAGCAATGATTACATTTGGTGTATAGTCAAGCACTGGTTCACATATCATGCCTTTTGCCCTACTCAAACCAATTATTATTCAAGTTTATAATCTGATACAGTTAGGGTGCATGATGCTGAGCAAATAACTATCAAATGCAATCCCACTTCCAATGAGCTTTTGGTTTAGTTCAGAGGAGAGAGAAAACAGTTTATACATGCACAGTCAACCAGGTGATGGTATATAAGGAAACAGGGGTGTGACATCCCTCTTCCAGAAGGGTTAAATGTGGGAAAAAATAACTTCTTTAATAACTGCTCAATTACAGAAATGAGGCAGATGTAATTTCAGCAGATATTTGAAGAGCAGAAGTGGAGCTGTGTGAACTGATGGAGTTACCAAAGCATCCAAGTGCAAAGGGAATGATACTGCATGGGACCTGGCTTACCCAAGTATAGCAAGCAAGAAAGCATAAAGTCATAGAAACTGGAAGTACAGCACTGGCAACGTGCCTTGAGAGGAAGCCCACAGTGCAGAGCCCTTTCTGCAAAGAGAATTGAAACCCTGGGCACGACCTGGTTCTCACTGTGTTCCTGTTGCTTCATAGAAATTGCTCCTCGATGGAATTGTGCTAATTGTTTAAAATTGTTACAGAAAAACCTCTTGGTAGATTTCACGCATTCCCTGCTGGGGGTAGTGGGGGGAAGTAGCAAAAGCTGAAGCTCAGCAGAAGAGGATGCATTTTTGTATAGCTCCCCACAGAGGAGGTACTGTGAGTGTCTTGTTGCCAAGCAAAGTTTGTTTTACAGTCCTGTGAGATGCAGTTTATTTGTATCTTTCTCCCAAGGTTAGGTGCAGAATCTCATGGGCACAGAGCAAAACTGTTGGATGAGGGAAGAGAATTTGAGGGCCAAGTTGTGGTACGCTACCCACGCCAGGGCTGATGCCAGAATTCCCAGGCTGGCTACCAGAATGATTTACCCATATTCCATGGGATGGAATGGTATTTACCTGCAGAAAATACTCTGTGGAGTACTGTACTAGAGGATTTTCACTCTAAAAATGATTGGATTGCTGGCTGTGGCTGGTGGCAAGGAAGCAATAGGTATGGATGGCTGCATCAGGACTAGGCAGTTTACAAGATGGTGAAACGTTTGGTTCTGCCAGGATGAATTTTTCTCACCCTTCTTGAGTGTGGCAAACCCGCTGTCCTCTCAAAAAGAAGGATTCATTGCAGAGCTGCACTCTGCTCCCTCTCTAGCAGTGATTGTCCCTTCCTTATCCTAGTTTGCTCTCCTCCACCCCTCACAACACATGTGCCTCCCCTGCACATGCAGCATGCACTGCTAAATTCTGGTCATGCTGAGTGGGTAGAAGTGGGTGAGTTGCTGTTGTGCTGGAACAGATGGTGTCTGCAATGCAGCCACTAGTTATGTTCATGTGTTGTAGGAGGTTGCTAAAGGAAAAGGGGAAAAATTAGAGTTTTTGTTGAAAAGGTTGGTTACTTTTCTCTTTATTATTGGGTTTGGAACAATTGGAAAGTCGAGGTTAGTTTGTTGGGTTTTTTCAGTGGCCAGTTGTTGTCAGTTGTTTGGTTTATTTCGATGACATGCATTGAGCCAAGGTAACCCAGTGAGGAGAGGAATCTAACCAATGATTTTTTGTGTCTTGATAGCTTTCAAGTACCCAGATTTCTGAACCGCAGTCCACAACTTCCAGGTCTTCCCATCTCCTTCTGTTACGTCCCTGTCACTTATTGCAAGCCAGGTCCCTACTCAGGTCAGCTGCCACTTGTACTATACCTGCCCAACCTGGTACCACGACCTGGAAGCTGCCCACTTCCCCTCACAGGGAAAAGCCTGCAGCCACACACTAGGTTTCTCCTGTGGATCCCTGAAATCTCTCCGTCTCATGCCTCTCACCAGAACTTCCCTAGGCCTGCACGTCCATGCACAGGTAGCTGCAGCACTGAGAATCTCTTTACCACCCCCTGGCCCGGGGGCTGATACGCTGTGTGCCTGTCCTCAGAGACCTCTCCCCCCCTCCATGTGGGGTGATAATTCACATATGTTGTATGGTTTTCACGGCTTAATTTTTCTTGCTCAGTGGTGTAAGGTATTTATCAGCCAGTTTCACATATTAGATCTCTGCCTGCACCTCCCCACATTCGGCTGCGTGTGGATGGAGGCTGACAACTCTGCCTTTATGAAAACCTTTCCTTGCTCAACCTCATGACTAATGCACATAATTATTTTTAAAACAGCTCTGGATGCCACTGCAGTACGCTTTCATGTGCACACAGAAATGTGTATTTACAGTCATCTAGCATTTGTGAACCCCAGGTTTCCTTGTAAACCTTATTCTTACAGTGCTGTTTAAAGAAATACTTGGTAGCACCTGTGTCATGGTGGGGAGCCAGCACGAGTGATCTGGATAGCCAGACACACAAAGCAGTGCTTGTAAAATATACAAATAAAGAGAAACATTTAAAGAGATCTCGTTTCATGGCACATTATTAAGCTCCTCTATTACCAAAGTCCCCCGAGATTGCTCTGTTTCACTCAGCGACCAATTATTTCTCCTTTCCAAACCAAACTGGATGTGGGAAAAAAAAGCCCAGCTCAAACCCAAAATAATGGGGAGGGGATCACAAAAAAAACCAACCCCAAACCAAGCCCACAAGCCTCTCTCAGATTTTTTATTCTGGTATGGCAATATGTTGAAAACTAGGTTGATATGATGTGGGTTTTATTACTGAGTTGATGATGTTGGTAGCTTGTAACATGTTTGCTTACTGCATTTTCACATGTAATTAGATAAATCGTTCCAGTGCTTTTCTAGGAATTGTATTTGAAGCCACTTGCTCTGTTATCATTGGACATTTAAGTAATTTTTTTAAGGACCATTTTTCTCTTCTGTTTCGCATTATCCAGTGCCATTTTTTTCTCCAAGTGCTCAACAAAAATTCCTGGTCATTCTGACATATTCTCCCATAAGCACTGATGAGCACTCTGGGTACATTTCCTCAGGTCTAACCAGTTAAACGAGCTTTCAGGCATTTTCTACCTTCCCAGAGTACTCTATGGCTTGTTCTCTTCTGGTATCATCCTGGATCTTTTGCCCTTTCCCTGGGCGTTGTTCTTCTGCCCATCCACGTCCTAGCTGTGTCTTTTTCAGTGCAAAGTAGCATGAATTGCTCCACTCCTCAGGGCTAGCTGCTCCCTTCCCACTGAGAAGTGATCTCTATTGTCTTGCTAATGCATTAATTTACATACTTTCCTGGTGATATTGCTGTTCTCCGGGCCTGTTCTGTGTCTTTGGCCTCTGATTTTACCCTTATAAATTCATGCTCTTCTGTCACGCTTCTCCTGAATAACTTACCCTATGTCCTATTTTTCTATTCTTCTCAAGTTTCAGGCTGTTTCATAGCTCCTAGCAGAGCCAAGTTGCTCTCCTGCTATGCTTCCTCCGCACTGGCAGAGCATGTGTGTGTGCTTTTAATACTGTTTCTTCAGAGAGCTACCCATCCTCCGAACCTCCCTCTTCCCTTCCACTTTGCAGAAAATCATTCCCATGGTATCCCAAGAAGCTCTTGAATCTCTTGCCTGTTTCATAGCTTTGTGTTGGGTAAGGAAAAGGCTACCAAAGTCTTCAGCTAATGGCTTAGGTTTTTTTTGTTGGTTTTTTTAATTAGTTTGGTTTTTTTAAAAAGAAAATAAATTAAAACTCTATACCTAATGCTGCTTGTTAGATGACCTGTAGCAGACCTCTCACGTGTCCCAGGCTGCTTCTTTCATTTTCCTTAATAAGTAGAGACTTCTAAAACTATCCTGTGTCCTGTCAGAATAAAAACAATACATATATGAAAAAAAAAATTCATTGACATGCCAAACTAATTATTTTACTCTTACTTGCCCATTCTAAACAGCTATAAACTTATTCCATAATAGTCTAGCCACAGGTGTCACCTATCAAGCTTTTGGTATTCCAAATGCTTTGAAATCTATTGCTTTAACCCCTTTACAACTGGTCTGTTTGCTTTTCAAAGGGAAGTTTTCCTCAGAGTGTTTTTATTTTTAAAATTAATTTTAAAAGTAGTAAGTTTTGCTAAAAATTAATCCTAGGAAAGCTGTTGGCTTTCTTTGCACTCTCAGTGCACACATGATATGGAGCACAGAGGGAGCCTGATACAAAGGGATGGGAGAAGCCTCTGAGTGTGGAATTGTGTCAGGATAAGAGGACAGTTTTGGGAAAGAGGAGACAGGACATCCTCCCTGAATAACCCTAACTTCTGTTCATATTTAACAAAAAAAGCCCAGACCCCTAAACAACCTAACTAACAAAAAAGAGCCCCCACCAAGAGCTCTGACTTGATTCATTCATCCAGGCCTTTGGAGAAACACGCAGTGGATGGCTTGACATGTCCTGCTCACCACCCGAGAATTCCAGCTGTCCTGAGCCCTAAAGCTGCTCCAGCTTTAGCTCAGTGCAGACTCCTGGGGAGGCTCCCTTGCTCCTCGAACCACCTCTGCTGCTGCTTCTTGAGGATAGAGGAGGAAGCCAAGCAGGGACCGGTGTGAGCACTGGGAATGCACCTGGCAGGGAAGCCTGGGGGAGCTGCTGTGTCTGGTCTGGATCATACCACAGCATTTAGCTCGTAGCTGTGCCTGCTCTGACGGCTGCCCATCACAGCTGAGAAGTGAAGCAAGTGGTTCTGCATTTTTGTTATTTAACCTCCTCTGTTTAGCAGCAGCTAAGCATAAAACCCCAAAAGGTTTCAGAAGAAGGTTATTGTGAATTAATGGGACTGTTTTCTTTCGCTTTGCAGCCCACAGCATTGATTAGCTCAAGTGAAATATGTCATCGTGACATTTTATCCTCTTCCTCGAAAATGGATCAAGGCAATTAGGAGGCTGGAGAAGCAGGTTACCTCAGCTGCATCCTCCCTCATCAGGGGCTCCTACAAAATCTCTTGGCACTTTGGGACAGCTTGGATTTTATATGTGGTTTGTTGTTGGGGGTTTTTTGCACATCAGTTTACTACCCGTAATGAATCCAAGAACAATTCAGATGGATTTCTGTAGCCACCGTGCCTCCCTTCCAAGGGGGCAATGTGGTAATGCATGCAGTGATTGTTTAATGCCCCAATACATCTTTTCCCTCAGCTGGTGATGAAGCCAGGAGCTGAGCAGCAGCTCTGTGCACTAAAACCCACTTGCTGTCCAATCCACCTGGCCTGTCTGCCATCGATTCCTGATGGGTCAAACAGGAAGACTACTTTGCTTGCTGTTTTCAAAGTGCAAGGTGGTATTCTGAAAGCTGACCCAAATGACTTCCATTGACATTTCCCTTGGATAAATTGGGCTTTCACAGTTATTGTGGAAGGTGCTACCTATTCACAGGAGTAAAGAACTTCTCACGATGAGAAAGAATACTTCCAATAAAAATAACGATTTTTAGTCAGTCCAGATATCATGATGCTTCCTGAATTATATTTTAGCTTTTACCAGGCAGGCTCTCTTTCCTGACATTGCCCACGGGGAGCAGCAGTCTTCCTCCTACCTTACACCCAGTAAGGAATGCTTTGTGTGAGCCTGAGTGGGAGCCCCAGTGTGCAAAAGAGACTAGTCTAAAAAATAACAAGGTACAGCTCTTATCAGGCCCTCAGTGGCACTTACAGCTAAAACCACTCAAGTATTATTTTTTTTTCAACCCCACTTTCATCTCATTTTCCATGAAAACTATTAACAATGTGACTTTTTTCATCAAATGTTTTCCCTCAGGCAAGAAATTCATTTGCTGCCCTCTTGAAATTCTTGTTTGTTAGACCTCAGGGGAGGAATGCAATATCTGAGCCTGGGATACTGCAGTAGCACATGTACAATATTCTGACAAGCAATTGGAAAGTGAATCTATTGTATTTGCATCTCACAGCAGCTGACATTAATGTGCAAAGTTAAAATGAATCCAAGCGATATCATAGATTTATGATCAATACTTAAGCAACTTGTTTACTTAGTAATCAGAAAGGCTAATGATGATTAGTTCTGTCTGGAAATATGCTGGCCTGCAATAAGTAATGTTTTTATCTCCTTGCATAAATGAATTATATCTTAAAGCAGTGAGGAGTTTAAAAAATAAACTAAATCTTTCCTTCTAGCTGTGTGTATGCTTCTGGAAGGCTTAGAGACAGTCTGTGGTTTTCTGGTTTTTTTAAACAGCAATAAGTGCTTTGAAAGCTAAGTCTGTTGGAACACTCGTGCAAGCAGCCATTGGAAAGAGGAATGCTGTGAATAGAGCTGATCCAGAGCAGCAGTTTCAGCCTGGCATGGCCATTACCTGGATTGACTGCTGAGCGGTGCAGGCCTTTGTCCCTGCATTTATACAAGTGCTGAGTTGTTCCCCAGAGCCTGTGAGAGGGAATGGAGGGCCTGTGCTCCCTCTCCTTCCCCCTTTCCTTTCCCTGGTTTCTAGATGTACACAGTGTCTTGGGACAGCAGGGGTGCATGTGAATCCTGAGGCAGCAAATGGGGGGGTTCACAAAATCCCTTAGGGTTCCTTATTTTCCATTCTCTGTGCACTTTGTGCCTGAAACTGGAATAACGCTGAAGCAAACATCTGCAACTGGGAGATGAGCAGCTCCCACAGCAGTGTGGCACCCATGAAATGGATGCTCAGGCAGCCCAGGTCACAGCACGTCCTTAGATGAGCATTTTCCCATCCAGTGGAGTGGGATGCCATTTTCCCGGCTACAGCTCATGCCCAGGTTGATTCAGCAATGGGGACTTGCCAGGGTTTAATCCAGTCAACCCTCTGGTCAGAGGGGAACAAAGAGAGGAGAGGCAAGACGCTCTAGGCCAGTGCCCCAAGCAGAGCTGCAGCAAGGCCGGGGACATCCCCTGTGTGAAGGGCACAAGTGGCTCCAGGAGGCTGCCTGTGAAACGCTGCCAGCAGGTCAAGCCAGCCGTGCTTTGAGGCTGGTGTGCGCAGCGCTGCGCTCCTGGGAGGCTCCTCAAGCAGTCAGGAGTGGGGTGGGCAGGAAGGCAGGGGGTGAGCGGGGCCACTGGCACCTGGTGAATGTCCGAATCCTGCTGGGAAATGGTCACAGATTTAAAAGGCTGTAAGTGCGGAGAACACAGGTTTGCTGCTCACGAGGATCGCTTCCTAGAGCGGAGGCTGCTTGAAAGGAGGGAAGAGCTGGCGCTGCAGGCAATGTTGGGGATGTTGCTATGGCCACCAGGAAAGTGGAGGGGGGGCATACAGGAGTGCAGAGTGGTGGTGATACGGCAGCTGCAAAGCAAACCTCTATTAATCATCTTGGGGATAGTTCCTGCTGCTCAGCAGCACAGAGCAGCCCAGCCTCCAGACGAAACCTCTGAAGTTTGCATGCTGTTTTGCTGCACGTGAGCACAGCACCTGTGCTGCTGGAGCAGAAGTGTAAAGATTGTGTGTGTGTGTGTGAGTGTGTGAGCATGTGAGCGTATGCACGGCCTGTGACTGTGTCTGCTGCTGCATTGTTGAAGGGGAATTTTTTCATAACAGAAGCTGTGCAAAATTTTTTGCCTCCTTTGGTCCTCTTCAAGGTGCTGCTGGCCAAGTTGGTACGGGCTCTGCTACAGTGCACTGGGCTTTCATGTAGCTGGAAAAATGTTTTCCATTCCCATGTATTATTCACTGTAAGATTTGAATATTTTATCTAAGGCAGGTTCTTGATATTCACTTACATTCACTTTCTCTTTCTTTCTCTTTCCTCCCCCACAGCCCAGAGAACAACTAAGGTGAAAATACAAAGTCGGTATCTAACTGTGCTCCTGCAAGCGAGGAGAGTGAGAGTTACTGATGGGAGCTGGCTGTAATTGGAAACAGCTCTTGTATGGAGAAGGCAAGGCTGAGAGAGATGTAAAAAGCCCTTGTGCTTGCCTCAGTGCTTAGAAATATGTGGGTAATTTATTCTTGGGATGAGAGGTGCCGCTGTTGAAGAAAGGGATGCAGGCAGCAGCACCTCTTCTCTGGGAGGTTTTCCTGCATTAAGTATCCTTTATTTTCTATTTCTGCTGCATGTAACATTTTGGCACATAACAGAGGACACACGCTCAAGTTTAAGAACAGTGGCTGAAAGGTGACACATCTCTCTAGAGCTTACAGCTGTAAGCCAGTCCTACCTGCTGTCTCTAGTGACCGCTGTGGCTTCTGTAATGTTTGAGAGATAACTCTGTCACCAGGATAGGAACTAGGTATACTACTTGATCCCGTGTAATCATGAGAATTTCTAAGTGCTAAATGCCTCTTGTTGTGCCAAATTACTTTGCCACTTCTAATTGCAAAACCTTCCTTGCACTGATGGGTAAGCAAAGGGGATTCTCAGACAGCTCAGACAGCAGGTTTTACAGGTGTTTTGTGGTCTCTGCCACTTAATGTGATGGCTTAGTTTATTCAAGTGCAAGGCTAGAACAAACAAATAACCCCTGGAAGGCCCTGGCCAGCTCTAATCAGCAAGGTGGTCATGGGCTCATCTCAAAGCTCTGCTTGGCTGGAAACTGTGTCCTTAGGAAAGGGAGGGATCCTAGAGGCTGCCTAATCTTAGATGTGGCACGAGTCTTCCTAAGAGCCTCCCAGCAAGTTCTCAGAGAAATCCCAGCACTGTGAAAGCCAAACGGCTTCAAAAAAGAGGGTTTTTTTTGGATCTTAACCCAGACCTTTCATGTTTTTGCTAGTCAGGATGTTTAGAACTGAAATATTCTGCTTTGAGAACCTGGGCTTTGCTCTCTTACTGGGGCTGACGCTGTTTTGGTATCCAAAGAGCAATCACCAGCATTTCTGCAGCATCCAGGACAGATTCCCCTCCATTGATAGTGGCAGATGTCACCGGTAGGTTTGCTGATTTCATGCTAGTGGAGAAAACCCACCCCTTGAATATTTTATCTAAGGCAGATAATCTATTATCTATTTTTGTCCTTTGTGAAGACAGTGTGCATTTTAAAATGCATTGTTTTTTCTGGCTATAATGTGCCAGCTGGACAAATATGCTTTCTGTTCCCTCCCCACTGACACCTTGCTGGGGATGAAGATTTGCTCTGTTCAGTTTGGTGAATAAATTGAAGAGGTGTGGGTTTCTTTGCCCACTGTTTTTTCTCATCTCCATGACTTTTATTGTGGCAGCTGGTCTTCTGGAGCATGCATAATCTTTAATTGCAGCAGGTATCAATTGCACAGACTGGAAGGTCAGCTCACTGCTGCAGAGCCAAAGTGGTCTTTGGGTTTTCCTTAACTGGTGGAGCGCCAACCACTCTTTGGTAGCAGAGGTGGCTGCCTGCAGGAAATAACTCATCAGTAACTTCTGAGAGCTTGCATCACTCTTTTCCACACAGCACCTCCTCTGCTCCCATTATTTCTCCCAGGCACTAATAATTTCTTCTTTTCTGACCTTTTATGTCTCCCTTCTCCCAGCAGACCCAAAAGAAGTTCAACACAATGTGCTGATACTCTGTGCTCTCCTTAACTTCACAATGCTGAGTGGCCAAGCAGCTGTGCAAGGAATGAAACACAGAGCCTCGGTCCAGCTCCTCAGTGCTGGGAAATGTGATCGTGGGATTTTTTCCAGTTACAAACTCTTTCATTCCCAAGCTGCCTTCATGCTGCAGCTGTACAAGTGGTTACAAGCTTCACTGTATAAACACTCTTGGTTTTTCTAATTGCAAAGTATTGCGATGAAAAGCTGAATGTTGCAATGGCCTTTCACAGAAGCACTAATAACCTTTTAGAGGAAAAGTAACACACAACAGGATTTGCAAAGCTGATATGTTGTCCTTGTGCAGTCCCAGGTAAAGGTAGGGGGTCCTTGCAAACGTGCCAGCCTTTCCACTTGAAAAAAACCCTTGTACTTTTCCTCCTGGTACTGAGCCAAACTGTAGCAAACCTCTGGTTTACCTTTCTACTGAAGCAGACCAGATTATCAGATGCTCAAAGCCCATCTTCTTTTATTTATACGCATTTACTAATTTAAGAGCAAAGGTCGTTTCAAACTGTGTACAAAGCAACCTCTTCTGAAAGAAAGTTCATTCCTTTGAGCCCAGAGTTGTGGTTTTGAAGGTTTTCTGTCTAAATACAGGAAATAAACCTCCCAGCAAGCTCCCAGATTTATGTCATGATTTCTCTCAAAATAAGAATCCTTTATTAAAAAAAAAAAAAGGAAAGTAAAAAAAGATAATAAAGCTCCAATGCCTAACAATACAATTTTTTTTTTGAAGATTAAAAACTTGCTCATTAGAAATAGACAATCTAACAGGGCCACCTAGTGATATCCGCAGTGACAAGGCACAGCAAGCACCATGGCAGATCCCAGCCTAAGCACCAACCTGCTCCCTGCAGATGAGGAGGAACCAAGAAAGACAAGCTGGTGCCTGTGGTACCGGGCACTCTGGGGTCCCCATCAGAACCTGGCCTCAGAGGTCTCTTTACAGCATCTTGGCTCAAGTAGAGCACCTGGTCTGGATGGACTAATGCTGTTTCTAGGGAGAGGAAACCAATCACGGGTGTTGTGAAAGAGCCTGCACCAGAACCCACCTCCCAAAGCTCAAGATAATACCTTCCCTGGAAAGGAAGGTTTCCATATTGTTCCAAGGCAAAATTTTGATTAAATCCAGGTGCTTTTATACTTTCCTTTTTTTTTTTTTTTTTAAGGCTATGTGGCAAGCCATATAACCACTTATTGCTTTTTGCTGCTTGATTTCTCTGTGCCTGTAAGGGCAGTGTAGTTTGCATACTTTAGGCTGCAACTTTGCATGAAAAGCTTGGCACTTAGCTATGCTTCAAGGAAAGCTCCTTATTTCTCCTATCAATTCCCCAGCAGCCAGATGCACCTCACCTCCTGACTCATAAAACTGTAAATGTGATAGGGTTCACGCCCGAGGAAGCAAGAAAAAGCCTTGAGACAACAGAGTTAAAACACTGAGCAGGTTCAATGCTTTCTTGTGGAATTCCCACATGGGCTGTTTAGCTGGACACCATGGTCACCTTTTGCAGGAATACAGGTGGGTAAAGCCATCTTGGCTGCTCACCCTCAACATTTCTGGCAGAGCAGTTACGAGCACATTCAATGACTTAGATGGGGACAGGCCATGAGGTCTTCACCGATGCAGAAGTTGGCAAATTGGCCTAAGAGATCTTTCATATGTATTTTCTGCTAGGAAAAAGCTGGGCCAGGTCAGCCGAGGCAATCTGTTTTGGCAGCCCACTGTTTCCTGGGACTGTGGGAATGTGTGCATGTTTTCCAAGGAGCAAATTTGGTTTCAGTGATCATCTGATGAAGCCCACGCTTCATGTGCAAGCTGCCTTCATCAAGCACGACCAAGGGCTGGCAGTGCCTACACCGAGACCTGTCAGGGGCGGTGCCAGGGGTTTCTACTGCTCTGCCAGGTCATGGGGGCTGTCTTGAGCAAAAGGAGGAAGCCCTGCTGACAGTTTATCACATCATTACTAAGGAGGTTGATGAAAATTCATTCAGCTGTCCTTGTGCTGGCTGTTACATTCCCTTTTTCTATGACTCACAGCTCAAATAATAGCATAGGTCTATGTGTGTCACATTTGCACATAACTTGTATAGATTTGTAAGTGCAAAGATGTATGTGCCCTGGGCTTTATTTGAACATACTTTTAATTGTGAGGAAATTGAAATTAAAGAGTCTTCAGAGTCTCTTGCTCCACAAGAAGGCAAAATCTCAAAAAATGAGCAGTTTTACTCCATGCTCTCTTTGCCTTGTTACACTTATATTTGCAGAGGAATATTATGTTTGATCAGACATTTTTCATTAGCTTGAACAAAATCTCCACTAGTAAATCTCTAAAGAGAATTTTTTGATTTTTTTTAATCTGAGGTTTGGTCCTAGAAAGACGTGATAACATCACTTTGGTTTCCCAATGCCATGGAAAATGCACAGTCACCCTCTGTTTTGTAGGACGATGGAGCAGCAGAGATGGATGCTGACTGATTCGCCCAAGACCAGCTTGACAGCAGTGTCAGGCAAATGACCAGGACCCTGACTCTGTGGCCTCTAGGAGATGCAGCAAGACTCTGGATTGTGAATGGTATACATGAGTCCCATCAAGTCCTCCTAAAGAATAACATTTTCCATGATTTCTGGAAAATTATTTATCTGGCCAGCTGTTGTCTGGCATGTGCTGTATTAAGTATGATGCATACTTCTGTTTTGTGTCTCTTGCATGTAGGAACTGCTGTATCTGGATTCTGGGATCCCAGAGTTACCTGAGTATGCCCAGGGTGTGCTGCAGAGGAACCTTCAGACCTCGGATGCCGCACAGCTAAAAACAAGCAGCAGTCACAACTTCTCTATTAAGAGTTTTACTGGGGCACCCAATACCCGACATTCAGAATATTCTAAATGCCAATGTAGTAACCCAGATATGTTACCCCACATCAGCTTCAAATATTTTGTATCAGAACAACATAAGCGGATTACTTTTTCCTCAATTCATTCAGCTTTATTTCTTCTAGGTAAGCAGAATTGCGAGAGCTGGATTTGATATTTAGCTGACTAAGTTCCACAGAGCCTGATGGGGCTAATACAAATGAGTTACATGGATTGTAATCATCCCTGTGGAAAGAAAGATGGAAATGTGGCATGTCACAACTATGAGAGGTAAGGAAGCACCACATTGCTGGAGTCCCGTGCATCTCCTGGGTCCATACAGAATTCAAGTAGTGATTAAGACCTATAAACTCCAAAGCGGACAAGGCCTTTGGCTGTGTTACAAATTAGCCATGAAATGCTTCTCTTTCAGTGGTTTCATTCACAAACATCACTGCTGTTTTTTCAGTGGTCATAGGAGATACCGCTCCTGGACTGCTGTTGTTTATGTGGCAAGACAAAACCAAACCATGTGTGCTCAGGGATGTTCTGCAGTGCTGCAGCTGCCACAGCGAAACTCTGGCTGCACCAGGAGAGACTGCCCTGCATTGTGGGCTGGGGCAGCGGGAAGTGGAGCATGAATTCCTGTGAAACATCTTGGCATTGTATCATGAATGAGCTACTGGACTTGGGCTTGAACACTTGGGTTTAAATCTATTCACTCGAACACAGCGCCTTCCTTTCTCTCGGAGCAGCAGCTGCTCAGTGTCTGCCACAGCAGCGCACCAGCCTTGCAGGAAGATGCCATGCTGTGGTTGCTGGTGGAAGGGCTGAGGGACGTGCCCTGCTCTGCTGCAGGTGCGCTTGGTAACCCCAATAAAGCAGCAAGGTCAGTAGCCAGCAATGCCTGAGACCCGGGCAGAGAGGCCCTTGGGCAGGGCACCTGGCTGGGGGTGAGGGGAAGGCAGGTGGGCAGGAGTGGAGAGCTGTGACTCCTCTTGGCTGAGGTGCTTTCCCCAGAGTTTCTGCCCATTCATTCACCTTGTTCTCGGTTCTTTCACCAGCATCCAGAAAGGTCAAGCCTCGAATATAGATACAAACAAAGGCTTTCCTGCAATTATACCTATTGTCAGAGCAAAGGTTGGGATTTTGCCTGTCACAATCTGAAACTATTCAAGAGACACAGGTGCTATCAAAGCTCTCTTTGCTAATGGAAGGTGGCTTGTGCTTTTATCTTGCCTTCTGAAAGAATCTTGATTTGACGCCCAAGGAGTTACAAAAGTGTCATGCTGGTGTCTTTCTGTTGCTGTGACACCTTGAAAATAGGCTAACAAAGTCACACTAATTCTCCTTCTTATAGTCAAATTCCCAGGCTTTCTTGCAAAGCTGCACATGCCATTTAATAAAAATGGGAATGACTTCATCGGGCCAAGAGGTTTTTCTGTGGTAACGATGCCAGGGAAATTGCAGGCTCTTCTCTGCATTTATAGCACTGTGGAGTTGTGGTGTAGGAAAGGATGTGCTGTAGGCCACCCAGTATGCAAAATTACTCTGGGCAGGCCACACCAGCAAGACCAGTATCATTTTATTCACAGTCCATCCGACCTGCTGCCCTGGGTACAACATCAGCTGGCTTTGTCACCCGGATATTGCAGAGTTGCATCTTCTCTTCCTACATTTCCTGTGACACACCAGGGTTATATGGCACAGAGGTCACTTGGGGGAGCAGCCCACAGATGAGGAACAAGGGAGAAGCAGGGGGTCAGCCTGTCCAACCCATTCTGAATGTGTGTGTGGATGTGAGGGTTGCTGGTTTTCTCTGAAGAGCCTCTTCTCTTCAGATTGGTGTATGTGAAAATGGAAAAACCTCTCCAACCCTAAACACAGTTAGCCTTAATATTCAAGAGCTAAAAATCTGCCCCCACTGAAACCTGTGAGACATTTTCAGCTTACCGAGGCCTCCATGGCCCAGTGTATCAGAGTGTAAAATGTGTGGCCAGTGAGAGCGCACAGCACGGATCAATGTTCTTAATACTTCTCCCTGCTGCTTGCAGGTGACCCTGTTGCCTCACATCATCATCCTTGTGCCCGTGCAGACATACCTGGCAGGGCTAATCAAACCTGGGGTTTTCAAGCAGTTTGTGAAAAGGGGCAGAGCTGTTTTTCCAGAGGAAAGAAAACGAGCAATAATCAGAGGTTTGACCTTGCACTGGCTGTGAGTGACCCTGACTCCCAGTGTTCAGAAGTGAAAAAGCAAAAACTTTTCTTTCACAGGTCATAGAGTAATTGCAAAGAAAAGAGCTATCCTGGCAGCCTTAAGCAGGTGGGAAGATGTTCAGGCCTTGGCTGCCATTCCCCTGCTGTCACATCCAGCGGGCAGCCCCATCTGGAATCCAGTCAGAGGGAAAGGACTTGAAAGCATTGGGTGTGTTTGTCTGGCAGAGAGACCCAGCTCCAACAGTCACTGAAAGTGCTGCTCACCTGCAGGAGCCACACCCCTTTTGCTTCCTCCTCTCGCTACAAGGTCATGTCCAGGACATATCTCAGCCAAAGTTTTGATTTCTCAGGTAAAAATTAACAGGTCTTAATTTGCACTTTAACCCTTTCCCTTTTGGACTTTACCTGAAATGCTTTCACATGCTGCTTTTACAACACAGATATACAAAAGATAAAACAGATGATAGGAAGAAAATATTGTCAGAAATATGGTCTGAAATCACCTTTTGGAAGCAAAGAACTAGATCAACAGAATTGCCTACAGCAGTAAAAGACATTAGATGGTTGCATTTGATGGAAAGGTGTTTTCATTCAGCCATTCAACAGAGTGAGTCCAATGTCAATAAAAACAGTAATTCAGAAAATAATTTTCTTCACTGTGTTTGCAAGCTGATGTGCACACTCATATAAATGTGTGTGTGTTGACTCTACGTGTATGCCTCACACACCAGTACTTTATTTTCTTACTGCCTTTCAGCTGCATATTAGCTCTTTCCTTCATTTTCTATGTAATCAGCATCTGTAAATGTCATGAGCACGTTTTCATCTTTTCCAGTCACTCACACAGATGTTAAATGGGACCCATCCTGAAGAGAGAGACCCTCCCTGAAATCCTTTGCCATATCCCTGATGACCTAAGGACTGACTTTGCTGGGCAGATGGCTGAACCTTTCCGATGGCCATTAATTTTGTGGGTGAGAGATGACAAAGTAAATTTCTCTCTAAAAGCACCTTTCCCACATCTCTTCCCTCAGCATCCTGGGCCCTCTGAACCATCCTGAGTCTGACAGAGCTCATCATCAGAAACCTTTGAGGCAGCATTGATGCTTTACATTTCTCCGAAGACAGAGAGAGCTGCATTTTGGTGCTTTGCTGGGCAGGGGTGTAAAATTTGCTGCAAATACTCATATAATTTTCATTTCTTTAAAAATCTTACATTGTGTGCTGACAACTACCACTCCCAAGCAAGGCTATTCTTTTATATGGTCAGCACTTAAAGCCACATGTAATAGGTCCTGGAGTAGCCTATTAAAAAGGGTGGTTAAAATCAGCCCAGCTTCATGTGGGACTCACACACTTATCCCGTGATAATTTCATATTCTGCCTTAGCTATATTGCTCAAAAGAAAACAAACAGAATTTGAATTATTAGCTACATACTAGATCACCTGTCTAATGAGCTAGTTGAAAGCCTTTCTATATTCTGTAACATTTTTTTTTCCTTTTAGATTTTTTGTTTGTTTTTTTGCCTCTGACAGATTGTCCAGAGATTGTTACTAAAATCTTTATTAAAACACAGTGGTGTCTCTTCTGAATTGATGTACTCAATTCAGTACCTAGTATAATTTGGAAAGAGTTCAAATTGCATACCTTTAATGTGACAACATTTTGTCTGGTTTTCCACCTTTCTCCAGTTTCCTCTGGGATGCACCCAAAATAGCTCAGTGTCATCAGCAAATCTTGGAAATGGAACTGGATTTCAAACAATGGAGAATTGTTTATGGACCTCGGTGTGTTCCTGTCTGCTTTCATTTCAAGCACTCATATAATGTTAAATTGAGACCAATACAGCTTCATTTTTCAGGCCAGTGTTTAGGTATCAGTGAAAAACTATGAAGGCCTCACACAGCTCTGTTTTCTTCTGTATCCATGAACCCTGGTCCCACCCAAAAGACGCAAATATTTCTTGAGTGGACACCATCTCCTGTGCTGCTGAACAGGCTGCTGGCACTGCCTAGTTCCTGGAGCCTGGTCTTGTTGCATAAAACACTTGCAGATTTCAAAACCAGTTTAGGAAATATTTCTGTTATTTTTTCCTAATCCTTAAACTAGTGGCCTGGGACTTTGCCTAGATTGCAAATATCAAAGAGCTGATTGAAACGCTCTGGACTCTCCTGACCTCAAAAGGAACGCTCTGTAATCCTTTTGTTACACAGGCATTAATTTCTCCTGAGCTACGATGATTTATGGATAGGAGAGGGTAGTGTTTTCTCTGTGAACCAAAAGCTCTACAGTTTCTTTCAGGAGGCAGAAGTTCCTTTGGGCCTTATCATGTGGATGGTGACCGGGTTTGTCACTTGCAGCTTCACAACAGTGCAATGGCCCTCCCTGCTGTACGTGCACCCAGGCTCCTGCTGTGATTGCAAGGTTCATGATCGCCTCTTGAGAGGGCTGGATTTCCCAAATACACCTGCACAGGGTGCGGGCGGTGCAGCCAGATAAGCTGATGATTATGCACAGGTAAGTCCCTGTTTGTTCCCAACCAGGTGCAAGACTGTATGACGTAACAAGGGTGGCAGCCTCCTTTCACACCCCGTTTTCAGAAATAGGCTAGAGCACAGTTGCTTTTGCCACTTGTCCCCAAGTAGGTCTGGACTGTGGCAGGGAAAGGGCAGTGTGTCCTCAGAAGAAGTGATGGACAGGAAGGGCCAACATTTTCATTGCCCCGCAGTCCCCTTCCATGGGCATCATGAGTTACATTTTGAGCATCCCTATCCTAAAGAAGAAATATCCCCCTATCAGCACATTGTGGTGATTGCAAAAAACCAAAACCAAAACCCAAAAAACCAAAAACCAAAAAAAACAAACAAACAAAAAAACAAACAAACAAAAAAACAAACAAACAAAAAAACAAACAAACAAAAAAACAAACAAACAAAAAAACAAACAAACAAAAAAACAAACAAACAAAAAAACAAACAAACAAAAAAACAAACAAACAAAAAAACAAACAAACAAAAAAACAAACAAACAAAAAAACAAACAAAAAACCAAACAAAAAAAAAACAAACAGCAAAAAAAAAAAAAAGAGGAAAAAAAGCAGCCCAAAGCTGTGTGAAAATGCCGAGTAAATTAAGACCTCTCATCACAAGCAAAGTAGTCTTGATTCAGGGATTTTAATTTAATTTAATTCAATTCAATTCATTTCCAGTTAACAGAAACTTTTAATAACTACTTTGGCTATTGAGGGGAAAAATAAGGGGCTGATGGATAAAACAAACCCTGAGGGAAATGACTTTCTTCCCCTTTCCCCAAACTGATCTTCAGTCCAACACTTCTCCTCCACCTTTCCTGGTCCCCACTTCCCTGCACGTTGCACTCAATCCCTCCCTGCCCCTTTGGGTGAGGTGACAGGTGACACACGAGGCTGGGCTGGTGCATAGCAGGTTTTTCTCATGCCACCCACTGCTTCTAATCCTGTTGTGGGTCCTTCATGGGCTGCAGTCCCTCCAGGGTCCTCCTCAGCAAAGAGATCCACCACACACACGTGTGCCTCCAGCCCTGACCCCTGGTGCTTGCCTCCCGTGTGTAATTTCCCCAAATTTTGGGAGTTACAGCAATAAAGTGTTGTTGTCCGCCCACTGTCCAAATTTATTCTCTTCCTGACACATGAAGCCTTTTCTTCAAATAAGGTTATGTCTCTTTTCCTTGAGCCACTGCAGGTTGTCCATGCTGGGTCGGAAGGTTTTTTTCCACAGTACTGGTGGTCTTCAAATTTCTTTTAGTGTTTCTTTTCCCAGGTGGAAGTGCTAAACTTGTAAGATCTAAGATCTCACTTTGACAATTCCTGGCTGAATAGCTCGTATTTTGACACACATCAAAGCCTCTCTTTTTCAAGTATTCAAGGCACATTTTAGGTGTATAACTCTTAAATATCCTCTCTCAAGTTTACGTGAGAAATTTGTGGAGTGTGTGCTCAACTGAAGGAGCACTTCTCTAGAGTTTACTGTTGAAATGAAAAGGTGTGGATGTTCTCTGGAAAATACAAACTGCTCAGCACATAGAACAGTACCCCTGAGTCACTGTGGTGCAAAAATAGCTGCTGTCTCTTTTCCTCCATTCCTCCTGAGGGACTCAAGACGCAGCAGTTTGTTTATATTGATTAATTAGTAACTGTGCAGCTTACTACAGTTCTCGAACTGGGAACTAGCTATGAATGCTTAAACAAACATGACAAAGGATTGTAGCAGAGATATCTGCAAGATAGTCATGTAATACAAGGAATTATTTTTTTGGCAATGAGTTCACTGACAGAACCACGCTTCCTATCTACATCTAGAAATGGATAAGGAGCAATTTTCTTGGCCATTTAATAATGTAGGGAAGATACTGGCAACATGTCTATCCATTCAGGTAAAAATTCCCCGACTCTGTTGTTTGTGTTTGGATACAGGTATAAAATTGCTCCTCTTTGGTGGGCTGAGAAATCTTTGCAGATGGAAAACACTGCAGTCTACGACCTCCACTCCACTAATCCAGAAATATACTTTTGTTGTTCTTCAGATGTTGTGTCTTTGAGAAGAGACCTTTCAGCTTTATCTCCACATTCCTAGATCCCTTTCAGTGCAGGTAGGTTGGTCCTGTACAAATCATTGCAACAAAGCAGTTTGGTGTAAAGCAAATACCCTTCCTGACTGAAGCTAAATGTACGTGCATGCTCAGTGAATGCACATGTTGTCCTGATCGAATGGCCATCCTCACAATGATTCTGCTGCGGCATGGAGGAGTGAGGAGGTTGACACAGGCTGCCACTTTTACAGATAGGCTCTTCAGGGGTTGCTCCCACATGTTGGACAGCACAGCAAGCAAGGTCATCTTTGCTGCAGCATTGTGTCTGAAATCCCTTTCCAAACTCACGTTGTTGCTCGCAGTTGGATTAGGGGAAATGATCTGTGTCCCCTTCTGATGCAGTTAGCTATCCTCAGAGGGCTCAAAACAGGCAGAGAGCAGTGGGCAGTCTGCCCATTCTATGCCTTGAATGTGAAGCCCTGGGCACAGGGCGCTTACACGGCAGATGCCCTGCAAACCCCCAAGAGCTGCCCTCTGGATGCTGCAGTTGCCCAGGGGATCACTGCAAGCTGCCTGCCGGAGGCTGGCAGGAGGCAGACATTGCTCACCACCCTCCACCACCGTTATTCCATCCATAAAAAGCCCCTCTCTCCTTGGGCTGTTCAGCAGGGCTGCTCACAGGCAGCTCACCCACCCGTGCTGCCTGTCTCCTCTGCTGGTTTCCATTACAGTGTAGGCACAGCTGCACCATGGTTTCAGCAACTGCTCAGCCCCTGGGTCTCTGAGTTTTTCACCTTCAGCTATAAAGAGCTGGGTATTTGCTTATCTAATCAGAGGCTTGTTTTCTGAAACTTACTTCTGTTGAAACATGGCCGTTCTGTTAACCTCTTTGATCTACATTGTGCTGCTTTGGGAAAGGCTGGGCCAGCCCTGTGTTGCTCTGCGCTACTCCAGTGCAGTGCTGGTTGCTGTACTCTAATTTTTCTGGATGGGCCAGAAAAAGGTGGTGGCAGGTCTTATAAAGTCTAAATATTAAATCTTATTTTGCTGCCCCTCATGAGGACTAAATCACAGGGAAAATGTACTGTACTTGGAGCAGGAGCCCAACCAGTGTCATGTGTCTGCAAAGACACACTCGCGAATCCTTTTTCAGCTAAATCCCAAGTATAAAATAGGTAAAAGGAAACAAACCCAAACAAACAAAAAACAAACAAACAAAAAACCCCACCCCAAAAAACCAACCAACCAACCAAAAAAACCAAAAAATCAACAAACAAACTAACAAAAAAAAAAACCAAAACAACGAAACACAAAAGGAAAAACACCCTCAGATTATCTCAGCTGTATATTAATATCTGAGCTGTCTACTTAAACATGTAATAGCTTGGGATCTGACTATGCTGAAGTCATTGAACTGCATCTTAGGGATGAAATGAAAGTTGTTTTCATGAAAAATTTCTCTGACCCATCTACAGGCAAAGTCTCTTCTGGCTTTTTTTTATCTTGTCTTCACATCCTGCTGAGAGAGCAGTGCTGAAGCCAGAAGTTGCTGAAATGAAAGGTTTTGCTGTCTGTTTTGTCACAGTAAAGGATTGTGGAAAGGAAACATTTGAGGATGGTGACTCCAAGAAGTCATCCCAGCATTAGTGTCTGTTGCAGGAGTGCCAGACATCTCTTAAAATCAGCTCTCATAGCCCTTGGAGATGACATTCATGGCAGACAGATCCAGCTCCAACTTCTGTGTGCTTTATTAGCAGTAAAAAGACTAATTTCCTGAAACTTTTTTCTAAGTGTTTGGAGTATGTTTGCAGGGGAAAAACAACTAGCAAACTTTTAATATACAACAAATTGAGCTGGATGTAGCTATTTGCTGCTCGTTCTGTTCTTTCAGCTGCACCAGCCATGGGAATAAATCAAACCTGTTTCAAAGAGGAGCACACTCCTAGTCCTTAGATGTAGAAAAGCTTTTTAAATTCAAAGTGTACCTTGAGAATTACTGGAGAGCTAGTAGCAAAAATTAGTGCAGACCTGTGCAAAACATCCCATTCCTTACACCCGAGGAAAGCAAATGATGCAACCTTACTTAGCACTACAATTGACTAACACTGCCAGCCGAAGATAAAATAAAATGATCACCTACCACCAGAATATCTGAGATCTTTGAACATGATGCGTGTCGACTTCTTAGGAGTCACCTTTATCTGTTGAGCATTTTAAAGAATGGAGCTTCTTCATAAAGAAGTGGGAGGATATATCTATTCTTCCTCCCCAGCAGCTGTGTTGTGTCATCAGTTACACATGAGAGGCCAGTTTTGCAACTCGTGCAAATGATTATTATTAACTCTATATTGGTGAAAATAATAAGATCGTTCTGATTTATACCAGCAGGCTTTTATTTCATCCATTTGTCATGAGTCCGTCCATAGATGTGCGCAGGGACGTTAACTTTCAGGGATTTTCATGGCACAAGCATGGCAGCGAGCTGTGCCCTCGTGAGTACCACGCTGCTTTATTCCAGCCCTTGCCACACAAACTGCTTTGGGCCATGGAAACACCACGGCAGAACCAGCAGGCTCTTTGCCCAGGCAGCAGCGATTTACCAGGTTATTACCCCATGCCAAGAACAGCAGCCAGCGGCAGTGCTCTCTGCTGTGGGAGGAGACTGAGCCAAACCAGCTGCGCAGTCAAGGACATGAAACTGGGGAGAAGTTGGCACGGATATGTCGAACTTCCCCCCCAAACCTGACTCCATTGAGGATGCGAAAGGTGGATTTCCTAAAATCTGAAAGGAATGACTCGTTCTGCTATCATTAGTGGCTGAAGGCAAACACTCATGTGATTGAATTAGCAAAACTACTACCTTTATAATGCCATGGTTGAAGGCTCTCCAGGGAAGACACTGACTCATAGGACTGCTCTTGCTCATCCTTTTCAGCCTGAGCAAGGGAAGGACATGTGCAGAGGTATGACACATTTGAATCTCAAGCAAGTGGGGGAGGTACCCTTCTTTCACGTTCTAACTTCAATGTCAGGAACAAATTGATATGCTGGCCAATTCCAAGATTCTAAATATGAATGTTTGCATTAGTAAATTAGGCAGCCTTATTTTGCATGAATTTTCAAGTTCTCTCCTTATTTCCCCCTTCATTTTAAAAATAAAAGGTCAAAAGTAGAACTGAGCAAGGAACTTGAGTGGGAAGAGGGATGAAATTGATATCTAAACCAAAAATTTGGAAGGAAAAATAATTCTCTTACATCTTCTTTTTGTTTGGTTGGGGTTTTTTACTTTAAAATGAAGGGGAGAAAAAAGCTCACCTGTTTGAGTCCAAAGGTGGCCTTTTATATGAAACCTGCTCTGTGAAGTTTGGGCATTATTGCATTACTTTTTGGATTCATTTTCACAATTTATGTTTAAAAATTTTATGCTCAGGTAAAAATATGAATGGACTGTTACATTTTTACTTAGAAAGCCAAAACAAACTGGTCCCCTAAGACCTTCGTTTTTGGCAAAAGGTGTTAATTTGATTTGCTCTGTATTTCTGAGTTCTTTCAGTAGACATTTGTGTTTCTGGTCAATTTTGTTAGAAGTCTACATCAGTGCAGCCAGTGTGTAGTAATAAAGAAGAGAAAAATAAGGATCTATTTTTATAACTCTCAGAAGAATTTTCTAAAAAGTTGTCTTTCTGCTTTCTAGTTAATTGAAATTTTCTTCCCTTGATGCACAACTTTCAAGGGCAAAACCAAAGGGCATCTTCTGGGCTCAGTTCCCATGAAAAAATGTGCACGGTAGTCACTGCCCACTGCCTGCAAATGTATTTTCTGGAGGTCTCTCCTGGCTTTTTCCAAATGTTTGTTATTCTTTATTTTGTTTAATCAACTGTTTTCTCATTAGTTTTATTTATGTAGTTTAACATGCACAGAAAGAGCTGTACGTAAACTATAACATAAAATTACCCCATAGCCAAATTTCTGTTAATGTACCAAAGTAAGTGTATCCTTTCTTCTTCTCTTAAGCCCCCCAAAAAATCCCAAAACCAAGGGAAAATAAAACAAAAATCCAAACCAAAAATTCAAACCAAACACCACAAACCACCCCTCCCCCACCCCCCCCAATGAGAAAACCAAACCCCAAAGAAGTCTTATCAACATTTAGAAAAATAAAAGTTAGGCTAGTAATATGCATTAGAAAATTGAAGCTCTTCCTCCCTTCCACTTGAGGGACCAGAACTTGTCATTTTCATGGTGGTATCTTATGGAAAGACAGGTAATTCCTCAGGCATCTAGATCAGATAAAGGACCTTTGTTAAAAAAACCTACTTATCATTATTGCTTGGAAATGTGCTGAAATTGCAGTAACACGTCCTGTGATAAATTTACAAGCAGTTGTGCCATTGTTTCTCACTGTGTATCTACATAGACCCCTGAGGTGCAAAAATAGATAAATCCTGGGTAAAGAAATCACTTTTTTTTGCTGTCTACTAAGAAATGGCTTAGAGAAAGATGAAGCATGCAGTAGTTTCCCTGTGTGGGGGAAATACTTATCTGCAGTTATATTTGAATTACTGACATGCATGGATTTGTTAGAAGAACTTTATGCCTTAGGGCGTGTGTGGAAAGCCCAGTGACAGAAGTACTTGCATACTTTCCCAACTGATCTTTCATGAGGTGGAATAAAGCCAAAATCTAGGTACATACGTCACATAAATTTGAAGGATTATAAGGACAAGGGAAAGATCAGAGCACGACAGAGTGTGTGTCATAGTGTCGTGCCAGAATCCCATGTAGAACCCTTACAAAGTACAACTTTACTCACTGAGTTACACCTGCTTTGAAACAAAGGTCTCAGTCCAGGACTCTCCTGTATCATTCCCTTCTTAGTAATTTGCTGACATTTGGTTACTGAAAACCAAACTGATATCTTTTTGTATTTTTGTACGTCCACATTCTCTGAATTAAAATGTATTAACTTGAAAATTCTTGAGTTAGATTTTTATTTCTCCTTTGTGCTTTATTCTGGAAAATGCTCCCTAGTTCAGTCAGGGACTGACTATAAATCAGATGTCATTTTTAAACTAATAAAATGTTCTTATTCAGAAGAAAAAACTTAGGTGAAAATACAATGGACGTAACATCCACCTCTATTCCCTTTACACTTTCCATTGATGCCTCCCAGTGATGAGAAATGCACTATTATGTACATTGCTGGCTGGGATTCTGTTTCTGGGAGACATTTTTTTGTTTAAGTGCTCCTTTGGTAATCCATATTTAGCTGTATTTTTACCATGAACCTGATATCAAGAAAATGCAAGTCCCCAGCTAATGAAAGTCTCCTTTGACCTCTGCTTTCAAGAGAAACTGAAGGAAACACAAAACAAATAATACACTTTCTTTACTGTTTAGCGTCGAAATTGTGTCATGCTCCACAAGGTTTTTCTTTGAACCTTCCCCTAAAACTAGAAATAACTTCATAGCCAGAGTGGATGTCGCAATTTTTACTTCTCTGTACATCTCTCCATAGCGTAATGAGATGCTGTCTATTTCCATATGAAAACGCAGGGCATCACTCGGCCCAGGTGGCTGTACTCACTTGACCTAAGGCAACGTGGATGTGAAAACTTGCAACAGAAATGTCCACACTGCCTGTGCTGCTGCACAAGTAACGTCCCTGCAGAGAGCTGAGAGGCAGTGGTGGCGCTGAGCCGATCTCACACACTCTGCTTGGGGAGGGGTTCTGCTCTGGGGTTTTGTAGCAATAGTAGGAAAAAATACCAGGAAATATTTTCTTGGTGTTTAACTTTTTATGACAACTTTTATAATACTTTACATTGCAAATTTGTGTTAAGGAGGTTCTGCAAATGAACATTGCCTTAATGTGAACTCCTAAATTTTTCCCCAGGGGAAAGTAACGTGTTTTTCAAGATACGTTGTAGTCCTTTTCTCAATGTTTTTCTCTCATGGAATCCAATATAACAATTCTTTATTTTCTGGATTGCCACTTCTCTTTGCTACTGTCCTCTTTGGAGAGAAAAAAGCCAGGAAATAGACTGAGATATGGGTGAGGAGAAATAAAATAGAAAGTCTCTCCCAGGCATAAGTTGCACTTTTTAAAATTGGTTCATTTGAGAACCTCCAAAATGGAAATATTACAGTATGTGATTTCCCACATCCCTGCTTCTGACAGTCTCTAATGATGAGTATTCAGAAGCATTTTAAATTCAACCTATAGAGTATCAGAAAAGGATAATTATCATTCTGAGGTTTTAAATTGCTTCCCAGTAAGATCCACAGGGGAATTCCAGGTGGATCGTGCTTGTCTTTTCAGGGGTGAGTGGAGGACAACAACTGGATTTTGAATCTTGCTATTTTCAGCTGGTTTTGAATTAGCATGTATTTAGAAAACCTAAACTACAGCAGGGGTGGTGGGAAGATGTTTCTCTTCAGTTTGGTATGGGTCAAATGCAGATTTTTACCCTGGATCACTGCCATTTAGGAAGTTTAGAGACTTGAGCTCAGGTAGCTCCTTTAGGCTTTCCTTTAAGAACTTTGCATCATGATGACAGATTGAATGTCAGCTGGTTTAGATGGTACCTTAGACTATGGGGACGAGTTTTAAAGTTTTGCTAATTCCAACTGGATTTATTAAAATGTGTGTATTGAATAGATGCAAAAGGATTTTATTCACAAAGATCTTGTGTGGACTTAGAGAAGGCAAGATGAGAAATGTGCATTTCTGTATTTTATATAGCTCTGTGTGTGTGTGCATATGGGTGTGTGTGTAAAATAAGGCATAGGCATGCTGGCAATTCTCTGTGTTCACTCATAGATGGCACTAGAAATTCTTGTAATTCCTGTCTTTAGAAAGTAAGTAAAATAATTTTTACTTTTCTACCAATAGATGGAAGTAGTAGTGTCTTTGCTACTTATGGACTGACTCAAGGAGCAATGCTTTCCTCTTCCTACCTCCATTTAATTAGAAAGTAAAATGCAAGCAAACAATCCCCCACATCCCAATTTTCCCACCAACATGTCTCAAAGAGCAACCCTCTCCCCTAAAACAATAAACAGTATTGAGTTTATTTCAATGCACAGGCAGAGCAGGCTAGCAGAAGCAAAAGAAGAAATCAATGTGATTTTGAAGAGAGGATGCTGGCATTCTCCTGTTCTCGAACAAGCTGGAGAGACGGATACCCTACCTCTATCCCTCACTTTTATAACTCTGTCTTTCTGTCTGAAATCAAACCTTGAATGTGATGCAGCACAGTGACCATGCTGCCTGCCAGCTGCTCTCAGGTGTTAATTCTATCCTCATCAGTATTCTTGAGATAATGCTAAATGCATGAAAATTAGGGCAAACGGTCTAATTTCATCACATTTAAATTAGGTTACATTCACCTCTGATAGCTAAACTTAGAAATTGGCCTCCTTTCTCTTCCAGCATTTTTACCTCCTATACAATGCAGACGTTGCTGTTTTAATTGGAAATTATCAAGTATGCAGGGCTGATGGCCTCCTAGATTGATGTTACTGGAAAGAAGCACTTCAGGAGAAGGTGAATGAGGCACTGTCCAAAATGAAAAGATGCACTGAGAGCCCCTGAAAGGGTGAATACATCTCTTATTAATGTACAGCGAGGGCACCAGGATGAATGGGGCTGTGTGTGTATCTCTTTGCTTTTTGATGGGTGGAATGAATTAGGCTGTCTCAAAGGTTTATCAGTTCCCTTTCTTAGCTGAGTGAGTTTTTCTTTTGACAGAATAAGGGAAGAGACCCAAAAGTTATCAGCTGTATTTTTCTCACCTCACATTCCTTGGTTGCCTTTCAATGATGATATGTACATCTGTGTGTTCATGAGGAAAGAAAAGAAGAGCCCGAAATCTGCACACATGGGAAAAGAATTCCTATTTGTAAGAGCCAGCTGAGCAACTCAGCAAGCCAGCATCCTGTCAGATACTCTGCAGCACTGAAAACAACCTCCTCTCCAGCTCTGTTCCCACCATCCAGCTTAGTGCTGCTTAAACACTGAACACAGGAGCTCCATACACAGGAAAATTTATAGCTTGCACACCATTCCCTGCTACATATAATTTTCTGTCTCTCAAGGGTCATAAATGGTACCAATGGCAAGGCTTTTTTGCATCTGTCTGCCTTGCTGTGTAGGGATTCCTCTGGCTAGAAAAGCATGCAAACCTCTAAACTGCTCACTTGCATCTGCCTTGGCAAGGTCTGCTTCAGGGCTATACCTTGGGGAAGTGCCTTCCAGCACCAGGAACATTTCACTCCATATAAAAACAGCCTAGATGAGTCTTCTCCAGTAGTTAATTTCCAGTAGAGCCCCCAACATACAAGTCTTCGAGGAGAAGAAAGTAGAAAATAAAAGGCAGTTTTCAAAATAACTTTGTCAATAAGAAAAGTTTTAGTTTTAGTTTTACTCATCCTCTCTTTCCTAAGAATGATTTTTCTTGACATCTTTTTAAAATTGTTCATTCTCTGTATTACCTTGACTTTCAACGCCATCCCTGCACCTGATGCCTGCAATACTCATTTACTCAATTTCATTGCCTATAGTAAAAAGAAGAAAATGAGAGAAAAGCAAATAACATTGAGAAATAATGAAGATTTTGCTTTTTTCCAAGGGCAGTAAAGCAGGTTGGTCAAAACAGGCCAATATACCCAAAAAAGGATGATCTCTGTGGTACTAAGGCCTATGGTTTGTTAACTTCATGAAGTTTGGTAGCCTAACATTAGTTTGTTTGGCTGGGCTTTTTTTTTGTTCATTTGCTTAATTTTTCTCTAGTCTGAGTATCTCTGCAGAGCTGTTCCTCCAGAATTTTGCCTTTTTGATAGATAGGAACCTTTAGTTTCCATAACCTTCATTTATGGCTACTTTATTGTTATTATAATCATTTTTAGCTGGCTTTCTCCTCTTGAAGTCTGTTTACTTTTCGGTGTGGACCACAGAGCTGTTGATGTCCATTTGCTCTCTGAAGACGCCTATGATTATAAAGTACCATATTGTCTACTATATTACTTTTAAAAAGCTATTATTTTCACATAGAGAGAAAAAAGAAGGAGCTCGTTCAGAGACTGGTAAGGAGTTATGTGGTGAGAAGGTGCATCCTCAGGTAGCACATCTGTGCATCCCAGCATGAATTTTTTTGGTCTACTAGACACTCTAATATTTGTGCTCCTAGGCTAGAGTATCAGTCTAGGGCTGTGCTTGTCACAGTCACATTAGCAATGCAGTATGCTCCCTTATCACCTGAAAAGATCACCCAAAAAGCACTTTTGTGATGTAGAGGCTGGACGAACAAAGGCTACCTCATCCCATGACAAAAAGTTATATTAATTTCAAGGTATTTCGTGTTCTACTCGTCTAGAAACCTGCAAATTTAGCTCCAGAAAGTGAAAATATTTATTAGCCAGCTCCCCAATGGTTAGAAAACTCATCTAAGAGGAAAATGCCCAGCTTCAATTCTCTATTCCACCCTGCTGCAGTGCCACACTTAGACCCAGGTTACTCATTTATTGTCAGCCAGTGAACAGCTTCTTAGTGGTTCAAGTAGCAGCCACTGGGCGCGCTGGTTGTGCTCAGAAATCTCACCCAGAGCGTGAATAACTTTGCTGTGAAATGTTTCCGTTTGGAGGAATCATCATGAATAGCTGTGTTGTCAAAACAATCTCTGCTGGCGCCTGACGAGCGACCAAGGAGCTCTTACAGAAATGCTCGCAGGAGCGTGCGCGGTAGGGATGGTGTCAAGTGTCGATAAACACATCCTCTTGTAAATCATGAAGAAAGCTGATTAACTCTCTGAACCTACAGTGCATGGAGTGCCCTCAGCTTCCTCCAAAGTCAAGGATAAATGGGAGCCACCTCTGCTGGGGGGACACCAGCCTGTGAGTTCTTATCTGTGCTCCTTGTGAATGCAAAAAAAAGCTGTTGGACAGCAGCTGCATGAAAGCTGCCTGAAAGTCAAGGAGTGCCTGTGGCCACACAGGCCTTCAGCCAGATCCACATTCAGCCATGAGCTGAATCCACCTGAAACCGGTAAGAGCCCTTCCTGAGCAACGCTCAAGAGCAAGATCCTGTCCCAGCTACTCAGTATCACTGTCTCCACAATGACAATTATTTTTTCCCCATCGAAACAACACAGTCAACAGTAATGCCAAGGAGAAAAAGCACTTCTGAATGAGGCAAGGGGAAAATTACTGGACTTTAAAATTTTATTTCTTGTTCATTGAACCTGAATTCAAAAGCAAAATCAGTCTGGGGTGGGAAGGGTTTGTATTGTTAGCTGTTGTGCAAAGTGGGTTTTTACATTTATTCATTAGTACTCACATGAAAATATAAGTTTCTCCTTGCAATGTTTTAGAGACACACAGCTTAAAATCACAGGTCTACCAGGTGCTTTTATTTAAAAAAACTAGTACTGCAAATAGTATACATCTGAAACACATTAAAGGGAAAAACTCACACTTTTACTTTCCCAGATCGAGTATTTAATTCTATTTTGCACAAAATTTTAAATTTGCATCTCCTGTCAATAGAGGAGAAAAAGGTATTTTAGGAATGGCAAAGCCCAGCTAGCAGTGTGATGGACAAAGAGAAGAGACAGACACTTCTCAAACTTGTTCCTCAGATTTTAATTTTAAGTTACTGTACCCATAAGAGAAACAAAAATTCATTGTTTCCCACACTAATGCTGTTCAACAGCCATAATGCAACTAGAAAAAATACATATCCCCACTTGCTCTCTTGTACGCATAAAAGAAACCCTGAACTTAGACAGTCCAAAGTCAAGCCAAGACATTGTCCTGAGTGTGGGTATTGCTGTCTTGGTAAACAGAAACTGAGACTTTTGATAACCAGGAATATTGCTAAAGCAATAAAAGTTTGTGGAAGCTGCAACCAGAGAGAATTTAGATACAGAATAATTAACCATGAAATTATGATCTCAGCCAAGAAAGAAGTGCCAAGATTCATTCAACTAATTTCAGAGGCTTTTTTTCATGGTCATTATAAAGACAGATAGGAGAAAAATGATCTTATCTTTTGTTTCTCCTCCCACTGTGCAAGAGAGTGACTGCCATTGCTTTTTAAGCTGATTTGTCTGAAATTATATTCATTGGTAAAAAGATAAGACAGTTTAGGGTATAAAAAAGAAGTAACAAGCCTGATTCGTGGATTTCAGCTGTTTGCAGCAATATCACAGGGATTTGTGCACAAAGATCAAAGACTGGAAAGTCCCATCAGCTGTTGGCAGGGAGGCAGGTACAGCACAACATCCCTGTGACAGTACTTATCTCATGGTCGAGCCTGACTCAACTTCTGCAGAACCACCTGGAAATTTTCAGGACTTTGAATCGACCTTGATTTTTAAATTTTCGTTATTTTTTTTCCATCTATGTTGATCTGAAAATCACTGTGAAAAGGACTCTGTGATTAGACCTGTGGAAGTTGAACATGTGTGTGGGTGCTCCAAACTATTCACAGTGGCCGTGGGCTGAAATACAAGAGTGGGTGAAGTTTTTGCAGCAGAGGAAAAAGCATTTTAAAAATGGCAAATAACTTAAATAGGGACCATACCATCTTTGAACATTTTTTTTTTGTTTCCTGAGAAATGCATTTCAGCTTTTTATTTTGTGAAATATCTGTCTTACAGATTATACTGTAAAATTCTTTTTCATGGCTGAATCATACAAAGTTAAAATTAAATATGATAACACAGAAATTATAAAGGGGGGCTAGATGGAAGATTTGGAGAGGCACAAAACCACTGTGCAGTTGGTAAGAGTTAACCAAAAAACAAGCCTGTTGACCCAGAATTGACATGTCCAGCTGCAAGAGCAGAGGCAAGGCGTGCTCTGGAGGAGAAAAAAAGGCAATAAAGTCAGAGGGGGATCTGTAGCTACTCCATGAAGAGGCTGTGGATAGCCTTAGGCTGTGAATCCTAAAATAAGAGTAGAAGCATTTAAGACTGAAAGCAACATGCAGATGTTTCTTGTTGAGGACTGAAGATACAAGAATGGATAGACTTCAAATTTTTGCTGATATAGAACTTGGGTTTTTTTACAAGAGCATGACAAATCATGCTTAATAAACTGTCTCATTTGCAGTTAAATTCTGTCTCCAACTTGAAAGAAAAGAATGTGTCTTTCACAGAATCATCAAGGGTGGAAGAAACCTTCAAGATCATCTCGTCCAACTGTCAAACCAACACCACAATCACTTCTAAACCGTATCTCCAAGTGCCACATCCAGATGCCTCTTCTGTTCCTGAGACAATGACTCCACCATCTCCCCAGGCAAGTTATTCCAATGCCTGACTGCTCTTTCAGCGAATACCTTTTTTCTTAATATGTAATCTGAACCCTCCCTGACACAACTGAAGGCTATTTCCCCTCATCCTTCCACTTGAGACATGACAGAAGAGCCTGACCCCCCACCTCACTGTACAGCCTCCTTTCAGGTAGTTATAGAGGGCAATGCAGTTTCCCCTGAGCCTCCTTTTCTCCAGGATAAACAGCCCCAGCTCGCTCACCTACTATTCATAGGACTTTTGCTCCAGACCCTTCACTAGCTTCATTGCCCTTCTCTGGACACAGACCAGGACATCAATGTCCTTTTTGAACTGAGGGGCTGAAAGAACACAGTACTCAAGGTGGGACTTCACCAGCTGTTAGTGAATTTCTAAGCAGAAGAGAGAAGAAAACTGCCTGCAGCTTCTGAGTGCCGTGTACATTCGTGAAGCTCCGAGGCATTTCGATTTTAATAAATGACAATGGAACATGAGTAACAGAACACTTGCAAAGCACGACTTTACTGTGACCAGAGCATTTTCCCACTGTTTATAATTCAGGAAAAAAGGCAAAATTAATCTGGTGGGGGGAAAAAATATGTACCATGTGGAATTAGTCCAGGGTTAGACTCATGAAGCCTTGGTTCACGAAGATCCCTGGACGGCACACCTGACTGGCTGGAGGCCTGGTGCTGGGAAGAGCTTTTCCAATATGCAGCTTTGAGCTTGGTGCTCAGTGGATAAAGTCCTGTGCAATACTGGGAAGCCCCAGGCTGAGCTCATCTGGATACCCAATTTGTCATGCGCTGGGGTGAAGCAGGCTAGCCCAAAAACCTGTAAGATGCCTCATGGGCTGGGAACTGTGCATTCCTTGGGGCAGGGAGCCCACAACAAACTGTACTCGCCAGGCAAGATGACATCAGGACAAACCCACACATGTTCTGCCACAGAATTATAAAATGGGTGTGGGGCTCTTCCCACAGCCCCCACAGCCAGCAGGAACTCTGCCATCACACCATGGTGCTCCTGCAGCCTGGATGGGTCAGTGCCTGCAGGACACTGCTGTTGCAAGCGACACCCGAGTGCAGCTACCTCCAGAAAAGAAAGGCCATGGGGAAAAAAAGGAATAAAATATTAATTTAAATTGTATTTGATCAATTTTTAATATGGTGAGACCAATGAATTGAAGGCCAAATCTACTTTCATTAGAAAATGGAATTACAGTATTTTGTAAAATGAAACTAAAGCTGGGATTTTGAAGAGTAGGGATTTTTTCTGAGCTCTACTCCAGCAGCAATACTGTGAGTCACTCATTTCAGCGAATAATAGCCCTGTGTTCCACTCCTTGGTGCTTTCACATAATTTACATTAATTTGTGAACGCAGGTCTCTTGTACTGGATAAGCTGCTTATCAAGGTGACATACAGCCATTGTGGCTTCGCACAGAATCTGTGACAATTGGGAGATTTTCTATTTTACCCACTTTCATTCTGGGAACACTAAATATGGCAAATCAAGATAAAATATTGACCTGCCTGTGAAAATAAATGTGATTCAGTTTGAAGAATAGGGTGTTTTTCACACATGAAGAACATTACATCCCTTTTTTTAAACAGTTTTTTGCGGGCCTAGGGTTAATGTGCAGTCTGAATTTGTCCCTGCTGGGAAAGGGTTTGTCAATGTACAATATATTTTCCTTCAGATCCAGGAGCAATTAATATCTTTTCCTTCAAACTGTAAGGTGTATGTTGGAATAAATAAGTGACTGTTTTAGGAAGAGAAAAGATAGTAAGTTGGAAGGACTTATGCTCTAGCCGCAATTTTTTTTTATTATTGGGTTTTTTCTACTTGATTAGCTAAATCAGGCAAGTTGGACAAACAGATTAAATCAGAATCTGTAATTTCTATTGCATGCCAGCTGCAAGAGAGAGGTCTTGCTTATTTTGGTCTTACAGGTAATATTGTTTAAAACATCTATGTCAAAAAAGAAAAGCAGAAAAAAAAGAACAAAAAGGCACCATGAAGACTTTTTGTTTGGCTTATACATCTGTATTATAAAACCAGGCAAAAAGCTTTGATTATGCAGCCCTTGTAGAAAGCACCAAGGCACATACACCGACTTTGATAATGAGAGGAAAGAACACATATCAGAGTCTGAATTTTCCAGCATACAATGGTGTTTTTTCCAAACCCCAAAAAGATAGTGTTTGGCCTTTTAACAATATCAGCAGGAACCCCATCCTCTAAATATGCTTCAGTTTTCTCTAAAACTACAGAGCATAAATGGGGCATCCTGAAATTAAGTCAGATGGGAGCTCCATGGTAGCGATGAAGGGACGTGTGTGCAAACCTCCGCAGGTAGCTCAGAACAACAGTTCATGAAGTTTCTACAAACCTGTGGCTGTCAGGCATGATTGCTCACTCTTTGTCTTATTCTGCATTGATGAACTTCCTATTTTATTTCATCTTTTAATTTGAACTAGAAACAATCATATGCAGAATTGCGTATGCATATGCCTGGTGTCTTAGAGTCTGTCGAGCAAGCTGCTGCTGACACATTCCCTGCAAGTGGCAGGGCCCCTACAGCTGCCTCCTCCATCCCCCTGTCCTCCCTGCCCCCAAGGGTGCATGCCCTTGGCCAGCAGCTGCTGCTGAGACTGGGGCAGTGGCTGGAAACACTGGGCCACAGGCTTGGAATGTGTTTTTTACGGCTTTTAAATCTTGTATCTTTTTTTTATGTCAGTGGGAGTGGACAGAGGGACATTCAAGACTAGCACCAAAATGCGCTCAAGATTGTCTGTGGTTTGTTATTTTATGTTTTGTGCTTTCTCAAGCTGCTGTTTATTCGTGTTTCCCTTTGAGTACTGCCTTTTGATGGGCTTCACTCAGGGTCTTGTGCTGGGTGCCTTGTTTAATCGTTTATCACCAAGATGTTTGCTGCAGTGGAGGCTTCTGGCTGCTGAGACTCCACCACTGCACTGCAGCTCTGAGCAGCACTACCTGTGGCACTTGGCATTTTTCTAAAGGTAATATTTGGTTCTAGAGTTTTTCCAGCTGACTAGTGTACTTGATAGTCTAAATGTACTGCTCATCCTAGTGGCATAGAGATCTTTGAAAATGGAAAAGATAATAACCAGATTTCTTCTTAGACTACTGATTTATTTTGACTTCAATTGGACCTTTGGCTTTGAAGCAGTGCTAACATTGAATTGGTAACTTCTGGCTAGCTTTTAACTTTCTTTTCCCATTGTTTTAAAGCTTTGTTGCAGCCAGCAGCAGGGGCAGACCTAAACTATGGAGGAGCTGCTGAGTGCATTTACAAACCCTCAGAGCTCTTGTCTGCCTGAGCCTCTGGGATACCAGTACCAAGCTGAGCACCCACCCAGTCACTTTACAGGAGCTGAAAGTCTTGCCAGTCCACTCTTGTGCACCTGAGCAGACCCAGCAACTGGCTCCTTATGCATCTGCTCTGGGCATTGTCCCTGCTCCTTTCCCCCATCCCTGCCTTCTAGGCAGGGCTGAAAAGCTGCCTGAGAGCAAGGCTTACCTTAATACTTCAGGACAGTATCTGTTCGTCCCTGACTCCCCAGAGGATGAAATAATCTCTGTTCCCTCAGGGAAATTCCCTGCCACCAACAAGTCCCGGTGTGTTGCCCCATGCCTGTGTGGGTAGAGGGACCTGACCCAGGGCGTCCAAAAAAAGATTGTGTTCCAGCATGGCTCCCCATGCAGTTTGCTACCAGGCTACAAAAGACCTCCACCTAGTTTTTTCAGAAATGTATGAATAAATTTTCCATGTTTATTCCTTACCTTGATTTCTTTTCTTACTCAGGCAGTCAGTGTGTGGTTTAGCTTTTATATCCCAGTTGGCAAGGGTTTTGTTTGATGTTGTTGTTAATTTTGCTGGATTGGAAAGTGCTCCTGTGAAGGACGCTGTCTGAATGAGCAGTGTTGTTATTTATTAGTGCTCACACATTTGCACACAGATCATGAAGGACAAGATGATTTCTGTCGAAGTCAGGAAAAGACAGCATGGGTATCATTTGTTCAGGCAGAGAGTAACCTTGAAAGTGCCAGCAGAGAATGAAGTTGCCTCACTAGATGGGGGAGAGTAGGGAAATGTGCTGCATTGAGCAAGAGCAAGCAGGATTTAGTGAATTAATAGAGAGGGGAATAAATTTCTATCTTAAGGCCATGTTATGGCTGTGTAATACCTCTGCCTTCAAGGCTTTGTCCTCTCCTACAGTCAGCATATACATTCTGCTTTTATATAAACATAGCCAGTATAACTTGTGTAAGAATTTTGTTCTAGGCTTTGTACAACTATTATAAATATGTGTGTTCAGTATTTATAGTATTCTATATTTGTACATACATATTATTGTAACTATATATAGACTACATTATCACAATTTTACAAATTATTTGTATTATAAACCCATAATAGAATCCGGTTGTAGTAGTTTATATTTTAACAGGTAAATTCTCCCTATCAGGGGTAGAATAAATCTCCTGCCCATTAACAGTAAGGTCGGAGTTAAAACACAGCTGCAGATGCAGGACATTTTGTTATTTTGCATCTCTTTGTAGCGTGTCAAAACTTTTATAAAAACACTTTATTTTTAATTTCAAAAGGTGCTGATTCCGCTAAATTAAAAACTCTTAGTTAAATTGAAACATTTTGTTTCCATGCAGTTGATGTGGGTTTTATTTTGACCTCATAGAAATGTAGAGTGTTTGATTAAATTGGAATGGATTATGTTAACTATATATTTCCTGTATAATGACAGTATTATGCCAGTTTTAGGTTCCATCCGATTCATTTGATCAGATTTAAGTGTGATTTTATTCTGTCCCATGGGAATACCAGTGTGTCTGTTTCTCTATTCTGGTTCTAGCCAAGCAAAGAGAACCTGGAGAATTCAAAATTTCCTAATGGTGCCAGAATTGATTTTCACAGACCTTAATTCTCTTGTACTGAGATTCGATTTTATGAAAAACTGATTAATAATTCTCCTAATTTCTGTGGGGTTTGCATTCGGTGTAGCAAGTGCCCCACCCCCACCAGTGTCCTATGACACAAAATGAGTGCAAAACGAGACTGACTCGGCAGGGCAGTAGGGGGATGTGAGCAACCCTTCAGGGTAGAAAAGAAGCAGGCCTGAAGAGATACTCTCAGAATCACAAATTAGTTTTTCCGTACAGGATCAAAATGCCACGATTCAGGAGTTTCTGCTCCTTCCTCTCTTCTCAGGCCTCAAGGCTTGAAAGAGGTATTTTGGCAGCCATCTGTACAGGTAGGGGAAAGAGAAGCAAATAGTGAGCAGCTGGCTGCAGAGAGTCACTTGTAAGACAGAAATACAAAAGAGCTTGCCTGGATTTTTCCCCCTCCTAATTAGGTGATTTGTGACTATATTCTCATCAGTGACCTTGTTAATGCATCTGTAGCCATTCTCATTAGCTTCTGAGTTATCCTTGGGATTTGCCTAATGAGAGTATGCACTATGAGGACGTCAGATGCATTGCATAGTGGCCCTCACTGGCAATATAATTTCCAGAGAGACCAGTCTATGTGGGACTGGCTAGGAGAGAAGAAATGGGCTGCATGAAATAGATGCATTCATTGATCCCTGTAACATATTCTGCAATTTTCTAATTCATCAATAAACCTGAATGGTGACAAGGCAGGGTATTTCGGTGCCCTCTACGCTGAAAAGAAGGTCCTGGCAGTGCTAAGAGTAATCATGCAGGCAAGCAGGAGAGATGGGCTAGAGCTGGGAGGTGTTTGCCACACACCACAAATGATATTATCACAGTAGTTACTTTTGGACTTATGTTTTAGTGTGTCCACTATTTAAAAGTGTCAGTTTCAACAATTACAAAAAAAAAACCCATCCAAAACAAATCCCTATTTTTGTTACAGCAAGTGGTTGGAAAATGAGCTGCAGAGTATCGTGAGCCATGAAGTATCTAGTTTGATTCCTTAAAGTGGAACAGGAATTAGAATTCTAAAGGCTATTTGATGAGAATGAGAATGACCTGAGGAAAATTGAATCACATATGAAAAAGTGATTCTTCTTTGACTTGCTCTGATCTCTGCCGTAGTCCTGAGTACTCACACAAATGATGAGTGAAATCCTACCAGATCAGAAAGGGTCCGTTTTACACACATGGAAAAGGTCATAGAATCGTAGAATATATTTAGTTGGAAGGGACTCATCAGGATCATTGAGTCCAATTCCTGGCCCTGTGCAGGACACCCCAAGACTCACACCATGTGCCTGAGAGCATTGTCCAAACACTTTCTGAACTCTGTCAGCCTTGGTGCTGTGACCACTTCACTGGGGAGCCAGTTCTTGTGCCTGATCACCCTCTAGGTGAAGAACCTTTTTCTAATATCTAACCTAAGCCTCCCCTGACACAGCTTCAGGCCATTCCCTCAGGTCCTGTCATTGGTCACCACAGAGAAGAGATCAGTGCCTGCCCCTCCTCTGCCCCTCATGAGGAAGTTGTAACTGTGATGAGGTCTCCCCTCAGCCTCCTCCAGGCTGAACAGACGAAGTGACCTCAGCTGCTCCTCATTTAGCTTCCCCTCAAGGCCCTTCAACATCTTTGTAGCATCCTTTGGATGCTCTCCAACAGCTTAATGTCTTTTTTATATTGTGGCACCCAAAGCTGCCCCTAGCACTCGAGACAAGGCCACCCCAGTGCAGAGCAGAGCAGAGCAGGACAATCCCCTCCCTTGCCCGGCTGGTGATGCTGTGCCTGATGTCCCCCAGGACACACTTGGCCCTCCTGGCTGCCAGGGCACTGCTGGCTCATATTCAACCTGCCACCAACACACGGTATACACGGACCTGTGGAGAATCTCTCTGCATTGCCCATTTGCAGCAATTTACATGCTTGCAGCCCCATCTGGAATTGAAATTTGTAATGAACTGATCTAATAGGACTAAATAGTATCTTGTGGGCATAAGGGCCTATTACCACATGCAAAGGCACTGCATTGAGGTGAGCTCTTGTTGTGGTAGGTACAGACTACCACAGCAACCTCCCCTTAGCTGTGCAATGTGCTGTGCCTGGCTGTCAAGCTCATCTTGGAGGTGTCCTACCCAGGTGTGTTATCCTGGTCACCGGCCATCTTCTCCAAGCCTCTCTTGTGGTGTCATCTTTGGAAAATGTAGGGCAGTGATGCCAGCACCACAGTGGGAAGCCCACAGGCAGCGACAATGACACCATTGGATGCCAGACACATCGTCTTCTCATGGGCACCATTCTCAAAATGCTAAACTGTTTGACTTGTCACATCACTCACTCTGCAGACAGCATGATGACCCTTCCACTAGTGACAGCTTTTGCTGTTTGCTTCAAAGTTGACAAAGCTGCTGTTCTCCATGAGTTGTATATTGGCAGTGTTACTAATATACCCAGGCCATTTCCACTCCATCGTGCTTATTGAACATGAACTCTAATTTTATGAATTCTCCTTGGTGCCAAGCAGCAGGTCTTTGTGCTACCCGGGTGTGTGAGGAGGGGGAAATTTTTCTGTGTCAGAGGACAAGGTTAGAAGTGATGGCAAGGCAGCTCAGCCCTGAATTAATGAAAGTGCACTTGGTTGCTTGATCTGCTGCCAAGTTACTCCCAGCCTGGAGCAAAAGTGAGGCCTGGAATGGGCACATGTCACTGAAGGAAGTTCATCTGCAAGCTGAGGACTGTAGAGAGGGAAATTAAAAAAAAAAGGATTTCTCCCAGGATACATCTCTCTTTTTGCGTCCTCTTTCTCTTTTTCCTTCCATAAAGGACTTGAAATTGGCAACTTCCAACGGAAACAGCACACCACACTTCAACCAGAGCCCTGAAAGTGTATGACACACTACTGTACACTTAGTTCTTCCCATTCTTACTATGCAAATTGGCTTCTTTCTTTTGCTCTGGGTAGTCTCACGTTCAGTTTTTCCCAGGAGAGACAGCTAAGTCTTGCATTATGAATACATTAGCTGTACCTTTCTCCCTCTTTGTGTCAGTTTTGTCTCTTCGTCATCAGATTCCCCAACTCCATTCCAGAATTTAACATACTCTCACTTATTATTAAAAGAAAAAAAAGTCTCATTCTTCAAGTGCTGAGGCTATTCTCCCTCCATCTTTAGTTCCAGATAAGATGTGGTCCAAGGGCTGGACTATTTTTGAAGTGATACATCCCCATTATTGGACAGAGGGTTGCAGGAAGAAGCACTCCAGCCTGCCTTGTGGGAGTGGCTTGCCTTTAGACCTTGCATTCAGACATCAGAAGGCAAGAAGGAAAACTCTTCTAGTTGCTTTTCCCCCAAGCTGGAGCACAGGGAGCAGGGCCAAAAAGCAGATTACATCATATATGAACAAACAAGGATCAGGACCACACCATGCATCCCAGAGGTACAGCCAGTTCCTTATACACAGTCTTCTTGCTCAGGGGTTGTGGCCAAGCCAAGGTGCAGCCAGCAAGTTTGGTGTTGGCAGCCTTGTATGGTACCTCCAGAGGGTAATCTGGGGCCCTAAGTGTACTGTCAGGCTATTACAAATGCTAGTTATTAGTGTGTTAACGATGTGACCACAATTCGTTCAGTTTCTCCTTTGTCTTGAGCAGGCAGTTTACAAGCTAAGCTACCCCTGATGCCAATATGAATTGGTTGCCTGTTGAGACTTCATATGCAGAGAAGGAAACAGACTTCAAAATGCTCCAGGACCTGTATTCTGCGTTGTGCTTTAATTGGATTTTTGTTGCTCTGTGCCTTTTACAACCTGGATTAGAGGCATTTGCCGTTGTACATCTCCTCTGTTACAGTCTCTATGTTCCTGCCTTCCTCGTGCTGTAGGGAGAGGAGGAGGAGGGGGAGAAGGACGAGCAGCAAAACTGCAGCAGCACTAAGGAGCACAGCAATGTCAGTGCCAGCAGGCAGAGGGGCCGACACGCAGAGAGACCAATTTAGCCATGCTGAGCCAAGGGCTCACTTCAGCTGAACAGAGCCAGATATAAACTTTGCTTCCCAATAAGTGCCTTTGCCTTATGCTTTCATAGCTGCTAAATAAGGGTACTTTGGCAGAACCATTAAAGCCAGGGAGGTTTATGACTTTCAGCAGGATCACACACAGCTTTGACTTAAAATATATCCTTTGGCTATGTTCTTAAAACCAGTTGTATACGTGAGAAGAGATACACTGCTTTTCCTTTGTCTCTTTTTTTTCTTTTTAAACATGTTGAAATTGAGAAACAGGCACTCAGGCAGCTTTGGGGCTAAATGCCCTCATAAGAAGTGGAATATGGTACTCAGATAAACAGCTTAAACAAAGAATTGCCATTATCTCGTCCGTAAGGTGTTAATAAGGATTCTCTACATCATTTCAAACTGTAAGGGTTATGCAGGAAAGGTATATCTCTGTGGTGCCAGTAAAACACTGACTGCAGCCAAAAGAAGACCTGGATATGAACACTGATTTAAAGTGAGCCAATACTGTAGTAGACACGATTTTTAAAATAGGACTGCATTTGCTTTAGCAGGTGCAGCAGTAATGGAGCCATGAGGGTTCTGCTTGCTTGATTTGTTCTACATGGTTTTTCTGCTGGGAGGGTACTTATAAGAAGTTGGGACCTACAGTATCGTTGAGGTGATTTATAAAAATTATTGTTATTTGACAGATTAGCTCAGATATCATTCTGCTCACTGAGTCCTTTGTTCTTTCAGTAGAGTTTTGTATGCCAACTGACTGAAATTTCATGTGAGGTATGTGTGCATGTCTTGTTTTTTCCATTGTTCTCATCAAACCAACTGTGTTTGACCAATGGAAGCATTCCTCATGCTATGGCAAAGCAAAGCTATATGCCAAAGCAGTATACTCATGATGTTGAGTCTGGGGATCCTTCCATCAAATATGTAACACTGCCATGAATCTGCAAAGATTATTGCACCTTTACCAAAAATACAGAATTTCAAGCACTGCTTTCAAGTCCTGTTAGAAAAGCTGAGAGAACAACATGCGTGTGGGATTTTTTTCTGTAATTGTTGTAATTTCATTTCTAAGAAAAAGGGATTCTGCTTTTTCTGGACATACTGTTTTTCTTATTCAAGGGACAAAAGACATATTATCAGTATTTCATTTCTTCATTCTCTTATCTTCTAAAAAACCCCGTTAATACTTATCTCTCTGCATTTCCTCTGAAACAACTGGGTTATGGAATGTTTAATAGCTTTATCTTCTTTAGTTAATTCCCTGTGATTTAGATAATTCCCAGTCTGACAGTGCCTTGAACTTTTTACAGCACTCCTCATTGGAGGATCCCAGAGTTCTTTAGCAGCAAGTCTAAATACAACTTCACATTACCTTGAGTGAAAAAAGGGAAAGTAAGAATAATTTGCATGTGGGGGGAAACATAGTGACAAAAGCTGAGGAAAAGGCTGAGGTACATTATGCCTTTTTTGCCTCTGTCTTAAATAGTAAGGCCATTGTTCCCTGGATACCCAGGCCCCTGAGCTGGGAGATGGATGGGGAGCAGAATGAAGCATAATCCAAGGAGAAATGATCAGTTGCTTGCCATGAGACTTAGATAGGCACAAGTCTAAGGGGCCAAATGGGATCCACCCGACGGTATTGAGGGAGCTGGTGGATGTGCTCACTGAGCCACTTTCCATCATTTACCAGCAGTCCTGGCTAATCCGGGAGATCCCAGTTGGCAGGATGTGAGCAAATGTGACAGCCTTCCACAAGAAGGTTCAAAGTAGAATTCAGGGAACTCCAAGCCTATCAGCTGGGGAAGGTCATGGAGCAGACAGTCCTGAGTGCCATCATGTGACACGTGCGAGACAACCAGGAAATGAGGTCCAGCCCACAAAGATTTATGAAAGGCATGTCCTGCTTGACCAGCCTGATCTCCTTCTATGATAAGGTGACCCACCTAGTGGATGAGGGAAATGTTATGGATGTTGTTTACCTGGACTTTATTAAAGCTTTTGACACCCTTTCTCACTGCATTGTCCTGGAGAAACTGTCCATAGCTTGAACAGGTGCACTGTTCACTGGGTTAAAAACTGTTTGATGCCGGGCCCAGAGAGTGGTGCTGAATGGAGTTACATCAGTGGGTCACCAGCGCTGTTCCCTAGGACGCAGTGTGGGGCCTGGTCCTGTTCAATATCTTTATCCATGATCTGGATGAGGAGATCGAGTGCACCCTCAGTCAGTTTGCAGACAACACCGAATTGGGCGGGAGTGTTGATCTGCTGGAGTGCAGAAAGGCTCTGCAGAAGGATCTGGACAGGCTGGATCAATGGAAGGAGGCCAGTGGTGTGAGGTCCAATAAGGCGAATGCTGCTGGGTTCTGCCCTTGGGTCACAATGAACCCAGGCAGTGCTACAGGCAGGAGACAGAGTGGTTGTAAAGCTGCCCAGAGGAAAAGGACCTGGAGGTGCTGGTCAACAGCAGCTGAACATGAGCCAGGCGTGTGTCCAGGTGGCCAAGAATGCCAATGGCATCCTAGCCTTTATCAGCAATAGTGGGGGCACCAGGACTAGGGCACTTATCATGCCCCTGTACTGGGCAGTGGAGAGGCTGCACTTGGAATCCTGTGTTCAGTTTTGGGTTAGTCTGTCCAGAGAAGGGCAATGAAGGGTCTGCAGCTCATGCCCAATGAGGAGCACCTGAGAGATCTGGGATTGTTTAATCCGGAGAAAAGGAAGCTCAGGAGGGCTCTCTACAACTGCGTGAAAGGAGGTTGTAGAGAGATGGGGTTTGGTCTCTTCTCCCACGTACCAAGTGACAGGAGGAGAGAAAATGGCCTCAAATTGTGCCAGGAGAAGTTTGAATTGGATATTAGGGAAAAATTTCTACACTGAAAGGGTTTTCAAGCTTTGGCACAGGCTGCCCAGGGAAGAGATTGAGTCAACATCTCAGATATATATAGATATATAGATATATAGATATATAGATGGAAGTATATAAAAGACATGTAGATATGGCACTGAGAGACATGGTTTAGAGTCATGTGCTTGATTTGTGGTTGAACTTGCTAGTTTCAAAAGTTGTTTCCAATCTAAATGACCATAAGATTCTATGAAAAATTGTATCTGTCTAAGATCAAGAAGCCAAGGGGCTTGTTCAGTTCTGTTCTGCAGACTTCAGCCATTCAAGTCTACAAAGGGACATTCTCTCCTCCTGAGGATGTTATCTTTTTCTTTGCTTCCATTAATGGTGTTTTTCAACCTAGTCAGTCCATCTTTTGAGATAAAGCAGGCTTTGGAGAGCTTCTAACATGCACCTGCCTCTGCAGTCTGATTAATCAGACTTTGAGATTCTGAGTGAGAAGTTATGCAGTGCAAGCTTCTGCTACATGGAGCTGGTAACCAAACTTTCCATTTCCTGCAATCTCTTGCAGAAAAGACTTGCAGCAGTTTGGGGTTTTCTTCACAAAATTTGCTAGTTTGGTAAATTAGCTGACTACATAGAGTGGTAAACCAGCAAATCTTAAGGAGATGTATTCACATGAATCTATCACAATAATTAGCCAAGAAAGGGAATCAGATCAGAAGCAGGTGTGGATTTTCTGTACCTATTAGTTAAAAACAAAAATCTCTGAACACTGTGCTATATGTGCACCTCTGAGTCTCAGACCTGAGCCTGGGCTTCTCCTCAGGTGTGATTTTTACCCTTCTGACCAGGACAGATCTTGAAACATTGCTTAGGGACACGCAAGTTACAGGCTGTAGAAATTTCCCTCTTCCAAAGTATGAAGCCCTGGAGGTCGCCAGCAATTATGCTTGGTTCTGCTGGACATTGAGACACATCCTCAACAGGAAGGTAAAAGGGAGATTTGGCAATGCCAGATCACTGCAGCAGGGCAGTAGTGGTTCTTCTCCGAAGTTCACCAATAAAGCATTTGTAAATGCAATCGGAGTCTTAAGCACAAACATACCTTAAACAGAAACTGGCTTTTGAGTTGGAGACCAGTGCACTGGGATGCAACATGACACACAAGTTAAATCCAAGTCGAATTGCTTGTCCGTGATTGCTAATGGTCCAATCCACAGTCCAAACAGTATAACCAGATAATAATCCCTGCTTCCCTGGTTCCAAACCAAGCCATTATTGGAAGGAATGAAACAAGAGCATATACTGATATCCAGGAGCCCATATTTATTGGGCAAAACCAGGAAACCGAGGATGTCAAGCTACTTGTGGCAAGCCACTACGTGTTTGTGAGTCAAGGCAGGCAGTCCTTTCAGTTCAGTATCAAAAAAGTAGTGAAAGCTGATTTATTTCTCAGGTAACAGAAAACGCTGTTGGATATTGGACTGTAGTCCCTGCCTAGTTTCACAGCTGTGCCCTCTTTAATTAGCAGCATGTAGTGAATTAACATTTTAGGAATTCACCGAGGAATAATTAATATGCTAATGTTGTTGGTAATAATCTACATAAAAGCTTTATAACAAGTTTGGTGGTTTAGCCGGGCCAGAAAAATTAAAAAGCCTCACATAAGCAGTTCCTTCTCTTCAGGAAAAGACATCTCTAATATCAGCGTAATGGCAAATCCGTCATTATAACCACCAGCAGTAAAGCAGGGAAGGACATGAAATTAGTAAAATTTCAGTAGAAGGGCAGCTGTGGGGTTTTTTACATCCATATTCACTGGAGAGAATTGCAAGAAGAGGAGAGGTAGCACAGTGTGAATGGTATAAATTGTACAAATCCTGAAGGCAGGAGATGGTCTCCTCCTTCTGCAAGGACCATTGCCTGAAAGCTAGAGGGTGAGGATCTGCAGTCAGGCCTGGAGGTGATGCTTTCTCTGCATTGCCTACACAGGATGGATTTAGTCTGGATCAGGAATCCTCATCTCCGGAAGTGAGATCCTCTCTCCCATGTTGCACTGTTTGATTATAACACAAAGCCATAGTACCAGGAGGACAGAGGGACCTCACACTGCGTAGGGTACACAGACTTCCAAAGTCTACACACAAGGAGTACTTGTGAACATGAGCTGTGGAGAAGGATGTAGCTGGAAGGGAAAAAAAACCTGAAAACATATTTCACTAGAATTAAGTAACCTTGTCCCAGAAGCTCACCCAGGAGTAGGGATATGTACACATTATAAAGAAACAAAATATACTTCCCCACTCTAAATGCTCACCTTGCAACATCCAATGCAATGTATTTACCCCCTACGCAGAAAGGGGGATGTTAAAAGCAGTGACAAGCTGCTGTTCACTCCTCCAAAGACAGATGAATATTTCCAACCTAGTTTTGTAAATCAAAATCATCCAGGCATAGTCCTAACTGCATTTGCCCATGTGTCTCAATGGTAATCCAGCCAAGCCTCCAACCTCCTCCAGGTTTACACAAGGGGAAGGTCCCCAGGGATAAGCTATAGGGACTGCAAATGAAACAGGCTTGAAATCCTTAGAGGGAAAGCTTTGCAACCATGCAAACCTATCCATAATGATAGGTGTTGCTTTGGTACTCAATACATGTTTATTTTAAAAATTTACATAGTCAGATGCTGTAAATATAAATCACTGTGTTAGTACTCATTTAATAAAAAATAAGCCAGTGCAGATATTCCACTGGGAAAGCTAGGATATGTTTTTCAAGATCCCTAAAGCCAAGAAATTCTCATCTGCTTCATTTAAGAAGTAATAGTTATTTGTATTTGCTCTTGGAGGCAGAGGCACTAAATCAGAAGGGATTTAGGAGGACTCCATCCTCCAGGACTCAGGGGGATTCTGCATATGTTGCACATAATAAACCCAAATTCAGCACTTCATAAGTGTTGTTTTGTGTTGTTTTCTGGCTTCACCCTGCCTTGATTGAGACACAGCTATCTTTGCAAATGGCACTTTGGGTTCTGTGCCAGGGAACAGTAATGGTAATGACAGGTCTCATTGCAAAGGCACAGTAAGGTTAATCAAAAAGCAGATGACGAGTTCCTAAACTCTTTTTAAGCTGAGTTGTGTGTATGAGGCCGCTGAATGGCTGTTTTGCATTATGGGTATTAATGGCAGTGAAGGTCAGCAACGCAGAATAGGCTGATATTCTCCATAGAGAGAGATCGCTGTGTTAGAGCCATGCAACAGAATGCCCTGCCTCTTTCCACCTATCACTTCGTTAAGCTGGATTTCAGCTGCTGACAACACTAAGTAAAACCAATGGCAGTGCGTACTGGGTGTAGGTGGCAAGGTGTTACCAGCACAGAAGGGCCTATTATCTGTTCAAAATCTTCTTAAAAACACAGTAAGAAGCAGCCAGTGACTGTCCTGTGCCAGACACAGCCGTGTCTGCATTGGACCCACACACAGCTGAGCCCATCAGCCAGTGATGGGCACACCATGGGCAGCTCAACTCTTTGTGCTCCTTGGGGTGGGACAATGAGGAATCAGGTATGAAGGAATGAAGCTGAGTCTGGGAAAAAAGCAGGGTGGGGATAGGGAGAAAGAGTTGTTTTCAATTTTTTTTCTATGTTTCTCACTACCCAAATCTATTTTAATTGGCAATAAATTAGCTTAATTATCCCCAGGTTTCTTTGCCTGTGATGGCAGCTGGCAAGCAATCTCCTTGTCTTTACCTCAACCCACCGGCATTCTGATCACTTTTTCTCCCCTGACCCTGTTGAGAAGGAGGAACGAGAGTCGCTGGGTGGATGCCTGGCTGCTGGCCAAGGTTAACATGAGTGGATATCTAAGTGGTTTATTTACTGGGTCCCTTCTCATTCCAGTCTTATACCTGACACTGTTTGCCTCCCTAGCCCATACTTCATGTTCTACTCTTGTCTCCCTGCCAGTTTTTCAGCACCGCTGCCTCTGAGCTAGGAGGCATTGGATTTCTCAGAACTGTATGGAGAGGCGGAATAATCTGGTCTGCCTGTGGCAAGGGCGGGATTTAGGAAGGACCTGCCGAAATCTGACACATGAAACATAATGGGGTGGAGAGAAAGTGATACAGTATGTCCATTAGCTGGGGAGATGTTTTCTGCGTGACTGGCACAAAGGTGAGTGCCTGCTATCAGGTGGCTTCAGTTCCACATCCCTGTTTACTTGGTGGCATAGCTGATGTACAGTCAAGTTGTATTGTGACAGTGCCATATCTTGTGTGTAAATACTTATTGTAGTAGGGAATACTCTATGTGTTTAAAAAATTCGTTGGAAGGAGGATAATTTTGACACAGCTGTTTATCTGTTTGGTATTGCCATCAAATATAATTGGTATCACCAAAAATTATTTTTAGAAATCATACAGAACACATTACATTCATGCAGAATTATCCAGTTTTTATGTATGGTAATCCTGGGTATACTTATTCCATTGATTCCAAATTATAGTACATTTGCACATGGTACACCTATTCTTTTTTTCCCTGAAAGGTCTCTATTATTAGCAGTAGCTTCCTGTAAGGTATCATGTTTCTGTGTGCTAGTTTTTCAAGTGCATTTGCCAATACGGTATTTATCAATACAGGAAATCCAGACAGACTCTGAGATAATTATATTAAGTAAATGGCAGACCCATTTTCCTGAGAGGACCTTTTTGGAAAGAGTTTATTGCTGGAAATTTAGAAAAAGGTTTTAATGTATAAGCTGTTAGCTGCTTTGCATATCCTCCCATGTAGTTACTTTGACATACATCCTAGAATTCCTGCTGCAGAGAAAGTGAGAACCAGATTCTATGCCCAGGTAATTTATTGTGAAAGTTTGTAGCTGTGTAGACAGTTGCTTTTCGAGTGCAAATGGCTTGCCAGAATCAGCTACTGACCATTAGCATTTAAGTGTATGGTGTGTTTTTAAGAAGGTTTACACCAGAAATAAATGACTGTATCAGGCAAATCTATGACACAATAAGGGCGATATTAAGATGTACTCATCTAGGAAGTGAAGAAGAATAGGACAAAGCTTGGGTAAATATTTACCCCAAGGGATGATTAATTTTATTATTAGAGAGAGCAGTTAGAGAGGGGTTCTCTCTACTAGATCCAAAAATGGGTGAGGCACATCCATTAGTATGTGGGCACCAAGGTGTTTTCTTCTCTTCCTTTGCATCCTAGCATAAACGTTGTATGATTAAAAGCTAGTGACATATAAATTACAAAGCTGACCAGATGGTTAGGCTAGGCAGGTAACTAAGTGATTGAGCCATGCTCAGTATTGTATCCTGCCAAATTCACTTGGTACGTACTGTAAAAATACCCTCTTTTGCAAATAATCTGGCAGTGCGAAGTGCTTGCGCCTCTGACTGAGTTGTGCATGTTTATTTCTCTACCTACATCTATGGAGCTACTGAAGTGAAGGGTGTTTCACCTGCCACGGAGTCTTTCCCCCTCTTTTTGGGAATACTCTGTTTGGCATTAGATCTTCCTGTCCATAGCTAAGAGTTTCTACTGAGGAGCTGGAGTCTACAGAAGTGTAGCATAAGACGCATGCTGGCTTTTTGTACAAGTGATTTTTCACAGACATGAATGCCTCTTTGTTACACATGCCACCTTTCATCCGACCACCTACTGCAAATGCAAGCATCTGGATCACTCAAATTGAAACTTTCAGCAGACTAATGTGAGAAAAAAAGAAGAGGATTGGAGAAAAATATAAATTATAATATACTTATTGGAGTGACCCAAAGCCTTGATCACACTGATGGGCCAAAGTCACTTCTGTGGGTAATTCTTATACTCTACTGTATAGGTGTGAATTTTATCCATTGCATGAAAAGGGATATATTTGGCAAAAGACTTTTATTCTTTTCTTTGAAAAATGGTGCATTATGAATAATCATGCCATCTTAAATCCTTCTGTTTCTTATTTTAGCAATGACTATTTGGAATATTTACTTGGGACATTTTTATTTACTGACTTTCTCTGAGAATCACCTAGCAGACCAACATCTATCAGCGGTGCTCTATGATCTTTCCTCATAGCTTAAAGATGGGCTGAAAAGCATTCTGAGGTTCCTACAGGCATTGAAGTTCTGTGGCAAGATCATGATTTTGTGGCAGAAGAGTTCCTTGTAGGCCAGATCTATTCACAAGTGTAAAACCCAAATTCTTTTTCAAGTAAATTGCCTAAGCAATCAAGGGTAGTGTAAGGCATCCCACCACACTGGAACGCCAGGCCCTACTTTCAGAGCTGATGAGGAATCCAGCTGATTCCCGCAGCTTCTCATGATCCAGGGAGGCTGAGACTTTAAATAGGCATTCAGATGGCACCTGTGTGTGAGCTGAGCCACCGTGCCCAGCTGAACGTGCCTCCCTGGCCTGGAACAAACAGATGCAAAACTTACTAATTCAGTAGAGTTTAACTGTGAACCTGAGCCCTGTGTCTCTTCTCAAAGTAGCCTGTGTTGTTCAGGACCTTCTCATAATTTCACTTCCTCTACTGGTGAATAAAGAAAAATATGGAAGCCTAAAAATTGCCCAACCCTCCATATATCTTTATGTCACCTTCTAAAAGTCTGGCAAACCTTAAAATCATAAGAAGCTTGCTGGAAGGAACATTATAAATAAACAGGCATCATTGTTGCTCACTGAAAGTAATTTGCGTCTCAAAAAATAAAAAGTAAACTTTCAGTTTATGGATGAGGTTTTTTTAAACTAAGCACTTCATATCATTCCAGGAATCTAAGATTCATTTTCTTTTCCTCACACAAGGTCTAATCAACACTTGCAGAGACAGCATTGTGTTATTTGTGTTCGTAGAGATGTGAGTGCATCTTCCTTAACTAATGGGCTGGAAGGTTTTGTATTGTGGTTTCTAAATTTGCTATTAGTGGTTATAATGGAGTTAGCAAGGCAAAGAACTTTGGACTTTCCCAAAGTATAAAGGGAGGGCTTGATTGCCTTTGAAGAGTGAGAGTTCTGTTGCACTTGTGGAAACACCAGGCTTTGGGATAGAACTGGAGCACAGGAGGGTTTATTTGTAATATTTGTCTTACTCAAATTGGAGGACGCCTCTAATATAATTTTGAACTTCCTGAAGTGAGCGTCTAGTCTAACCAAATACTTTCTCCTATGGTTGGTGGTAGTTTCAGTTAACAATTCTTCCTTCTGGTCTCAAGCAGCTGACAGTGCCTGTCTTTGTGGAGCACAGATAGGATACGTGGACTATAGGGATCAGGGCAAGTAACTTAGGGTTAGGTGCTGATATTTCAGACATCTGTAAGTCCAAGTGGGAAGCCCAAAATGACGGACAGGCTTCTGAAACAAAATTACTGGAAACAAACATACTTTGGGTAACACAGAAAGCATTGTCTACTACCTACATTGGAAGTAAGATGTAGAAAGAAACAAGGAGCTGAGTATAGTGCAGACTACAAGGCTTGGCCCCATTCTCCACACACAGATCCTGCACCATTTTAGGTATCACAAACTTCCTGGTCCTCAGCTGTTTACCCGGACATATCAAGGTCTCCTATGAGGTTTGAGTCATGTCCTGTTAGTCGTGTCTCTGATAGACGGATATCTATCCAATGTGCTCTGTACCACCTAAAAAGGCAATAGGAGCCCATGTTTAAGCAGTTGAACCCTCTCTGCCATATATTCTGCCAGCAAACTACCCCTTTTGCAATAGCCGCAGTTCTGGGAGTCTGCAGTGTAGAATAGGAGCAGATACACCAGCTGTGTTTGAAACACAGACCCAGATGAGGCTTACAAATGACAGGCCATGGAGTACTTTGAAAGCTTCTATTATTCCGGCTCTTCAAGGAAAATGCAAACCTTTTTTATTTTTTAGACACAGGGAGCTTCTCTCTAGTTTCTGTGTCAACAGGAGATTTTCCACAATAGTAATTGATATCCCAGATATAGCTGCACTTTGTATTCATGTTTAGTAAGGAATTTAGGCTGCGAAGTGGAATTGTACTTAAGAGGGTCTGTGCCTCAGCCAGAAAAAGCCATATTGCAGCAGGATGCTGAAAATGTGATACAGTGAACAAAAGAATATGGGAAAACACGTACTTCCACCACCCTTCTTAGAACCCTGTTCTTCTTCTTGATCAGTGATAGTCAATCCTCAGATATTCTGAAACCCGCAAAAGCATAAAAGAGCAACAAGTGGTATCATCCTTTGAAGAAGTTGAAAATTGGCTGTTTTCCTCTCTCAAATGCAAGAAAAGGAAGTGGTGGTTTCTTTTTCCAGGTTATGCCTTTTGTAGTTCGTCTTTTCTGAGACCAAACTTGCTTAGATTTTTTTATAAGCAAGATCTGCCAGAATGGCAGACCTCAGAGGGCCATGATCAGCAAAGCAGAATCCAGCTGGAGGTGTGTAGTCAGTGGTGTTTCCCAGAGATCAATCAAGTCTTATCAAGTAATCTCCAGTCTTATCAAGTTGTTTATCGATGACCTGGACAAAGGGATAGAATGTACCCTGACCATGTTTGCTGATGACGTGAAACTGGGGGGAGTGGCTGATACACCTGAAGTCTGAGCTGCCATTTAGGACCTCGAGAGGCTGGAGAGTTGGGTGGTTTTCATTTAATCCAATGAGGTTCAACAAAGGCAAGTGCAGGGTTCTGCCCTGGGCAGGAATAACCACAAGTCCCACACAAGCTGGGGACTGACCTACAGGAGAGCAGCTCTGCAGAGAAGGACCTGGGACTCTTGGTGGACGACGAGTTGACAATGAGCCAGCAGTGCCCTTGTGGCCAGGAGGGCCAGTGGGATCCTGGGGTGCACTGGGAAGAGTGTGGCCAGCAGTGGAGGGAGGGGATCCTGCCCCTCTACTCGGCCCTGGTGAGGCCACACCTGGAGTGCTGTGTCCAGCTCTGGGCTCCTCAGCACAAGGAAGACAAGGAGGTAATGGAGAGGGTCCAGTGGAGGCCACAGAGATGATGAGGGATCTGGAGCATCTCTCTGATGAGGAGAGACTGAGGGAGCTGGCGATGTTTAGTCTGGAAAAGAGAAGACTGAGGGGGAGATCTTGTTAATACATATAAATATCTCAAAGGTGGGTGTCAAGAGGATGGTGACAGATTCTTTTCAGTGGTGCCTAAAAGCAGGATGGGGAGCAATGGGCATAAACTAAAACACAACCTCAACAAGAGGAAAATCTACTCTACATTGAGGGTGGCAGAGCACTGGGACAGGCTGCCCAGGGAGGTCATGTAGTCTCCCTCTTTGAAGACATTGAAAAGTCACCTGGACACATTCCTGTGTACCCTGCTCTAGGTGACCCTGCCTTGGCAGGGGTGTTGGACTCAATGATCTCCAGAGGTCCCTTCAAACCCTACCAATCCTGTGACACAGTGATTTCAAAGAAGAAAATAAGTTCACATTAAGTCACTAGGGGAATTGAGAGAAGGATAAAAGGAAAACAAAAATTATGAGAGAGCTAAAATTGGAGAAAGAAGAAGCTTTGGAAGTTCACCCTGTACCTGAAGGTTATATGTACTTTGGTTATACCAGTACACAGCCACAGGTTCCTGATCTGCCGAGATGAGATGTTAGCAGCAGAGGCAAACAGAAAACTTCAGAGACTTGCTAGCAAAACCACAAGCATTGTTAAAAAGGGAAAACAAAACCAGACCCGCTATTTATAAAATTTATCAAAAAGAGCAAGGCCATGCAGGCTTGTCTTATAGACTGCTCTAAAATTAAAGAAGCTTCTGAAATAGGAAAGGCATAAGAGGTGTCATCTACCGATCCATCGTTTGTGCCAGTAAGAACTATGTGGCTTCTCCTTATCCATTGGTTTTGCAAAGGCTGCTTCTCCAAGGTCTCCATCTGCCTTCTTCCTGCATATCATTCACAACCGACACCAATGGAGACACAGAGATGACACAGCAGAGGTATCTGTGGCCCTGATCATTCACAGTAACAAATGTCACAGTACCAGTGAGCGTCACGGCTGCCTGTGAGGAGCACGCTGCAGTTCTGCCCCGCAGCTGAGGTGTTCTTCAGGGCTAAGCAGCAAATTGCTGCAGTTCCTCATACCAGTCACTTGGGAGCATAAGCACATATAAACACAAAGACGTGCTAAATCGGTTGGGTTGCAGGTGATTCCAGTGTGTATTAGCTGGATGCCTTCAGCACGGGAAGGAAGATGAATTTTGCATTTCTAAAAGGAGTGAACCAAACCACGGATCCACTCCACCCAGAGCTATGAAGGATTTGGGGTCTGGACACAGATCAGTGCTTAACAACTTGCCAATTTCTAACTACTTGCCAATATCTTCTCACTGTTTCTTTTCCTTTTGTTTTCATTTAACCACGTGTCAAAGCACTGAAGCAGCTTGTTGCTCTGCTACGACTGCCAGCTGCTCAAGCATATATGGCACAAAAGCAGTTTTGGTGCTTGGATAGGAAAATATTGTTGGCTGTATTGGATACCAGCAGATGGCAATTTCCCTCTTTCTGTCATCACATAACACATTTTCAGTGAGTTGTTTCAGCCAAAAAATGAAAACCAATCATGTGCTTTAAGTAACCTGAGTTTGTTTTGCCCAAACTTGACTCTCTTTTCCTGTTCTCCTTCGCCATCCTTATATCATTTCAGTTCCCAAGGAACTGGACATGGCTTCAGCCCCCACTAAGCACAGGTTATTTGGGGACAATATCAACAGCCACCTGGCAAGACCATGGCCACGTGTAGGTTCCCTGCAAATTTGCACTGTTTCTCTGTTCTTGTTTCCGTTCCTCTTTCAGTTTGGTGAAAAATACCTTCCTACATTATTTATTCCTTCAGCGAGCCGCATTGTCTGCATGTCCTGTGCTGAGTCAGAAAATAGCACTATATAAGGTGCCTGCACACAGCGGGCAGTGCTAAAGGGCCGTGGTGCTCGCCAAGTAAAGAGCTACAACAGTAGAAAGAGAGGGGCTGTCGTCCCCCCGTGCACATAACAAAACCTTTTGTTGCATGACCGCCGTTTTATTCCCAGGAAACTGTGGCTGGCACACAAAGCGGATGGCACCTAGTTTATGAGTAAACATAAATTTTTGTTGTTCTTTTATTGTTTAATGGACTATTAACCAAGTGCTGTACATGAAATGAGTTGTTATTTGTTTTGTGGGCTTTTATGCGGCATTTGACAAACACTTTTATTTTCCATGCTCCTTCAGTTAGAGAGGGACCATCCTGATGGATGCACTCTGGCGGTAGTGACTCCACAGTTCATGGCCATTAAAAAAGAGCCTGGCTTGTCTTCTTCAGCAGAGGTAGGGAGAGAAACCAGCCCTTGACGACTTCGTTCAGGAACTGTGGCCTTGAGATGGACTGGGACAGAGGGGACTGTTCTCCCTGCTGCATAGCTTGCTTTGCTGGTTTCCCACGAACTGTTTTTTATCACAGATTAACAGCTGTATTTTAAAAGCAGCAGCTCCACAGACTGGTCCATCCTGGAGCGGAGTTCTTTGAAAAACACGTGAGACCTGATAGAGACAAATCAGCAATCTGGTATATAGAAGCGAGGTAGGGAAGTGGAATACATTTTAATTTCTTTGGTGATTTCAGTGTTAGCACAGATAAGATTTGGCATTTCCCTTTGAAAGCTTTTTTTAATGTACAGATTAGTTATATCCTTTTATTTATTACCTAATTCTAGGAGGTCTATTATATCATGTCTTAGGCTTTTAAAATATGAATGGGAAAGTGCGAGGCTGTTTCTCTTCCCCCTCACCACTGCTGAGGGATAAAACAAGGTCCTACTCACATACATGACTCATTCAAATCCTGGGCCTTAAACACAACGCCTTTGGTCTAAGTCAGTAACTGAAGCCAAGGAAATGCCTCTCTGGGAAAGTGTAGGGCCATTACAGCTTTTCGAGTGCGTCATCTTGCACTAGGTCAGCAATAGCGTAGGACACCCAGCAGTGAGGCAGCACCACGGTAGCACCTGAATCACAGCTGGATACCTGTGGAACTTGCTGCACAGGGCCTGCACGTGCTGGTCACAGAGTGAAATCCTACAGACTAGGAGCTATGAGGTCTGAGGAGTGGCCCAGATGATAAGTCGCTCAAAAATGTCATTACATGTTATTTTCCCTCATTTCCTTCATTCAAGTAATTTTCTTTTTTCTCTCATTTAAAGTTGACTGGAATAAAGAAAACCGTTCAGTAAACATTTTGTCATGTTAGACTTCAGCTTTGCCCTAAGTTTTATGTTCTTTCATGATCAGATAAAATCAAACACTTCCTTTTATTTCAAGCAGTTCTAGTAATTTTTTTGCATGATTGGTATGATTTGAAACCAGCATTTCTTTTTGTAAAGCTGAATTTTTTTCTTCAAAAAAAGTTTTATCATTTTTCTTCTCCTTTATCCCTCTCTGTGCACAGCTTTTTTCCAGTCACCCTGACAACGGCAAGGCTAAATACTGAGTATCAAAAGGCAGCCTTTTTCATATTGCACCGTGAAAAGTCCTCTCATGTAGCCAGAATGACTACTGTCAGGCTGATTTTTGCCTGATGACCATATTGTTCTGTGTCTAAAAAGAGAATACAGGTATTCTTCTATGGGCATTCCCCTTTAAGACTCCACTCAGGACACAGTTGTCATTGATGATGTTGTGTTAGCGTTGAAGGGATCTGACTTGTCAAGATTTATAGTTCAAAATGATTGGATTTTTCTGAGGTTTTAGCTAGACTAATATTTTTTCCCTTTCTGGCATGCGCTCTTTAATTACCCCCTTTTTAACCTTTTTCCATATACTATAGATACATGCGGCAATTTAAGGCAAGAAAACTTTTGTTGACAATTCATGCTGTATTTCCCATAAGTAATAAATGTCAGTCCAGACTTAGAAGAACTGCTTGATGTATGATCAGGTCATTTTTTTTTTAAATCTATGACAGAGTATCAACACAAATATGAGTGAAATAGAAATTAAGCAGTTGGACTTCTAGAAATAAAACTATCTACCGAAATGATAATTATTCAATATCACTATGTTGCTATTTTATGTCCATATATGATTAAAATAACAAGACTCTCAAAACTCTAAACATTATACAACACCAGCAACATACACAGAATTTTGGGAAGTTGCCTTGCTGAATTTGACAAGCAATATAAGAAAAAGAGAGAAATAATTTCCTATTTAATTTCATTTATTTCTTTAACCCAGTTGTTTATGTAACGAACAATAGATGCTATCAATGTATAGGAATGCGGCCAAACATGCATCTAATTGCCAAAGAAGAGAAGGTTGCCTGTTTCTAGGGGAACATTATAAATGTTTGCATGAGATCAAATAATGGGCTTTGAACATCTGTTTTACATTATTAGTATATGTGTGCACACACCCTTCTCTATTGCTTTTCACAGCCTTTCTAAAAGGTATCTGAGTATTCACCAGTATAATAAGGGGGTTTCTAGAGAAAGGCCACTTCTTTAGAAAACTCAGTCCCATTGGATTTCCAGAGATTTGGGTGTGCATGCCCCTAGTCTCTGTAGCATCATCCTGAATCTCCCGGGTAGCAGAGGCACCAGCCTGTGAGTCATTTTGGGAGGTGGGCACAATGTGCTCTGCCCTGCTGTGGTGGAAGTGCACCCTGTCATGCCAGACAGCACAACACAAAGGTTTCACAGGACCCCAGATCCTGGGACACCGGCCCATTCCTGGACTAAGAATGATGTCTTCTTTGCCTCTGATGGCACACACGAATCTCTGACACCATCCTGCCACCAGGACACCCTGTGACACAGGCAGGAGACAGGACGGTGGCAATTAGGAACAAGCAGGCCCTGTGAAGCTGTGGACCATCATCTCCTGGAGCCTCCTGGGGGCCTGGCCACCTTTCCACTGCAGCACCACTCTGTATTCAGGGCCACAGCCTTTTTAATGATAGCTGTGTGGGGAGGGACAGACGTCTCCCCTGGTCCCTCTCTGACTAACCCCAGGCGGCTGACGTAGGTTTGGCAATTGAGGAGCGGTGGCTGACTCACCGTGATGCCGGGAGCATCGGGGGAAACATGCCAGGGACAACTCAGGGTGATGGATTTTGAACCCAGCAGCTTCCCCCTGTACCTCCGACAGTAAACCTCAGCAGCACGTCCCAGCCAGCCAGAGTGGTTTTATTACTGGTACTTATATTTTTAGAGTTTGTTCCATGACAAAGCACCAAGTCCTAACCCCCACAAACAATGCATGATTAATATCCCAGGCAGGGCAGACTGCTATAAAATTACTGCATTTTCAGTTTGAAGATCCCAATTTAGTGAGTGAAGTACCTGCCACTGAGATCCCTGGTATTCCCATCTGGACTGAGGCAGGATCACAGAATGACAGCATATTTATTCTGAGTTGGAAGAGAACCACAAGGATCATCAAATCCAGTTCTGGAGCGAATAGCCCATATGGGTATCAAACCCATAACCCTCCCATTATTAGCACCATGCTCCAACCAACTGAGCTAAGCAATAAGCTCCTGAGAGAGAAAATAAAAGTTGAGGAACTTTGATAAGAATTAAGCAACTAAACAGAAAAACAACAGGAATGGAGGCTTTTATGGTGTGACACACTTGCACACCAGCTTTTTCCACTATTCTCTTAGGGGTCCCGATGAAACTGCTGATTGAGCTACACACAAAAGTAAGCAAGACCAGAGTTTTGTACATACACTAGACCAGAGATCTGATCAAGCATTAGGTTTCTTCTTTATTTACAACACAACCCATTTCTTTAGCCCTTTCCTCAGTATTTCAGTCTCTTAAACAAAACAGATTGCTGTTGTTTTATTTATAAATAAAAGGCAGTTTCCTCTGTGTTTCTTGCTCACTTTGGCAGGAGCGTACGTGCTACAGCAAGACCTTAGTACGAGCCTTTCCTGCTGTGTTAGGGCAGGGGGTTAAGTGTGTTTCCCTGGGGCTATGGAACACAAATGTCTTATAGGGGATCAATACAGATTTTTCTATCTCATTATAATATAAACATATTATGATGGTTTTTATAGCTGAGCAAAAGAACAAGAAGTGTGGCTTCTTGAGGCTCTAGAGCTCTTCATGTTCCCTCAAAAAACTTAGGCTCAAACTTCACCAGGGAAAATGAGAGTGAAGGTGAACTGAGTAAGATGACTTTCTGATTCCACAAAGAAAATCTTACATATGTTATGCATTCCCCAAGCACCAAATGTGAAGCTTTGACAGTTTTCTGTTATAATTTTAGTTCAGTTCTTCTGCTTTATCTCATAATGGTGAGGGTATCTTCATTTGTTTATTTAAATAATCACTGAAACCTGTACCCAGCAAACAAATAAATGTCTATATTCACATTCTGTTATAGCAATTCTTTTTTTTTTTCTGTAAAAACTGTAAACAAAAGCTGACACAGCATTAATAAGCTACTGTCAGTGTAATTAGTATGAAAAAGAGACACGCTTCCCAAAGGAATGCCTAATCCTTTTCATTTCTATTTATCACAGCAGCTTACTAGTAAACAAATCTGTGTTTATTTTACTTCATGTAACCTGTGCACTGTTATTTCCAGAACAGGGCTCGCTCTAGCAAAGTCTTGCTACCATAGCTACCAGGCTACCTATACTTATAGCAAGAGCTGTGTCCTCTTCCTGTTTGCTTCTGCAGCGAGGGGTTAATCTGTGTGAGCACTAAGGAGTAAAGCCTCTGTACCTTACATGACTGAAAGGATAAACATTTGTTTAATGTGGCAGATCACTTTAAGAAATAAGAACAATATCAAGATGCTTTATGATATTATTAGTAATAGCATATAAGTTTGAAGCACAGGAATGTCTAACCACAGCATTCAGTGTGATTATACCTGCACCTTGCTGTCCTGGTGTAGGCCATGGCTTTTTGTGCAGTTAAATAACAACCATGCAGTTGGGAAAGGTTTTTTTTTCTTTTTACAACCTGAGGATTCTCATGCTGTTGCAAGAATTCTGGAGTTGGTAACAGATGTCAGTCAAACCCAGCTTTTGCCTCAGTAGAGATAAGGAAGCTTAAGCAGCAAGGCTGGGAGGAGCCCTTCAGGCACCCGTGGGTGCAAGGGTGGGTAATCAGCGCTCATATGACTTGATACCCAGCTGCAGCCTCTGCTAGCAACCTCTGAATCAGATGTGGCTGCTATTTCCCTCAATTCAAGTGGCTAAGGATGAGAAAATTTAATGGAAAATGAAGGGTGCTTATCTGGTCATGGAATAATGGTGTTGCTTATAAACACTGAAGCAGACACAGAAAGTTTAACAGCAATATATTACAGAAAAATTTAAATGCAGACTGCTTAGACAGATTTTTTTTTTTAATATAGAAAAGTCACTTTTATCAAAAAAATTGATCTGTCTGCCAGTCACTCTACATATTTTCAAAATGCAATTGTAAATATATTAGATTGAGATAGTGTCTGGTATTTCCGAAAAGCAATACAGGGCACAGAGCCAGTGAATTGCAGGGTTTTTATGAGAATGCAGTGCCTGTAACTAATGGATGGTCAAAGCTTTTGAAGTGCTGTTCTACCCAGAGGAGAATCACTCTTAGCCTCACTGGGGAGGCAACCGTTTCATCTCAAGTAATTTCATACCACAAAATCATCATGGTTATCTGCTCAAACAGGTGATGGTCTTTATTCCAGTCTTTCTTTTAGATTCTGCTATGTTGACATTACTGATGTTAAAATCATGCACATTAATTAGTGGTGCTACATTATGGCCCATTCCAAAAGCCTGAAAGTAACAGTGATGCAATGGTTACTCATAGACTTGATTCTGCATCTGCTAAAACCCTCAGGAATCAGTAAGTGCCCTGGCAGTACTGGTAGTAGACAGAGAAAACCAGCGCCTGTGGCATCATGAGCAAGCACTGTGTATCTTCTTATCACTGCACACTGCAACTTCAACTCACCCCATGGCTATCAATCTACCAGGAAAACAGTCAGAAGCTGGAATACTACAAAAACAGCTTGTGTTAGGTGACTAATTTTTTATCTTACCAGCCTGTCACACACTGTCCATGTTTATTTCTATTACTTGTTCCATTCTCTGTCTCAAACATGATTCATTAAGGTTAACAATTCTTCTGTCTTCATGCATCAGTCATTCTAAGCTGCATTAGTTCAACTCCAGTGTATTTAACAACTTATCATTAATTAAATACAACTTGTACTGAGATTTGTAAATGTAAAGTATTATCTAAAGACTAACAATTAATAATTGTCAGATCCTTCTTAAAATTATTAAAGTATATCCATATTTTGCCCCATCTGTCATCTTTGGTGGAAATACAATTTCTCCATCAAATTTTATCTGTAGAGAGATGGATGTGGGGCCTCCAGAGCAATTTGTTTCAGACACCTGTGATCAGTGCAAGCTCCATGTTGCACCATGTAATCCCCTTCTCTGTCTTATGCCCCCTTTCTGTGTGTATGCTCAGCAATCGTGTGCATCATCTCAGGAGCTAAGGTTTTGTCCTCAGCTTCCTGCAAACGTGAAGTACCCTTTGTCAGGGACTCAGTGTTTACTGTGCTGTAATTGTGGCTTCAGATGAGACTTTGCCACATCTTGCAGGGCAAAATCACATCTGAAGGGGCAGTGTGGGGCAATTCTTCTGCTTCTTCTTCAGTCCATTTGCCAATATTAAGTCAGTCAGTCCAAATATCACATCTTGCTTGTACTACTTTTTGCATACAAGTGCCTGCTTGAAGTGAAAAAAAGCAAAGATAACTGTGCAACAGAGAACTCCCTCAGGGAAGAAGTAGTGATGGAGAGGAGACCAAATCAAATGCTTATTTCTAGATCATTTCCATACTTCAGCCACAAGGTCTGCTCTTGAGGATTTACTGAGATGAAATGCACACACCTTTGGCTTTAATGATATTTGTGGGGTAGCGTAGCACTGTATTCCAAAGCCTTTATTATTTCTGTGGAGCTCTTGTTTCAGGCAATGATATTGCAATGTTGAATGAGTCAGTGTTGGGCGAGTCAGAGCTGCAGAATTTCACAACTGGCTTTGACAGAAGGTAAGATTTCATATTGTCAAAAAATGCAACACTTAGAAAAATTTCAGGTCTTCAAGAAGAATGCTTCATCCAGGGAACTCTTAATCTTGCTGTGGGCTGGCAGGACATTCCCCATTTCCGCTCCTTTTCCTGCTCATATTGTAGGGAACATTTCCAGCAGACTTACTCCAGGGAAGACACTTTCACATACAAGGCCTTAATGGGAGATAAGTTTGCAAAGGACTAACAGCACTAAAAGCTAGGAAAAAGAGATGTTATCATGGGGTTTTTTTTCTGTTCCAAATCATATTCCATCACATGTTAATGAATGGTTCTGAGAGCTGATGACCAGATAAGAGTGGTAAAGTTTCCTCCTCACTTGAGGAGAGTTTGGTGGAACTTCACTTGTATGTTCAGTATCAAAATCTCTCAAGTATCAGACTGCTGATTCTCTGTCAGCCATTAAAGGTTGACCCAAGATATGTCTACCAATCTGCAGTAAAAGGTAGACATCATCTCATCATCAACCAGTATTGAAATAAACCCCCAATGCTGGGTATCAGATAAAAATGTAATGAGTGATAAATTAATTCCATTTACAGGCTGTATAAAACCAGTTTGATCATAGGATTATTAAATATTAAACTGTGGCATTTGCCACTATTGCACATGTTAGGTATGTGTGCCTGTTTCAATCAGGAATAGGCAGATTCGCTTCTTAAGCAGGAAAAAATTACCTTCTTCTGCTGTATATGGCACAAAATGTAAAATATATTTGCTTCTTTTTCCTGCACTGCTAGAACCTGAATGAGAACGTTTGATTTGTTGTTCAACTCAAGAATAAGTATCTTTTTTGCTTATAGACATCCTACTCTTTACTTAATTCAATAAAAGCCATAGACTTTAAAATTTAAGCATTCTCTGACTGTTAAAGAGAAGGTAAATAGTTATTTTGAGTAGCTCATTTCAAATCCAATCTTAATGAGCCAAATACTGTTAGCAGACTTTATACTGATTTTTGATTATTTGAATTTTATTCTCACACTGCTGAAATAATTCTCACACTGCTGAAATAGTACTTCTATTCAGTAGAAAAAATAAACTTTTAATGAAATCTAAAGCCTCCATGGATCATGTGAAACAATATTCAAGCACATTTAGCTTTATATTGCCACAGTTAAAACTTATACCTGAATGGGAGCGGGTGATGAGACAACAGAGAAATACAATTGCTGCCACTGAGAAAGTGTTTAAGCTACAAATCCTGTAAGTGAAATAGTTTTGACAGATAGGAAAAATGAAATGTGGATCTACCATCAGGAAAGATAAAATACACCGTAAACAATATTTTGAGAATGCTAAAATGTAATAAGCAAGTTTTAATATGGTCTATTTGCACATTTTTCATCTCTTTTTTTATTACAGACTTGGTTACGACTTAGCTTCCAGGCTATTCTTCTTCAAAATCCAGACAAACCACTTCACAGTATTTTATAATAAATATGTCTGGGAAAAGTCTTCAGTGAACAAGTCAGTTTAAAAATATTCTTTAGTGAGTATATTTGTTTTGGTGGTTGTTACTCATCACTTCTCAAAGCCCTGAGGAATTCATTAACACTTTTTTAGCTAGTACTTTTTATCTTTCAGCAGCTCATTTCTTTGTGACATAGGTACATGTGTTTCTGAGAGTGTGCAGAGGATAAATTCTATGCACCAAAATACTTTAAAAAGAGGAAAAAGAAGTTAATTAATCCAAATGTTCAATAGAAATGAAAAATTAATCCCACCCTTCCTAAAAATATGCAATGAAAACTAAATAAATTTGCACGTAGAGAGATGATTTCTCTCTTTTTTGCTTTACCACCACCACCTTATAACACATCTTCTTTCTTCAAACTTACCTACAGAAATCTTTTTCAAGTCTCATTATTTGCTTTTTATCCACATATATGCTTGGTAAATCCCATCCAATCTTCATCTGATCTCCATGCTCTACCCCACTCTTGTCTTTGTTCAGGGACATCCGTCCTCATCTCCTGTCTACCTGTTCAACAGTAAATACCTCTTTTATATCTGTCATTGTTTCTGTCCTAGGGTGTCATCCCTCCAGATTATTTCTCGTTATATCCTTTCTGCTTGTCAAAACCTTACCCAGTGGCTCCTGATGCTCCTCCCCCACCTGTTGCAATTTCTCTTCCCACCTCCGTGGCCAGGCAGCCCTGCAGTTGTTGTGTCTTGACTCCTTCTGCAAGTCTACCGCTGGTCCCATCTTCACCTAAATCACAAATTTTTCAGCCAGGATTGTCTAGGATGACAATGCCCTCCAAGCTGGAGAGCTTGGAGCTTGCCTGGAGCAGATATGTGGGACATAATGGAAAGTAAGATTTTACAATGGGTCTTGTGCTTGAGCCTTCGTAACAGGAAATGGGGCAGAATTTGTATATCTAGAAATTAATCTTTATAAATATTTTGCCATAATGTTTTTATTACCTGCATTTTCTTGCTGCTTAGAATAACATCACACGACTGTATGTGTGCTCACTGGTTCAAAAAGAGGTGGATGTTTTTGAAGGGATTTGAAGTGCAGGTTGAGCACATAGGTATGTACACACAAATATATGCATGTGCTTAGGTTAATCCCGATTTATTATCTTAAAGAAGAACTCAGTGGTTTAGATGTAAATTTTTATTATTCATTCACTGATTCTTTTATTTATTCATGTAGTTTTACTCTACACCCTTAAGCTATCACGGATACTTTATATGACAGTACTTAATTGTGTTCATCCACCAGAAATGCTGATTGAAAATTAAAATGTTCCTGCTCATTTCTTTCTGGGGGTATGCACATTGAAGATTAATAGATTCATTTTTATTACGTACATGAAAGAAACAGGACTTGTTAAGATGGTGAAATGCTTAAATTGATAGTTGCATAACTAGAAAGTCTACCTGAAGCAGTTAGTTTGGGCTTTAATGGGTGTTCCACTTTAGCCATGATCAGCTCACTTGCAGTCCTAGTACTTGAGCTTTATCTTCATTATCGGTTTAATGAACTGAAAAAAAAAAGGACCAAGCTAAGTGCATGTAAACCTTCCATGAAAGTATGCTGAAACTCATTATAAGTAAGGTAAATTCATTAAGCAGGGGGTAAACTGCCTTTCACAGCAGGTGAAGTCCGTTCCTGTATTTTCCTGGGAAAGGAAGAATGGAGGAGAAATGAGGGATCCCACAACATAGCTCATTGGAAGATAGATGAAGGGTGCTTTCATTTCAGCGCATCCCACTGCAATGTGTTCGTGCCTACCGAGTGAACAGAACAGATGGCCCAGCTGTCCTTGGTCCCCTTTCTCCTGTCCTCAAGGAGTGCTGGGAGCAGCCTCTTTCTTATTGTCTATCCCCTCCACCTCCTCTCTGGAGAGGTGATATTTGCATCCCTTTCCTCACAGAGCTGGACCAAGGGGTTTGAGGGACAGAGCCAGTGCTGAAGCCCCTCGAGAAGAAAAGCCCCTTCAGGGTGTGAGTGCCCCACTCTTGCCCTGGGTTACCTGACAGCAAGAACTTCCCTGCTGCTGTCATCCTCCCTGAGGTAAAGAAGGGAACAGAAAAATTAGACTGGGCCTGAGGTCCATAGACCTCCCTGTTTTTTCCTGGCTGGGGGAAATCACATCCCATTTTCAGTCTCAAAGAGAAAGATTCATCCACTTTTCTTTCTCTGATGAAGCTCAAAGGGGCCGAGGTATGATTGGGAGGGAAGACTAGAGAGGCACTGCCTATAAGGCAGAGAAGTAGGATCTAAATTCACAACTTACTGAATATCTGGGGTCCTGAGCACCTGGATGTGGCATTTCCACTTTGGGGTTTAACCCACCCTGTTCCTCATAGTCTTATAAGGTTGGGTTGGGGGAAAGAAGAGAAGTATTTGGTGGTTACACATTAACCCCAGGGGCAGCATGCCTTTGACCTTGAAAGACAACAGCAGATCTGTTGCTTTTGAGCTGGGCCTCTCCTAGTTGGGAAATGAATGTTGGGTATTTTCATCTGCCAATGAATTAATTTCTGCCTGAAATAAAATGAAAAGGAGACAACGGCTGGTTTTTCTGGGCAGATGCCAGTCCAGAGGTTGGGTTCAGTATGTTGGGTGTGCAATAAATGACTGTGAAACGCTTACCATGGAAATAAATTTGCTCCCAACACACATCATGTGTTTCCAAGTATTTCAGAGTTTGAATACCTCACATCCTGTGACACAGTCATGTACAGTCTTTGTGTGCCAAATTGGAAATATTGGTAGATAAATAGAAAGGATCATGTCATTCCTTGGATTTCTTTAGCCCAGTTGCATAATATTAGTTGTTACAGTCTTACACTAAGAGGGTTCTTACAAGAAATGTAACCCTTGTGCTTGAGATTAGGCTAATATGTATGAAATGTCTTCTTTTGCTGCAGTAGGTTCTCCTGCTGGCAACAAGCAAAGAAAATTGGGAAGAAGAAATCCCGTTCTGATTTATAGGATCAAAATATGGAACAATGGGGAAAACTGGATATGTTTCCAGATTTTATGGTTTGCCCTCAGGTCCAACACTGGGACTAGCAGACATGGACCATGTAGAAGTGAAGGCAGGTAAAATATCCTGAGTACAAGATGGAAGTGGGTTTGGTGGCTTCATTTGGAATTGCACCCAACTACACAGAGTCAGCATGACACCTATTTGCAAATATTAAATGGCTTAGAATTCAGTGCATCGCTCTTCTCTCTAAACACATGCATCACGGCCGTGGAAAAGTGACATAGTCGTAAGTTCAAGCCTCGTGCCCAACATTCCCCAACTGGCAAGTTTTAATTACATTAACATTCACATTTGCTTGCTCCCATGTTCCTAAAATGAAGATTAATTTTCATCATGTCAAGGTTCTGAATGTCACAGGATTTCTGCAGTCATCATTCACAATACTTGCCAGGAAGTAATAGTGAAAGCAATTCCAGCTGTTGGTATGGAAGTCTGGAGGTTGATGAGGACTAATTACACAATCATTTGAGAAGAAATATGTAGTGCTAACCCACTTCTTGATATGTATAACCTTGTTAATAATGCCTTGCTTAAATTTTGAAGTAGCAATGTGTTTTCTACTAGTTGTAATGCATGCTTTGTTCCTAGTTAGTGTCCGCAGGCAGTAGAATTGTTGGGGACGTAGAAGTAGGTAGAGAAGGTAAGTTGCTATAAATTGAAAAAATAATTGAAAGTTCTGAGTTATGAGTAAGAATCGTGCTCTGTGCTATAATTTGGGTGGAGGGGCATTCATGATTTATGTAAGCAATAAGGAAAAGAACTTATAATAATGTATCTGCTTTATTAATGTAGTTATTAATTTATTCTTTATTATGCATATGAAGAGAGAAAAATTATCTCATAAACATCCTTTCCTAAAGACTGTGCACTAAATGAATGGTAAACAAGCCCGTTGTTGCAGCAGCAGGTAGGAATAGGAAAAATGTTGTTGTGCAGAGCAAGATGAGGAATGCCTTGGGTTGAGAACCAGCATCAGAGATTCCGCATTGCTGTTACGGCTTTCAACCTTTTTATTCAGCTGCAGCTGCTTTCCTGTTTCTCCTTGTTTCTGGTAGAAGATGTATTACAGCGAGGTTTAGCAAGCTCCTGAAGCTGAAGTGACAGCAGAAGAGCAGGACAGGTAACAGAAGGCTTAACCACTACATGTTGATGCACAAAGAGCATCTGAGCTGCTGATTTCAGTTTTCTGCCCTGGTGAAATCATTCTGGAATACGGGTAATTGCTGTCTTTTTTTTTTTTTTTTTTGACGATGTGTCTAAATGTTGTTGTGATGTGTTAAGCACGCAATCTTTCCATGAGGAGAGGGCTAAAGAGGCCATGTTCTGCTGATGCTTGGCTGTGCTTTCAGATGTTCCAAAGCAAGACTTAGGCAGATAGGGACTGCCCCTGTGGTTGTATGAAACCTCAGGTGGCCAAGGCAGCCTTCACCCCACTGAATTACTCCATCCCATGAAACTGCTCTGCACTGGCATTTGTTCTGAGCTGACAGAAAGGCAGTTCAGCTACTAAATTACCTTGCTTAGATGTGCTCCGGGTGAAGAGAAAGGAACTGCAGGCTGTTCTCATGGGGCTGCTTGCACACATTGACTTGGTCCTTTGTGAGGGGTAGGTCATGGTTCCTGTGCTCGTTCTGAGCGACCCTTTGCCAGGACTAAATTCCCTCCCACAAGTCCTTCACCCTGGGGGGTGGAGGCTAGGCAGAGATGCAACACAAGGAAGTCAGAAAGCAGCACGCTGAGGAATTGGAAAGACATGGCTCTGGTCTGAAGTTGTGCAGTAGAAGGGCAGAAATTGAATGTGCTTGTGGATCAGTACTTGGGAAGAAGATAGCTTAATTTCCCTCAAATACAATAATTTAACATCACATTTCCTAAGTGTAGCTGGGACTTTACCTATTGTTCTCTCTCACACCGAAAATTTCAAAGGCAAAACCACAAGAAGATAGCTGATTTCAAGACATCGAGCTTAACCAACTCCTATTTACTGAAAGTTGAATTCAGTGCTTATGTGCTGCTGTTGCACTTCTGTTGTACTGCCATGACAACTTCTGCCTTTGCAGCAGACATCCTCTAGACAGTGCAGGAGTGCTCACTGCAGAAAGGAGATTTGTGCTACTCCTGCAGTGCATCACCTACTTTGTGCTATTAGCAGTTTGAAAGCTTTCAGTATGATTCTTCTCTGTGAATTTGACCAGCCAGCAGGGGCTGTCCTCTCAGCTGGCAGTCTGGCTATTGCCCTGCACCAAGCAAGCCCTTGTCAGAAGGAGTCCCTTCCCCTGCCTCGTGGTTTCCTGCCCTTTAACTTGCATTATCACAAATCAGGCAGAGGGACCTGAAACCACAAGTCGAAAGAGGGAATAGGACATCATTCTCAGTAGCAACACAGTCCTAGAATAGATTAAACTGACATAGAAATGGCACTCTCCAGAGCTGTGCAAGGTTCTTCCCAGATACCTAGTAGGAGTGGTCCGTTGAGGTATGACTTTTTTCCAGGGCAGGTCACATCCTAACAACATGAAATTCAGTTTTTATCTTTCCATTAGTGGTAACAAGCTGGTTTATGATTAATTCACCAGCCGTCTTTCATCAGGTATGTTCTGCTCATGCCTAAACAAAGTACCCAGTATTTCATTGCCCCTGCAGCGCTGCAGTCCCTGTTACTCTCAGCTGCTGCTGAGCAGGTTGATGTGAATAGAGTTCACCCAGCCCCATCTGAAATTCAGCAATCCCCATGCTCAGAGGGATTGCTAGGCCTGCCCTGATCAGAGCTGGCTATCAAAGGCTACTACTGGACTAGATTACTCTGTGCTGGAAGCAATCTCAGCTGCTGTCTGAGGATCATTTTGTGCTGCTTGCAAGGAGGAGGGCGTTTTATAGGCAGATACATATTTTGAGCACATGGACAAAGCAGAGAGGGAGACAGTACCAGAGACATCATAAAATCATATATTTGTTAAGCAATTAAGGAGTAATTGATTACTTATAAGAAGAGCAAATCAAACCATCTTAGGAGCATTTGTTTTCAAATTGCTTGCATCTGGCAATCAAATGGAATAATAGATCTGTGTGGGGGCATGATTGACAGACTGACTTGCATTACAACTTGCTAGAATAGCATAAATGTTCGATCTAGGCTTAGTTTACCTGTGTTAAAACTGCAAAATAGATGCTGACTTTGTGGAATCAGTGGCAAGCACTACATTCTGGTTAGACACAAACTCCCTGTACCTCAGGAGACGCACTGAGCCTGAAACCGAAACTGGTGCCATTTTCCCTCACGAAAAGGCAACAGTCTACTTGAGATAGATCTGCCCAGGTTCTCTTACAGTTTCTCAGAAATGCACTTATCTCATCCCTGGAGAGTGTTTTACGGAAATATATTTACTTAAAATGTATGCGAAGGATTTCCAAAATGCAGATAAATTATGCAATGCTCAGTAACACAAACTGGGAGAAGTGGTTGCAGTATCTTTTGTATATTTTCTAAGACATTTGAGATTCAAATACATACCTTCTGTGGTCTGCAGAGGTATCACAGTGAGCTGAAACCTGCAGAAATAGATTACAAGCTATTTAGGTATTTCAGAAAACCCTCCTAAATGCAGAATCATTTTCTTTAGAAACCCAGTGCTTCCAGAAATCTTGCCCACTTCTCATATCTGCAAATGCCTATACAATGCAGGAAACAGCTCCAAGGGAAAGGATTTTACTGTAAACCAAGTCCTTCTCATAAGTGATTTGGATGAGCAGAGTGAGATTTAGAATTTGAACCACTGCTGGTAAATAATTGAGCTCCAGACTCCAGGATAATGAAATGTTTTTGAAATCTTCCAGCCCATCCCTGTTTACAAGAACATTTTTTTTTTATTATTCTTATATTTAAAAAAAAAAAAAAATCACTACATTTTTTCCCGTGCAAAAGGATCGATTTTACAATAATTGCATAAATGAGACCTTGATGGTGAGTGCAAATATAAAGCCACTTAAAGTGATTTTTGCTCCACTTGATTGTATTGGTTTGTGAGATTTATTATTGGTTTGCAATATTTTGGCTTAATTTCTCTCTCTTCAGTTACTGTGGCACCAAAAGGTTCCCCTCCCCTACCATTATGTCATTAGAATTCTCCTAAAAACTCCAATGTACAATCTCTACCCCAAAATTAATATCCAGTGACAGAAAATAGCAAAGAGTAGTTAGTTAGCAATCCTTTTAAATGTGGCTTGGAAAACTGACTGCTGAGCCAAGCCATGTGGCCTGAAGCTATAGAGATACAGATTTCTTTGCCTCTAACAGCTGGTGAGCACTGAGCAAGACAACTACCGAAGGGATCTTCTTTCTCTGAAAGATTTCTTGCTTGTTATGCTGTCAAGTTGTCAGAAGGGCCTACAGAATCATAGAATGGTTTGGGTTGGAAGGACCTCAAAGATCTAGTTTCAACCCTGTGCCATAAACACGTATGCCACCCACCAGAGCAGGGTGCTCAAAGCCCCATCCCACCTGGCCTTGAACACTGCCAGGAATGGGACATCCACAACTTCTCTGGGCAACCTGTCCCAGTGTCACCAGTGTCACAGGCTTTGCACAACAAGTGCATGTCATTCGGTATAGTAACTTAACTAATTGTAATAGCCTGGATTTCTCCTGATTTTGGTCTTTGGTGATGATCCAGGATGGCTCTGAAGTTGAAGGTAGCACTGGGCTGACTCTCTTAGTGAGTGTCAGATCTAGCAGGATCCTGCCTGGTGCTGCAGAGAGTATCAGAAGTGATGAGTTAATTCAGTGAGGCCCTTTCTGCTCAGCCACCAGCCAAAGCCAAAAATCATTAAAGGAGATGAATAGCAGAGGCAGATGGTATTGCCTGAGTTATAGGGACAGCTTTAGCTAGTGTGCCTCTAACATTGGCACTACACTGCTTCCAAAACAAACTACAAATTGGCCTAAACACAGCAGAAATTGAGAAAAAATGGGGTACAAGACTTCTACATTGCCTGTTCACCCTAATTGCAGGGGAGACAAGTCTATAGGCCTTTCTTGCTTGCTTTTAATTTATCATTTGTCATCAAAGGCTCCTCCTACCAGTCAGATCCTCACCAGTTTTCATACAAAGAATTATTTTAGCCTTGTCTGACAGTAAATATGAGAATGAGATGTTTTTCATGCTGCAAGGATGCCTCAGACTAACTTATTTGTATTTACTTGTTTGAAGAAAGAATGGATCCAAATCTTAGCTGACACAAGTTAGCCATTTCCAGAAGAAAGACAGAAATTTTGGAAACTTTCTCTAAAAATCTCTGTCATGTTAGTGCTTGTGGACCAGCTTAGCCCTGTTCACAGTGTGTGAGAGGCTTTTTAATGCCTAACCTGCACAGGACTAGATAAAAACCACGTCTGATAGGATGCTGAAGTGGAGAACCACACCACCTGGATGGAACATACTAGCAGTGGTGTCACATAAGGCTTTCATCTAGAAGGTGACTTTGTGCTGTTCGGCATGACTTCACTTCTTGGCTAACTCTCCAGTTTTACTTTGCTCTCTGATTAATGCTAAGCCATAATGACTGGTGTCTGGCTTTTTCCTCTTACAGTCTTGCTTTTGCTGACTAAATGTCCAGAAGAAAAATTTCCTTCTTACTTCACCTTACTGCATTTCACTTAGCCAGCTGGTTTCAGCTGGGATAGAGTTAATTTTCTTCCTAGGAGCTGGTACAGAGCCGTGTTTTGGGTTTAGCATGAGACTAATGGTAGCACACTGATGATTTGGTTGTTGCTCAGCACTGCTTACCCCAAGTCAAGGACTTTTCAGCGTTCCATGGTCTGCCAGTGAGGAGGTGCACAAGAAGCTGGGAGAGAGCATAGCCTGGACAGCTGACCCAAATTTCCAAAGGGATGCCCTATACCACAGGACATCATGCCTAGTATATAAACTGGGGGGAGTTGCTGGGAGGGGTTGATCAATGCTGGGGGACAGGGACTGGCATTGGTTAGCATGTGGTAAGCAGCTCTATCGTGCACCACTTGTCTTTCTTGGATTTTATTCCTCTCTCTTTTTGTTACCTCCCTTTTCATTACATTATGATGATAATAATGATGATGATGAGCATGATGGTTTTTCTCATTTATTAAACTGGGTTCTTATCTCAACTCACAGGTTTTATCCTTTTTTTTTTTTTCAAATTCTCTTCCCCATCCTACAGGGGGAAGGGCGGCAGTAGGGAGTGAGAGAGCAGCTGCCCGATTCTTAGTTGCCAGCTGGGGCTAAACTATTTAAAGTCTGATGTCAGCTCAATACCTTTCCTAGAAGCCACAGGAGTGCCACTCAAGAGGGAACTGGTGGAAAAAGGTCTACTGATGCCCCATGCAAAAGTGTTGTAGACAGGACATCTCACAGTGAAATGCCTCTGTAGTCATTGTGCAATGTGGGTAAGTTACTTCTCTGCCTGCCTAGGTGACGGCACCCTTGAGGGAGGCAGAAGTTTGTTTCTCTTATTTTAGTACAAATTTACAAGGTAAGTATGTTTTGTTTAGTGTAAAGTTTAAGATTTTTTTTAAGAAAAGAGATTGACACATCTTCACACCACCAAGACTATATCTGAATTTTGTGGTGCTGAGGCTTTGTGGCACTGAAGCATATTATCTGACTGTTGCAGATAAAAACCTGATGAAAATGCAGCTTATAGTGGAGGAAGGGCAAGGAAATGGAGAGTAAGATTTGGAAAGTTACACAGTGAAGGACTTTAATTCCAAAATCTCAGCTGACCTCATAGAGCGATACCATACCGTACTGCTTAAAAATAGTCTGCACAGAACAGAGGAGAAAATTTTATGCAAAATCCATTGTCAGTAAAGGGTTACCCTTAAAACTGTATTTTAAACTTGATTTCTGAGATAATTGCAAAACTAAAAGTGTCTATTTTTAATATAATTCCTCCTACCAAAGAAATCCCTAAAGAATAGGAAGTAGTGCCTGTTTATAGGCAAAATTGGTGCTTATTGCAGTTATGCTACATGCAAACTGTGACATAAAGCTTGCTCAAGTCTCTCAAATTGATAGCTATTTGCAACTCAGTGGCCTCTAAAGGTCTCCAAAGTGACACACAGCATTATAGCAGAATTGCCAAAGTGTCCTCAAATTTCTTGGTATAAAAGATAGAAAAAAATTAAATTATTCTCCACTATATCTGACCCATAACATATCAGACAATAGTACATGATTTTTATTATGGAGTGTTGATTGTGAGCCAATCAAGGTGTATTATGCTGTACCGGGCACCAGCATGTATAAGAAACTGTAGAAAAGATTCAGGATAAAGGAATGCAAGCAGACATGCAAAAGCAAAAGAGAAAGAACAATGGGACACAGAGAAACAAAACATGTACAGCAGCAATTTCGAGGAATCTGCTGGTCTTACAGAGTTTGTAAGAGAGAATATCCTGCCACCTGTGTGGCCTGAGCCAGTGAGTGTCTGTGGGTCACCCTGAAAGCAGTGGGGTCAAAAATCAGGCACTAGATGCTTCTGTCCTTTCCATTAAAATGTAACTTTGTCAATTAAAAAAACCAACCTAACCTGATTTTCCTGGGCACCTGCTGTTTCATGGTCAGTGGCATCCTGGCCTGTATCACCAGTAGTGTGTTCAGCAGGACCAGGGAAGTGATTCTTCCCCTGTACTCGGCACTCAAATCCTGTGTTCAGTTTTGGACCCCTCATTACAAGAAAGATGTTGAGGTGCTGGAGTGTGTGCAGGGAAAGGCAACAAAGGTGCTGAAGGGTCTCAAGCACAAGTCTGATGAGGTGTGGCTGAGGGAGCTGGGGTTGTTCAGCCTGGAGAAGAGGAAGATCAGGGGGACTTTATTGCTCTATGACTACCTGAAAGAAGGTTGTGGCCAGGTGGGGCTCAGTCTCTTCTCCCATATCTCAAGTGAAAGGATGAGAGGAAGTGGCCTAAAGTTGTGGCAGAGGAGGTTTAGATTAAATATTAGTGAAAAATTCTTCACAGGAGGGTTTGTCAAGCATTAGTATAGGCTGCCCAAGGAAGAGGTTGAGTCACCATCCCTGGAGGCATTTAAAAGACATGTAAATGTGGCACTGAGGGACATGGTCTAGTGACATGGACTTGGCAGAACTGGGTTAATGGTTGGACTTGATGACCTTAGAGATCTTTTCCAAACTCAAAAATTCTATTATTCCACCGCACTAGGATTCATGTTGGAGGGGAATTTAAGGTGGAATGATGCTCAGCCACCTCCCAGGAGTTACTGCATGCCAGCTAAGGTAGCAGAACAGTGAGTGCCTCTGCTCCTCATCTGCTGCAGTTTGTTGCTAAAAATACGTGAACAAGCTGAAATCAGCTCTGGTTTGGGGTTTTGAACTGCTGGAGCTTGGGGAAAGTGGCACTGCCTCTGTCACTGGGACAGTAATGTCCAGCATAGATGCCAATACAGCATTTAATCACAATGACCAGAAGGCAGAACCTTAATTCTCATGTGTTATGCAACACAGGCATTGGCCTGAGACCCACAGAGATCAATAGAAGTGACCAAGTTGGGGGTCAGGGTATGAGAAGAACATCCCAAGGCATTGTAACTAGGTTGGAAACCAAACCCCCGGGGCAGGAACGCACAGACACACAGGTATGTTCTCCTTGCACGCTATGTGGATGTGCTGTCTTTGCCAATGAGCTCTGGACAGCAAGCCCATGCCCAGGGAAAGCAAGCAGACATGGCATGAGTTATCTGGCTGAGTGGCAAGTGCTGTGCTGCTCCTGAAAGTACTCTGCAGTCCTCCAGCAACTTCCGCTCATTTTGTTCATTTATTCTGTATTATGCTATGAAAGCCACGCTGCTGCCTGTAACCAGCTGTGTATTACAGATAACCTCTGACTGAAGCTGGCATAGCAACAGAGCAGCAGGCAGGATACTGCTACAGCTGCAACAGACTGGGGAGGCAAACGAGAGGGAACTGTGCTGAAGTCTTGGTTTCTTCACCATTAGGTGCTCTAGGCAGTCACAACGCTCACAGCAAATCTGGCTGTGCTACTTGCCCCATATTTCTCCAAGACCACAAGGTGATTTTAAAGCCAGTATTTGGGAAACAGGTTGTGGTCATGTGAGATTAAAAGAAACGGTAGTTTGTGCATTCATGAATACCAGTGGCAGAGGAAGGGGTGCATGTATGCTCTGAACTGACTGTTTCTTTTTCTTACAGTAACACACTTTAATGATTCCCTACTTGGGAAAACAAAGGAGCAAACTCCCCCAAATTGCGAAGCATGGAAGTTCTATAAGAATACTGTCTTCATAGATGGTCCTTGAACAACCCCTGGAGATGTGTCTGACAGAGGGAGTTCTTGCAGTATCTGAGGACAGGGTGGGAAACCAACAAAACATGCACTGTGCCCCTTTGATCTTGATGTGCAAAGTCTCATGGGGCTTCAGACCCTTACACCAGTGGGGTGGTCACAAATATTCTCAGTATGAGGCTTCTTATCTGTGGAGCTGTTCTTTCTATCTCTTAATCAGCAGCACTGAAATGCTGCTTCTGCATTCAGCCCCAAAATGAGATTAGCAATCTGATATGTATTGTAGCAAGATGCCTTAGCACAAACTCCTCTTTTCTGTCTTCTGAAGAGAACAGCTGAGTGGAGTTAGTTCATCCACATTTTTCTGAGCCAAGGATTACCTTCAGCTTTGTTACTTTGACATTGAGTCCTTCTCTTGTGTGAGACATTTTCCAGCAACAAACAGCCAAGTGCTCGCTATGTATGAAGCAGGTAGGACCATGTTCCTTCCAGCTACAAGCCCAAATGATTTTCATTTAATGATTCTGGGTAGATCTTAAAACACCGACAGTTTCAGAGGTAAAAATCAGCATGCAATTGCTGTTATGAAGACAGGCAAATCTCTAGCTGAATTCTTTTCTCCTCCACAGAACATATCAATTTCTTGCAGCACGATACCTCCATCAGGGAAGAGGACTGAGGGCATCTCAGCTTAACCAGACTGTCTTTGCCCTGGAAGCAACAGAATGGTCTCCAGCTGCTGTGGTGGAAACAAAGAATCCTTTCATAACCTGCAGAGCTTCGCACATATATCTTCTACATATGCCTGACTCTCCTCTAGAGTCAGGTTTCTTTATGTTGCTGCAAATTGCTTGCAGAGAACTTAAATTTCACTTTTAAGGTAGTACTGAGCTGCCAGAGAGGCCCCAGAGATTGGTAGCAACAGCACCAGAAGCTAAATGTGACCTTTGCAGCACCTAATTTATGAGAACCTCTCTGCCTCTGTGGAGAGACTTGCATGCCTTTTCTTCCTATCCTGTTGAGTTACTAGCACTAGTTAGTAGCCTGACAGGGGAGCTGCAAGTCACCTGCAGTCAGCCAAATTTGCATCCTGCGGCATCAGTTGAGTCAGGCGATGCCTTAGGCACTTATCAAGGGCTACAGGGCAGAAGCTCCATCTGCCATCTAGAACATTGTCATCGGGGAAGAAGGCCCCTTACATCCATGTCTTGTTAAAGAAAGCCCAGAGTGGAGTAGGAATTTCTCACTGGAAGGGTTTTGTTTGGTTGGGTATGTTTGTTTATTTTTGCAGCTTCTGCGTAAAATCAAGTAGCAGTCTTGAGAGTTCTCATGAATCAAAGGCACCTTCTCAGCTGAATGCCCCATTGACACCACAGGCATCCTCCCTGTTCTGATTAAACTCTTCCAGCAAGGTGGCACAGCTTCCACAGGGAGATGCAGCCTGCTGATTAAGATGCTCTTGTTGGAAACTGCATCCCCAAGAGCAGTTGTCCTACTGCTAAGAAAACACTGCACCGTGGAAGGGTCTAAGGACATGGAAGCTGAGTGCAGCAGCTGCTGTCACTGTTCCTAATGTCAACAGCTGGATTTTTTTCTGTGCCCTGTCCCATCAGTCCAGCAGGCTCAGGCAATGATTACTGGAGGCAACTCACCCCTTTCCATGGACGGAAGCATCCTCATCTGCTGACCTGTACTAAGTTTTAGCAGAAACAAAGTGCACAATCACTTAGCCCAGCTGGGAGAGGAGCACCTTGTCGCATGGGACAATGCATACAGGTGCATGCGCAGCTTTTCAGTCAGACACGGTGGACCTATGCACCTTCAGGGCAGTGACAGTCAGGCTGTGAGAGATATCCTTTTGGCTGTTGCTGGAATTTTGCTGAATCCTAAGTCCATTTTCTTTTGTTGGATAAACTGCAAACCCAGTCCCTGTCCCCCTTCAGATAAATGTGTATCAAAGTACTGTCTTGCAAGTAGTCAGAATTTTATGTGAAATGTCTTCACAAAATACGAGTGAGTGGCAAACTGCATGCCTGTGGACCAAAGCAGTGGAACTGCCCTGTAGGCATAGGTTAAAAAGAGCTACACCACCTCCACCCTCCTCAGTAATTGCTGAATGCACATAATCAGGTATTCTTCACTTTCTGTTACAAGATTTCCCTGGTTTAATTTTCTCTTTGCTGTTGAAATCTATTAAAAGAAAACGATGGAGCAAGCAACTAGAACTTATAGGTATAATGTTCAGTTGTTTCCATAATCACAAGAAAATAAAATCTGATGGATCATGTAGTAGAAAAATGAAGAAAATCTGAGCACCATCTCAAGCAGTGTTTGCTTAATGAATATTAGACAGCGTTGATAACAATATTTCTTGCTGCTGGTACTTTATCGTGTGATGGAGACTGCATTATGCAGCTCTAATTCTGGTTTGTGTTTTTTAATATACTTTTAATGAAGAAATGTAGATCTCACGGCTCTTAATGAGTGCACTTTTCACTCGTAGGTAGAAGGAAGGAGAAGGAAGTAGCTTTGGGAAAAAGAAAAAAAAGAAGCATCTTCTGTCAGAATAGGAAGAGAATAAGGGGATCTTTCACGGAATGGTACATTTGGACCTTCCATGTCCTCTTCCACCAGCCACACAGATCTCTGTGTAACCAACCCAGTTTCACAAGAAAAGCATTTCCAGTCTTGAAATCTAATTTCAAATACTTACTAGTGAGAACACATTCAGGGACTGTTGCTTTTCAAAAGGCACTCTTGCAGATATTTTCACAACTGTATCATCCTTTGGTAATATTCTTGCAGACCTAGGGCTCTCATGTGAATGCAGATGCCCATGGACATTTACATGCATAAGGTATTTGCTTCTAATTTATGCCTTTGGGCTGATATAAGTGAGAAACGGAAGCAAAAATGTTTGCTTGAATTTCTTAATAACATTCAGAGGGATTTTAGTTATAAATGGTATTTTGAATCTAAAACAAAAACAACAAAAAAAACCAAACCCAAAAGTTGTTCTTTTTGAGTAGCTTCTTTGTCATTGGTATGAACTTTACCACAGGGGGTAGATACGCAGAAGTGGAAAATTCATAGTACATTGCCCTCTCTGCTGGAACTATTGTCTTTCATTATATAAATAACTGAAACAAACTGTTGAAAGATTGAGTGAGTAGAGAAGGATATCTTTTTCTTTTAATGTAATCCTTTTTCCTTTAGTTCCTGTTACACATCAAAACTATGTAGGTTAAAATCCTTTCTGAACCTCTTCCCAGAAACATCAATGAGAATTTGCTTTTAAGTGTCTTGGCCACCCCAGCTGTGGAATAAAGCAGAAGTTTGCTGCAATTCATATGCTCTAACATCTTATGCTAATTAATCCCAACTCCAAACAAGGCTAAGGGGAGAGAGAGGGGGAGAAGCAAAGAGATAATAAAACTAATGCTTGTGCAATTAGGAAAGAATATTCCTCAGTGGTTAGCAGGGTTAGCATACAGCTCATTTTTATCTCCTCTGCATGTCCCTTTTTTTCTTCCCTATTTTCTCTATCTTCTCATTTCTTTCAGTAATCCTGGATGGAGGAGCAAAGCAGAAGGTAAACCCTATGCTCCTATAGTAATACTTCATTATGCCACAGTACGGTATGATCCACGCCTTTCTCAGCCAGGAAACTCCTAGCCAGAAAGCTGTTTTGATACAAACAAATGCGTGAATGATCAACCCCAACGGCATCTGTGAGTCTTCCCTGAGAAGGAAAAATGAAATGCCTGTATTTACTGGTTTTTCACTTTTACAGGCCCAAGTGACACTGAAGGTGAAATCACAAAAGTTCATACCGGAGTAGACAGCACAAGCCTAGGAGATCAAACTAATGTTCCCAGACCTCAGGGAGACTCCTCAACACCTTGTCTTCATGGTAATCCCATCCTGATCTCCCTCATTCCTCCACCCTTTATGTAGGGATTTAAGGGTATTTAGATAGCTCATGAACACTCAGGCAATAAAAAATAACTGTAAAGGCTTTCTACACTGAGACTGTTACAGTTTTTTCTTACTGCAAACCTATCCAAGGCACCATATCCGCAACCTTGTGTAATATATCTCGCCTGGCTAAAAAATGTGGTGATGCCCTGTGTGAATGAAGGGCCACCTCTCTCACAGATGGAGGAAACCTGGATACCAGAATTTTAAATAAACCATGGTAGAAGTGTGTAACAATTTGAATTCTGAGTACTTCCTTTTGAACCAGACAATCCAAGAAAGAAATCCAGTCAGGCTTTCTTGACGCTGTGTAGCCAGGATATACTCTAACTGGAAAGTCCCTACCCTAAAAACCGCAATGCAGACCCAGTGTCCTCGGCCGGTGAGTGTGGTGCACGGAGCATGGGGTCCCAACCACAGCTGCTGGCACTGCAGCACAGCACTTAAAAACCAGCTGGAGCAGGTCTCTTCTGCATAGCTCTGCTCAGTCCTGATGTGCCACCCCCTCTGCAGTGGATGGAAACAAGAACTAATGCTGAACCGAAGAAGCATGTGGACAGAAGAGATTTTTGCTGTGCAATTTTTGGGAACACAGCACACCTTGTTTCTCCTACTTGCAAATGACAGACAAGATATTTTCAAATATAATGGACTTCAAATGTCAGGTGTAATCAAGGGTGAGACTGTGAATGCAAATGAACTGTTTTGATAAGTGCAATCTAGATACCAAAACCAAATTACAGGTTCCCTGTCACTGCAGTTCTGCTGTTAGGCAAAAGCAGCACAAAATCCTGGGATGTGAGCAGAGGATGTGCATCTTCTCACTGCACTTGGGGCACAGGCACCCCTTGAGACCTGGGGAGGCAAAGGGGTGCCGTTTGGTGTGGTTAACCAAGAAATGAGGGAAAACTGTGATAAAAGTGCAGAACACTTGAACTGGAAACAGAGAAAAATACCCAAACAACTTCCCAGTGTTTTCTTTAATTACTGCTTTTGTTTTCCATCTGAAGGACAAGTAGGTGGCCCCAGATCCTACAAGAGGAGGTTGGCTACAGAAGAAAGCTATCTGGTCCTTCACATCCCTGGTACCTGCCTGTTTCTTTTGGACATCACTGAATTACTCAAGCTGCGATCTGGAGAACTGCCTTCTCCTCTATTACCAATTTAAAATTATGAATACTTTATTTTACTTTAGAAAGACAATCTTTCATGAGAGGTGAGATGAAAATTTTTAAATTATTCAACCACTCTATGCAAATAATAACTAATTTTTGCAATGCCCTGGTGAGGTGGGTAATTATATGTTATCCTTTCTGACAGGCAGAGACATTAAGTTTGAATCATTGGCCCTAGACCAGAGGAGATCTTTGAACTCAGTTTTCCTGGGCTGAGGTGAAATTTTGAAAAAAGCTCTAGTTTGATCAGATGCAGGTTTTCGTTTTCCATTTTTGTCTCATCAAGAAACCAGGCTTGGAAGAATATCCCTTGGCTGAGTTGCCAGAATATGTTCATAAATGATTCACTTGAACCTTTCATAGTCAAAAATGACACTGAGAGTACCATGGAAATAAATTTTTGAGGGTAGATGAGTCACCTGGGTTTCATTGCAAGTAATGACAAAAGCTGATTCTGTTACTCACATGAGTTTTATCCTCATTGCCTAAAATGCTTTTGCTATATAGTGATCTGGCTGGATTGCTCCAGCTACCTTTCCAGTTTAGGGTCTTGTCATGGATGCGGGAGTGTGGTTTGGTTGTGCTAGAACTGTGTAAACCTGAAGTGAACAGCACCCATGTTAGGTGCAGGCCCTCAGTAATCCAAAACTGGCTTGTGGTCTGAAACAGGTTTTGTATCTCTTCCAGAATCTGCCACCTACAACAGCTCAATTATCTTACGAATGACTCACTGAGCTCTTGTGGCAGTGAGCTCCTGTCCTCATTAAGGGAACAACCACCTGAGCTCTTTCCTTGCACAGCTTTCCTGTTCCCCTTTCATCTTCTCTCTGCCATTCCTTAACTTACTTCGCTGTGACCTGTCCCCAGCTGTTTATGCCCATGCTTACCTTCCCCAGTCATCACATTTACATGCCCAACATCACTCTGAACCACTTCTGCATGATTTGAGGTGACCAGAAGGGTGCACGGAGCCCCAGGAGCAGCAACATGGGGGTTACACAGCAGCAGCACTATGAAGAAAGCACCTTTTCTTCTCCATAATGACAACTTGCTCAGCTGCTGATCTTTAGGCCACAGGTGGGCTCTCACTGGAGATGTCAGGCTGCACTTGCTGGAGAAGGCCATCAGCCATGCTATTTAATCTCTGAGTACCCTGGGATAGCCATAGTGTTCATCCCTGAGCACATCCTACTCTGACATTCAATTACCACTACTGGCATCCTCTTTGGCTTCAAAACAAAGTCATGAGGAAATCTGGAAACTTCTGTAACTTGTCCTGCACTGCACAATATCTGGGTCCTGTAAAGTACTCCTAGCCCCATCCTGACAAGAACTCCAGCACTACAGGAGTCTCGAATATTTCTGAAACAACTTTTTACATTTCTTGATGGAAATTACAGTTTTTACATGTTTTGAATGCGCATTTAAAAAAAAAAAACCCACAGTATATTCTAATGAAGTGATGTACAGACTGACAGCAAATCTTTGCCTCAAACATTCTAAAAGAGATCTATCCTGATCTTTTAGAGAAGAATATGAAGCACAACAGGATGAAGTTATTTGATGAAAATCACTAAAGTCTGCTATGATAAATGAGAACTTTAATGAGAACTGTGATATCCTGTTTTTCTGATATGCTGTTCATTCAGTCATTTGGTAGTCATGCTATAGTTCTGTTTGCTTATTTCAAATCAGTGTTTAGAAAGCAGAAATTAATTTCTCTATGCATGTACAAGTAGGCATGACATGTATCTCCTTAGACTTTACTTCCATGTTAATCCACATAGAAAACTTCCACCTGCTATCTGGTCAGGCAGGGAGCTGTAATTTTTGCTACAACACGAGGTAGGATTTATGTTCACAGACAGTGTACAGCTAGACATGCTCTTGCTTTAGCACCTTTCATCCTAGATCTCTAAAATGGAGGGTGGAGATTTCCGCTCCAGTATAGCAAGGCTTTTTCCCCTATTCTAAAAACACAAATACTGTTTCAGATGACAGTCTTATAAAACAGATCTAAGCCATTCTTCTTTCTGTTGTTTTCATTTCCTGTCATCAACATGGGATCCAGGATCTGTCTGTGATGTAATTACCAAGAAGTCAATGCAGTTAAATATTAATTTTCAAACTCAACAGATAACGTACATCATTACAATAATTCAAGGCTTTAGAAGCATATTGAAGAAAGGATCTTGAGAGAGGCACCACATAGGAAAACTGAATTCATTTATCTGGTTTTGCTGCAATCGCTTTAACACAAATGCTGATTTAATAAACACCCTTTGCTCCTGCTGGCTGGATTCAGTGTCGCCACAGGTGCTACTTACCTCAGAAATGCATGATGACTACCAATCAGGCTCAGGGAGAGGCACATTTTTCAATAATAGATCGGTGTCTGAACATGTCAGCAACTCATGCCATACTTAAGTCTGGTAATGCTAACACTGGTAACAAAGGTTCAGTTCATAAGTTCAGAGCTAAGACAAGCAGGAGCACATCAACCAAACGCATCTCTGCCACGTTAGACAAGGCATCATTAGCTCTTGGAAGGTGTTTGTCCCCAGTACTGCAGGGTCTTTCCATCAATGTGTTTACTCATTCTGTTTTCAAATGCGTTCTCTCACATGTGCTGCCAACACCTGGGCATCCCTGTGAGTGTGCACTTTCTACAAGAGCTCTCTCTGGACATATGTCCCAGGGCCACATGTGGTACCGGGAGCACCAGATGTGGGAAAGGATTACAGAGCCCTGATTCCCATTGTCAGCAGCTTTCATCCTGGCCAGAGGATAAATGGAAAGCTGTACTCAAAATTGCTGTGAGTAATGAGGAGCAGCAAAATGTAAGATATCTGAAGTATAATGTAAGAGATAGAAATCCCATTTCAAGCACATTTATAAAAGATAGTTATGCTATTCAGGTTTAATAGGTCCAGGCTTGTGCAGGGGTGCATCAGCAGAATGTGGTGTTCTTATGGCTTTAGCCATTTACACAGATCTAACTTGGCTCGAGCTGGAAAACTGAGGAGCTTTGCTTTGTTTAAAAAAATTGGGAGTCTGAAACCCTCCATTCTGAACAGAGTGATAAGAAAACCACCTTGCTGAGAAAAGAGAACATAGACAAGAGGCTACAAACAATAACCTGGAAATTACTCTGTGGACAGAAATTGGCTGAATGTGATGGTCACAGGAGCAAGTCTGCCTGCGTTTACCATGCTTCAAGCAGCTTCTTAGACAAACAGATTTAAGCAGAAATATCTTTAGCTTCCAAATCAAACTACCATGTTTTATATATTTAGCCAAATAATTACCAGCCTAAAAGGAGAGGTAAGAATTTCAGTTTGTGCCTCATGTATCTCAGGAGAATGCTTTAATCATTAAGTACTCGTTGGTGTGAATCTCAGTCACTTTCACCTCCTAGAATCAATTCTAGGTTTAGTAAACCTTCTGGATCAATATACCAAGTTAATTGAACCTTTTCATGGAAAAGTTCTATTTCACCTTACTGATATTTTCTCTTGGGAAAGACAAAATAGCTCCATATCAGTATCACTTCATATATTGTGCATGAAAATGCCATCTATCTTAGCAGCCTATTTTAGCAGAGATATTTGGGTAGACCACAGCATTTTTTTCCAATTGCTTTTTCTGATTTTGCTGAGATGCTATACACAAGGGGTAGCTGAGAAATTCTTTTTGCTATATTTCTCCTCTAGAGAGATTTGTTTTTTCCAACTCTGAGCTGCTGCTGAATTCAGATGAGCATCAAAGCCTAGAAAACACTGAAATTTTGTCCCTACAAGAGAAAGATAATCTACTAAAAAAACCCCAGCCTGAAATATCAGAAGATCTCTCAAAATAAGTATACAGTGTCTTGATGAGTGCACCTGACTTAGCATGGAATTAGAAAATGACAAGCAGGAACAGACAGTGTCACCACTCTGTCATGAGTGACCCTACTGTATTATGAGCTCTGTTTCAGAGTGCTTTTGCCACATTAACCAAACACCACACAGGATGCTTTCTAACACACAAACAAAAGTAAGACCAACATAAATGCAGTGGTGGTCTTGAGGTGGCATTCATCAATAAGATGTAGGATGCCCAAAAAGATGACTTCCACATAGCACCACAAATACAAAGTTTTCCCTTCTATTTATGTTTTTAATTGTGGTGCCCAGAAGGCGGCTCCATGATCTAAAAGAAGAGTTTTGGAGATAATGGGTATGATAGACAGTGGATACAGGTTATAGGAAACATGAGAAAGAAGAGAGGAAAATAACTGTGAAAAATAGTAGAACTTTTTGAGCAAAGTGCAAGTAGCCCCAGAAGAATAGTAAAAGTAATAAAGAACTGCAGAAATACAGAGATGTAGGCTTTGGAGTAAAATCCTCTTTGTCTAAAGCAGATAAAGTGCTTGAAGATGGTATTTCACAATATCTCTGCAGCTCTTGGTCTCAAATCTCAGGAGCAGAAGGAAGGCATTTATTCACAAATAAAATGGATGCAGCTGAAGGGAATGTAGTAAAGAAGGAACAGCCACTCAGCCATGTGGAGGGACTGCTGGTCTGGCATCAAAATAAATTAAAATAGACAGTTCACCACCTATGCAAGAATAGAAGTTAGGATTACTTCTTACATTGGAGTCAAGGCTCAGATATTTCAACTCTGCAGCTGTGGCAAATGATGCAGAATTAGAATGTGCTTGTAGAAAAACTATTAACAATTACCAACTGTGTCAAAGCTTTCTCTCTCCCCTTCTCTTTCATGAATTGTTCTTAATTAGACTACATTTCAAATGTGGTTACTATTTAATAAGAATCTTCAAAAGAAAACAGAGCTAAATTGACATAGATTGTAAAAAATGCCTTAATTTCTTTGAGTTTAATCCTTTGTGCCAAATAAACTGATGTTTTCTTAAACTTCATAACTTACTTTAGAAAAGTTAATTGTCTGAGAATGAGTATCTGCAGACAAACAGGAAGACAGAGTTTGGTATAAATGCACCAAAGCCCAGTCAAGCTTTCATCCTCAGCCCCTCAGAGAGGGTACATTAGTTCAGGAAAATAAGCAAATCCTATGGCAGCCAGAGTCCATTACAGAGCTGTAAGTATTTATCATGTGTCCCTTTATGCACACTTTCCCAATAATGCAAGTGCAGAGCTACCTTCTAACCTTGTATCCACTGGTCTACATTTCTATGGAAAAGATGATGTTTACAATGCTCTTGCTGCCCATATATGAATTACTTAAATTTCTTTAAGCAGGTGTGGATTGGAGCTTTACTGACTAAAGTTCACAGAGCAGTGAAGAGAAGCCATTTCCCCTGGAGACACTTTGATCAAAGGAAGCCTGTGAGATGTAACGCTGAGGGTCACAGAAGAGGGACAGCTTCTGTCACAGGAATACACCCTAAGGCTAGCGGATTTACAAGAATCAGAAGGAGAGGAGAAGGGAAGAAAAAGTAAGGTACATGGCAGGAGTTAATTTTAGCTGCCAATGTAAGAAGTGGCAGGGAAGAGCAGGACACGCGTGAGAAGTTAGAAAAGCCCGGAACAAACATGGCGAACTGGCAAGGTAGAGAAGAAGATAAGCACAGAAACTTAATTGAAGGCTTTGAAGTTATATTGAACGTTAGATAGAGAAAGGGAAACTAGTTTGTGGGCCTAAAATTACCTACAAAGTGAAATGGAAAAATCGGTGATGGGAAAGGAAAGAAATCCTTGATGCAGCTCAAATATCTGAGGGATAAAGAAGGGAAGGCAGTAGAAAAGGCTGCAGGTTCCAAAAATGCAGGTTCACCATGTTTCTTTGGGTATATGTTTCTCTTTCTTCTTTCTAAAAAATCTAGATGGGGAGGGCTGTTACTACTTCACAGTTCAACATTTCTAGACTCCATCTGGCTTGGTCAAAGCTGCCAGGATCCTCCAGGTTCCTGACCCTGCTGAGAGCCCCATTGGTGGCACCACATGGGAAGTTGATGTTCGCACCCCTGCTGCCAAAACCTTGTCACATAAACACACCAGTGACTTGCATGGCTACTGTGCACCGGTGCAGGGGATGTGATACTTCCAGAAAACCAGAACTGGAGTCCAGCAAGCAGCAGCCCCACAGAACATGTGCTGTATTAGGTCCTAAGAGTAGTCAAGGTGGAAACTGGGATTGCTTTGATCACACAATAAAGCAGAAGGAGGAAGCAGGTATTGCCTCATCTGTATTTGCAGCATTCTGACATTACTGCTTATATAATAATTGGGGTAAAACCCAAAAGCATCACAGAGTGCATGTGTCTCACTGTCTGCCCCAAGTGGTGGGGCACAGCAATTAGGATTCTTTGAGGAACTCAAGATTTTGACCTGTTAACTTGGCTTGCAGGGGCAGGTGGTTGAGTGTGAGAGAAATCATGACGGCAAAATACAGGAAGGGAAAAATACACATTAGTCATAAGCTAAGACAAATTATATCTGTCAACTTGATGCTTTTCTGTGCTTTCCTACACATATAGATATGTATACATAGATATATAAGTAACCTCTGAAATGCTTAGCTGTAATTCAACAATTTATAAGAAAGTTTCTTCCCTGGTACTTTGCATGTTTTATTCCCAAGACAAGAGAAAAGAGGTGGAAACAAAACTGTTCTCAATACAAATCTGATCAGCCCCTTCAGTTTCTTTGTTATGATAATTGGTAATTACAGGGAGAAAAAAAAAAAAACTTCATTTAACATGAAGATTGCTCCAAATGCCTTTCCTACACATGATCTATCACAGCCCACCTATGGATGACATCTGTACTGAAGGTTAGACCAGGTCACACCAACTTTCTGAGCAGCTACCAGCCACTGCTCTCTGCTCCCCCATTCCCCAGCACCCAGGGGAGCAACTAGGGCAGTACCAAGATCTGAATATTTGAAACGGGCTCCAACGTGAGGCGGCTCTTTGAGATACTACATTTCCCTCCCTGTCTAGCCCAGGGGACTGAAATTTACGTGGTGCCAGTGAAGCCATCAGGAAAGCTTTGGGCCAAAATCAGAAGCTTAAAGAGGATTAACCCCATTCTGAGAAGAGTCACTGCCTAGCCATCCTCTGATTGGGCCAGACAGATCCTTGCTCCCTGAGGATGACTGTGGCTACAGGCATCTGGTGCTGGGTCACTGCGCAGCTACCCTTGTGAAATGAACCTTTCCAGCAAAAACCCACTCAGCTCTGTGCCCATCTGCTGCACCACACCAGGATGAGTCCTGAGTGATGACAGGTGAGTCCTATCCTTCAAAGTCAGCTTCTGTGCATGTCACAGAATCACAGAATCACAGAATCACAGAATAGTCTGAGTTGAAAGGAACCCACAAGGATCATCTATTCCAACGCTTAAGTGAATGGCCAGTACAGGGATCAAAGCCATGATCTTGGTGTTATTAGCACCCTGAAAAGGCACTCAGTTTCCAAGGACCAGTTTTTGACCAGAATTAGGTTATGGCACTCACACTCACTGCCAAATGCAGACTTGGATTTCATAACCAGTTTCTGTTTACATCTCGGCTTGAGCCCTTGGTCAGAGTTATGAGGTTCACTGTGGGCTGCTCGTCACAGGTCCTGACACTGCCCCAGCCTGGAGGCGAGTTTTCCTGGTAGTCGGTGGTAGATAAGCTTTGCTCCCAGCAATGTGGGGGAACTGCTCTGACGAGTCCCCGGGGGCTCCAGTGGCAGTGGGGTGGGTGATGGGAAATGGCAAAGGTCTGACTAGGGACGGTCAGACCTATTTCCCCAGCTGCTTGATTATCCAGTTGCCTTCCTGGCCATGTCCCCTTGCCTACACACAAGCACACGTGCGGGTCTGCACACACACACACAGGAGCAGCCTTTCCAAGTTCAGAGCTCTGCTGTGCACAACTTGCATTTTTTTTTCCTGGAGCAAGCACATGACATCTGTGATGGAGAGATTAGATTTGGATAAATTAGATGTAATATCAGACAATTTTCAGAGCAGAAATAAACATTTTAAACTGGTCCTGAAAAAGAGGAAAATATTCATATTTCAGAAAAATATTTGCTAACACTGCTGAAAGGAGTTTCAATTTGATTCAAGGGTAGCCTTGTCTCTTTGTTTCCTTCTGAATGCTTTTGGGAGCTTGCTTTCTAACCTTGACTAGATACATGTGCTTATGTATGCCCATTTTATACTGCTGTGCTCTTGTGGATTTTTCTGAAGTATTATAAAAAAAAAGGAAACAAAGAAAAACCCATTGATATGAAAGAAATTTCCAGCTGAATCTGGGTGCTTGACAGTGTGTACAGGTGTGCTAAAATAAATACACAGCCTCTCAGAAAATGTAAAACAGGCATTCGTGCATAGTCTATGGCACACTGCAAACAAATCTGCCAAGAGGTAATGAGTGAAAAATTTTGGTGACTACTGAACCTCAAACAGGTATATTCCACTGTTACCCAGGGAATGTGTGAAATCAAACGTAGTCACAGATTCTACTATACAATTTAATGGGACATTATCTTTATCCATAACACCTTTAAATATAAAGGTAGAAGGAACTGACTGTGTGTATTCAGGAAGAAATACCTAGCAATCATGCTGCACCAATGGGAGATACTATTGTTTGGAACAAAGCAAAATCAGCTTCAAGCTTTGCTTCCATTAAGAAGCTGAGCAGTATTGTGTATAGATAATGTGAGAAAATCTGACAAAATCTGTTGTTGTCTGGGCTTTCTGGCTTGCAGCTAGCACTTCTTTGTAATTTATTGGTAATTTCTTAGTGTAATGGAGTTAAACTGGAATTACATTGGTATTATCACTAACGATTTTCAATCTGGTTTACTTTATGAGACTTTTAAAGACTTGTTTTGGTGTTCCTATTACTTCTTTCTTTATCGTAAAGCCAGTTACAGGATTGCCCTCTCCCACTACAGACTATGTATATGCCGTGTTTGTATAATGTTTCATCAGAACAAAGTAATGAGTTGTGGTAAAGGAACTCATATGGGAACTTCTGAGAATGTGCACTGCCCATGAAAATATACCCTCTACATTAAAAATAATGTTTACCCCACAGAACCACAGCAGTTTTAAACTCTGAGTCACATGCTCCCCATTTCTTTAGCTTTTGGCCATTTGAGCCCCAGATCAGAGAAACCACCACCTGTAGACCCAAGAGCTGACTCCCTCAGCACTGTACTGCCAAGGCTTTTGCTGGAGCCAAGGCATCCATGGATGGGGAGCTCCCAAGAAGGACATCAGCATTTTCCACAGAAATAAACCTTAGATCTTTCAGCTGAAGTTAGGAAACCAGGAAGGGTGTGCAACTAATCTCCAACCAGGAGCTTTCCTTGGGAACCTGATTTTCATGTCCGTGTCTCCTTCCTCTGTCCAGGGCTGTACCTCATACCCTGTCATTCCTGTATTTTTTTGAAATACCAAGAGCTCAGCCTACTCTGAAGGGGCAAGTACCAGCTCATATCTTAGAGGTTCTGTAGGAAAGTGCCAGTGCCTTCTAACATGCTCCAGGCAAGAGCCTTCACCTTGGCCCAGTAATGCAGAAGCAGAAGTGCTGCTGCTTTCACCACCCTCTGCCAGCATCTTCTGTATTCTTCTCCAGTGTCCTGTTCATCTATGCAGCACCACATTAAAACTGCAGCTGTTATTACCCCCCAGCTAAACATCACATCTCCTTGTTATGGGAGGCCAGGCTGAAATCCTTTAACCACCTGGTTGCTTCTTCAGGAGATGTTCCTTATCCCTGCCAGGGCAGCAATGTGGGAGGAGAAGGGAAGTGAGCCCCAGGAAAGCCATTTTACCCATTCTATTTTATCTGCTGCTGGCAGAATTGAGGACTTTTCTCTGCCCAGGTTGCTTAAAAACTCACCAATTCTTCATAAACGTGAAAAACGTCTCGTGAGTTCCTGCAATCCCCTTTTCCTCAGTGGGTTTATGCTCCTCCTCAGTGTTTTCTGATGCACGGCTGACTCCCCATCCCAGAGTAAGCCCAGCTTTCCCCGTTCCAGTTGGATGGCTCTCCACACCATTCGTGAACACAGCGGGGCCATCCATACAGGAACCAGGACTGCAGCCATGGTTGTCCCCACATTAAAAGTGATTGTGTTTGGCATGAAATTTCATACGCCATAACTTACTTTTCATTCTGTTTGCAGCTCTGCAGTGTTCCCGCTTGCCTGAACTGCCCCACACATGTTCAGTCACAGGCTCCAAGCAGCATTTGGAGAATCCGAACACATTGCCCAGGGGTCCCTGGCACACTGGAGGGAGGGGCAGCAGCTGCCGTGCCCTGCCTGCAGAGGTGCAGAGGCACTGGGCAGGCACCCTCTGCCTGTGCCGATCAGCTCGCGGCAACGCTGGCAGCAGCTCTGGGGCATGTGGAATGCAATGTGCGCCCTCCTGCTTCTCTCCAAGAATTCCCTGCTGGCCTTACAGCAGCCCCGTTTCTGTGCCTTTGCTCCCTAGAGTTTCCTGTTGCAGCACACAGGCCTCGATCCCTGTGGGCCTTGGCCGTGTTATCTGTGCAAAGGTTTATGACGTTTTAAAGGTATAAACAAATGTCATGCATTAAATCACTACTTTTATAGACTCATTTGGTGCAAAATCACATTCACACTCCATTTACCAGATCCCAAAGGTCCAGAGAAATCAGGATCATTTGTTCCTAATCAGGCAGATATAACTGAGAACGGCAACAGAGGACAGCTGTGAGGGGTTATGCAGGTGTATCTTAAAGGCAGTTTACAGGTCAATAAATACAGGTATATTCATTATAGCTGTATCCAGAGATGACACACATGCTGCACAGAGATGAGTTCATGCTTGCAGACCACAAAGCTTTCTAATGTTATTCAAGAAAGATAACACTGAAATCGATGCTTCTGCCCACCGTAAAGATGTGGTGTAATGAATGACAGAAGAGAGCCACTGCCTTTGCTCAGAGACAGCTCACACTTTCTAAGTGGCTTCTGAACAGCTGGAGTCAACCAGCTCATGTCAATGAGAGCAGAGTTAACACACACAGCAATATTCGTTTAGCTCGGGAGACTGCTACTGGGGGTGAACAACAGCAGAGTTTGCTGGGGACCTGAATGTCTTTTACAAGGACGATCCTGCCATTTTATACAAGGGGAAAATCCTTCTAAATTGGAACCAGGATATAAGGAAATTCAAATTTTGCACTACCCAGAATTTCTGGGAAATGTTGACTTGGTACGTAATAATTTTCTCACAAGTCATGTGTGAGCAATTTATTTCAACATGATAAAGACCTTTCTCTTTCTTTACATTTGTGGTTAGTTTCATTTACAGCTATGCCATATGAAATGTAATGTAAATTCCCATAAATCATTCAGTGAGATTCTCTTCTGCCTCGACTTTGTGACTTGTTGCAAACAGTGCCTGCTTAAGAAATCATCACATTCCCAGAGGCTGTATAGCAAGAGTTACACTTGGGGCTTTCTGTGTAGTTTATAGTCAGAAAGGAATCCTGCACTTGTTAGATTGCAGTTTAGAGGGTCAGATTATTTCTCTGTTGGAGCACATCTTGGGAGAAATAGGAAGGGCTTATTGGAATACCCTCTGTCCTCTGCAGTTTTCATCAGCATTAATTTGCAGCTTCCTTAGTCCCTCTTGCTTCCATATTTTCTCCTTAATGAGCATGGGGAGAACTGGTCTGTTATGAAATATCAGTAAGCTACAGATGAAAGTACATCAATAGGAATAGGTTTAAGCAAGACAGCAAGAAAAGCTCAAGTTCTACTCCCACTCTTTCCATACCTTAAAATCATAAGAAATTTGACAGCACTGCCACTGGGAGTAAAAAGTAACTTTGTTTCTGTGAGATGAATGAGGCCAGGCTGTACATAGGGCTGGCATAGCCCAATACATAAAAAATGGCCAAAAGTCATTCCTGCCACAGAGCTTACAAAATCTGGGTCTGTGCTGGAAGGGCAGCACTAGTGAGGTGCATCAGAAAATGGGATTGCTAAGCAGAATTCACTGTATTTCCCATTCAATTGATTTAAAGTGTCTCACAATGGATAATAGTACAGTACAAAAATACATTTTATTTTTATTTCTTTATACAAATACATACAAATATATTTTTATGTCTGTGTTTATAGAAACTAAATTTAGAGCAGTGTTGACAATAATTCTTTGCATTTTTGCCCTTCATCCCTTTAATATTAGATCCATGTATCTGTTGGGATTTCTCTGAGTTTACCTTGAGTTAGTTGCCTAACATGAGGCTGAGATGCTGTTTGAGATGTTCTGTGCTCTCCCACCTGGTCTCCAGTGGCTGGCCCAGGGACCTGCCAGTGCTGTGCAAATTCCTCTGCAACCTGAGGCAGAAATGGCACTGCACACCTAAAGAGCTGAATCCCAATTTGCAAACTTTTCACTAGGGGAAATAATAGAGAGAGAGAAGCATGAGACTCTGACATGGAAATTTATGTTTCTAACTGCTGCTGCCTACATTGCTGCTCTTGCAGCCTGGCAGCTTCTTTTTAAGAGCTGCTGAAGGATGGATTTGCTTTTTCCCTCTGATTACACTGCTGTTAGAGCTGCCTGGCAGGAGCTGCAGCCCTTCTGTTCCCTGACTGAGCGTGCTCGTGTGGGGTTGGATTAAGTGAAGCTCCCCGTGGGAATGGCTTCTATGTGTTCTTGGTTCCCTTCCCAGCCTGGTTTCTCTCCATGCTGCAGACACTGAGATCCAGGTGCTGAGGAGCGGTATTACGTGCAGTGCATCCCTGCAATCTATGCAGAGCGGGATTTAGGATGTTTGACGGGGGCAAAGAGCCTTGTCTCTCCAGCTCACCAGCTGCGGTGTGTTGCCTGGGCAGGAAATGCTGTTCTGGTTGCCCAGGGCCCACCACTCAGGATGACTCTCCAGTCCTAACCCATCTCCTACACCTTGCTTTTCTCACTTGTCTCCCTTCCCATTTGCTACTCAAGAGGAAGCTTCATTTTGTTCACTTAATTTGAGAAAGCCTAATGCTTTGGAAACACTTTTGTGCCAGAACCACATGGCCCTTTCTGTTTACTTACATGAGGTAATTAGCACTGGCTCAGGCAGAAAGGACCTCCCAAACATTTTGGGGACAGAAATGGAAGTGTATGAATCATGGGACTTGTCAAGCTGGTTATAACCTCTGCTCCCACTTGTCCCATTTCCTGAGTCCAGTGATGAGGCATCCCAGTGATGCTGGTGCTCCTTTCCAAACAGGAAAATGCATCTTAGCCTTCTTAGAAGGGGATTATTTTGTACCCTGAAACATGAAACCTTAATTCCTCCTACAACCACATTTCATTTCTGTGAACAGTTAAGCCTTCTTCTGCATTTTTTGAACCTGGAAAGAAAGGAGAATTATTAGAAGTAAAATATGTTATTAAATGAGAGCTGACATGTGTCAGGCTTATTGATGGGAACTTGCATAAAATGTGATATTACTTCATTCCTACCTTAATTGAAGATATTTTCAGCCTAAGTGATGTGTAACTGCTCGGTGATTTAGCTCTCTTTTATGAATAATTATATTACATGTATTCTCTCTGGGTATTTCCATTGATACCTAGGATAAGTGTCTCTCAGGATAGCCTGTAAAGGGGTCAGGTAAATCTCACTGCATTGAATCCCTCTGAAAATAGCATATTTTGCCTTCTTAAAATCAATGGTTAAATTAATAAATACAATGAGAAACCTTTCAAATGAGAGGAATATTCCCTCTGCTTATGATCTAATTCCCTGGACACCCACTTACTAAAGATTTGACAGGAGTAACATGAAGCTACAGCATTCACTATGTGGTTCATTTTCTATCAAACAAGACAGAAAGAATGAAGCCTTGTCTGTGTTTGAAAGCTGTATCATGTTTCTGCCATTTCTTTAGGCATTCTTACAGAAACCTTTCAGTTTTCCCTTTCTCCTCTTCTGCAGGCTATTGTATTAGCAATATCTTTTCAGTGATTAACAGAATAATGGTGCTTTTTGCATGAAGCATAGGAAGAGCCTCATTCTTACCTGTGTACTCATGAAATAACCAATTTCAAACTGTGATGAAAACAGAAATAATTATAAACACTTCAGAAAATAAAGAAATCTTCAAGAGCTATATTTAATATTAAACAGCACACAGAAAATTTCCCAGGCAACAGGCCAAGCTGAGATTAACTGGATCTTCTTTAAGAGGCGTTTGTAATGTAAATTTAAAACCAAATAGTAAAAAACACTTTGACAAACCTTTACATCATTGCCACAATCTGCACCTAGACCCAATAAAATAATAGACAGGAAAACTGCCAGCATCCAAGCCAGGAGTATGCAAATACTATATTCTGCAGCTCACTGATAGCAGCTGGAGAGCTGAATCTAACAGCACCACTTCAAAGCTTTCCTAGGAAATAATTGAACACTTAATGATTTTCAGGTTCCATGATTGGTGTAATGCCAAGTTGTTGTTTAAATTAATTTACCTAGCAAATGATCAACGCATACATCTGGAAGATGCTTACCTCTATGTGTGTGTTTCCAGCTTGGCTACGGTGATGATTTCAACTAGAAATGCAGTGGGACACAGACACTGGGGTGTCCCAGGACACTGGAGTGAGCTGGGTAGGTAGTAGGTTCTGGATGAGGTGCAAAACCCACCTTTCAGACCACAGCGTTCCTTTGATATCCTTTATTTTCTGCCAACTGGATCTGCTTCCAAGGCAAACTTTGGAGGGCATCTTTCTTCAAAATGCCACAGAAGACTCAGACTTGCCTGCGGCAAAGAAGCAATGGCTTTTGTTTGAGGCATTTCTGTGTCATGTTGGTGTTTCAGTACCAGCTAAGTCGGCTTCTGTCAGCTTGAAGTAGAGAAGAGAAGGAGGTCAACCAGCAAAGTCATGATGGGACAAGTACAGGAACTTCCCTCTCTGTCCAATTTCTCAGGGTGCTGAGGGGCACCCCTTGAAATGATGAGGTAGTCTGCTTTTAACACAAAAAGCAATGCTGTTCCACACCACTTGTAATTGAAATGTGGCCTTCATCATCGTGGTATGTGCACCTCCATCACCTGAGGCCAAGGTTGTCATGTGCTCCCCTTGTTTCTGCTCACTTGCCATGTCCCAAGCAAACTCCATTTGCACCACCTCTAGGTATCTGCCCTACATTTGGCATGATTCTCCACCTCTGCTCATCATCTCTTTTGGTCCCAAGACTTGCTGTAACTTTGTCAGCCTTTCTACGGGTCAAGCTCAAAGTATGCTGAGGGGTTACTGCAAAGTTGTTCATAGGGCCAAGGGCAAAACTGTACCTGCCTTGTGGATAAATAGGAATTTTCAGCCCTTAGGTTTCTGAATTAAAATACGTGGCCTCAAAAGGCTGTAAGATAAGTTAGTGAAAAGCACTGTGTGGAAAAATGCTTGAGAGCCTTACAGCATGAAAAGGGGAAAGAGAAATTCCAACCAGCCTGGTCTTGCAGAGGGTTTAATCCTTCTTTATAAATTAGCCTCTTTGTACCTATGAAACATGTTTGATCAGATTCCAAATCATGGCAGTGATTTGTGCCAGCTGGGAAGCTGAAGAGTAGAGGAATGTTGGATATTTAAATATTTTACCAGCTCTTCATCTGGGTTAATATTTTATTAGCAGCAAATATGCCTTTCTGCTAAGGAGTCTACAACTACTGCTCACCATGCTGAGGTGCGGGTACCTTTGCCTTGCACAAAGGCGTGAAAGACAAGAGTTGAGGGAACAATTGGTGCCACTCATTTCTCTCTCCTAAGGGTGCACCAAACCCATCCGTACTGATGAGCGCTTGCATTCACTGTGCCTTGATTTGCAAGCCTGAGTCACACAGTTCAGCTTTTTTTCCCATTCACATTGCTTTCTGCAGTACATGCCAGCCACTGTGTAGCTGCATCATCCAAACCACACCAGATCCCTGGGCCTGTGTCTGATCAGGATGGCAGCTGGCAGGTCAATAGGATGGGGAGGTTTGCAACACAATCTATAAAAACTGCTTGAACCTAGTTCTGACAAAGTGGCCAGTGGGACAGGCCTGCCCATGACCTGTCCTCCTGTACTCACCAGTAAATACTTCGTTGCTGGGGTTACTGGCCTTTCCTTATGCAGTCAGCTGTGGCAAGAACAGCACCAGGTCTCTGACAAGAGCAGGCATGGATATGGTTATGCAACCAGATCTAGGATCTTGGAACATGGTTAGCTCAGTGCTCGGAGTGCAACAGCTAGAGCAGGATGCAGTAGACTCTGTTCCGTGCTGCCACATGATCCAGCCATGAACAACCATCTTCAGTATAGAAATGTCCGTAGATGATTATTAAAAGAAACCCCAAGGCAGTTTCTCTGAGCAGTTGCCTCTGGAAAGGGTATCAGTCAAGTGGCAGTATAGAGGTGAGCTGGCAGGCTGGGAGCATGGGGAAGCTGCAATGATAATTAAACCATTCAGAAGAAAAACTGTTATAATAAAGTATTGATATGTTAGAGTAAACTTTGTGGGAATTTACCTGATTGTGTAATGCTACCAAGTCCTGAAACTTCATTTTTATGCATATCTAGCCAAAAAATTACACCCAGTCTGGCTGGCTGGTCAACTCACAGTGGACTATTTATTCTACCAAAAATACTAAAATTATTTTCTCACAGTATTTTGGTTGAGTTACTGTGCCAAGAAATATCTGGAATTCACATGAAATTTAGTATTTGTGGAGATTATGGTAGTGACTAGGACCACCCTGCTTTGTATTCTTCGTCCATTCTTTCATACTATATGTCCTACTAAATTAATTAAAAAATTGGGGAGCCCTCCTGTGGCTAAAATTATACAGCTTAAATTACCAGTGCATTAGAGGTATCCAAACATTTGATGGTGTCATCCAACCTCACAAAAATCCATACAGTTTTAATATAGAACTTTACAAAGTGTTATCTTTCTACTGAAGAAACAATTTCTGAAAGGTCAATGCAGTTAATTACCTGTGGATATACTTGAGGAAAAATTTCCCTAAAAGTTCTTTTTAGAAAATACCCACAAATGCAACATACAAATTTTCAACTTTGAGTTCTTAAGAGATTTCCTTTTAAAGATAAACGCCAGGAATTTAAGAATGTTCTGCATTTGGTAATACAATTGTTCTCCTACTCCTCAGACTCTTACTTGGTATTCTGCTTTTCATTTAAAAAAAAAACCCTAAACAAGCCAACCATCCTCTGTGTGTGTGGGAAATCACGACTCTTGACTCTTTGACAATCTCTATATTGATTCCTTAAAAGTCTGAATATTGCAGGTTTATCCAGAAAATGTGCCAACATGATGTTCTGTTAAAAGAAGAGAGAAAAGTACGTGAACTTAACCCAGGCTTGCAGGCCAGCTGTAGCTCATTGCAGTAAACAAAATGTGTTGAGGGACTCTGCTCTGGATCCTCCTTGATCTCACTTCTAAAATTCTCATTGATTTCCATGAGAAGAGATTTGGACTAAAACTCTGTGGGGAGATGTTGCAAAGAAAAATACAATTGTTTTGTCCTTAAGGCAGTAACTATCTCCTACTACACGCCTCGTATTTCTGTTAGATCATGGAACTAAGCACAGAAAGAACATAAGTAATACTCTTATAAATTAGGTTTTTTGGGGATTATTTCATATGCGCCTCATTGCAACATATTGGAAACCCAATGCAAAGCCCATTTAAGTCAATAGCTTTTGGCTCAGGCTCTTGGAGAAGGATAAATGGATCAAACTAAGAAAAATTCTAAATCTCCCTTTGAGCCGGGAGACAATCTTTGCACGGGAAGTGACTGCTGAACTGCTGGCTGCCTTTGCCACTGAGTGGGGAGGTGATACCCAGCCCAAAGCCTGAGCTCCCAGCCATCTATGGCTTGTTGTCAGCTGCACAGCAGCCATGAAGCAGAGCCAGTCTGGTCACTGCCCCAGAAGGAGACTCCTGCCCTCTAATTAGTTGTGAACTGACGTTGGTGACTTGCAAGACCTCACGGTTTGTTTTCTTCCCTTCCTCTCAAGCATTGCAACAGGTCTCCGTCACCTTGCATACTGCTCCACAGCCAACAGGTGATCACAGCGCTTTGTAGGCAGTCTGAGACAATATCCCAGAGCCTGCACAGTGGGATCTGTGTCACAGGAGGGCAGCTCTATCACACAGGCTTATTTCAGGGTACAATTGCTGACCCGGGCAGTGCTGGGCTGCAGGGAATGACAGCTACTGTGAGAAAGTTGGAGCATCAGCTTCAGCCTGACGGAAACACCCTGCTTCCCAAGGATGAGGACGGCCAAGTTCTGCACTGCGCTGTGACCACTGCCCTGGCAGCATTGGCTGCTGCTGTTGGTGAAGGGCAACCCCAAAGCCCCTTCCTGACTGCCAAAGCACCACAGGTCCAAGAGAAGGAGGTGCACAGTGCAGCCATCCATCATCTGCAGAAGCATAAAAATAGCATGGGGTGCCTACAAATTGAAAACGATCTGTGTCAAGAGCTGTCAAAAGCTGTGGTTGCCACAGGGATAATTGGTTTGTGCCAGCTGTAGTTGATGGGTACCAAGCTGATGAAAGGAGACAGGATAATATGCCTTCTGTTGTTTAATTAAAGATTTTCTAAATCCGTATAAACTGAAAGCTCTGGATGTTGGAAGCCATCCAAATGCACCCCGATATTTGTAGCAATGAGAGAATGCAAGGGGAAAATGGTTCCTCCCAAAAAGTGCATGCACCCAAAAAATGCAATCCCTGTGCAGGAAAAGGCCATTTGGCGATGCTCTTGCCCTTTATTTCCCACCGAATTGTTCCCTGCAGATTAATGCTTGTCAGGATCTTCCCTTATCACAGGGGCTGCAATCTTTACTTAATACCCTGAGGGAGGGACATCTTGGGTTATTTTGCAGAGAGCAAGTGCTTGAAATACGACAGCAAACCGTTAACATGATCCCAATACTGCTGGCTCCTGGCCCAATATCTTTTCTACAGTCATTTCAAAGAAGGTGATTAATAGCATGTCAGAGAGCTGCTCTGTATACCAAACACTACTTGAAGGACTGTAAATAGATAAAACTGAACAATCAACAACTGTATACTGAAATAAGGACAGGTACCCGAAGGCTTCTGGGAATCTCAGTTGTGATTTCTACTTTTATTGTTGTTAATGGTAGGTATCAAGAGGAGATGAATAGCTCTCAAATTAAATTTGCAGCTAATCTCATAGTAGGTGACAAAAACTCTGTCATAGAGGCAGCAGCCTTATCTGGAGGATACAGTAATAAAATCCAACCTGAACAACACAACCTAATACACCCAGAAGAAATGAAGAAACACATGTAGCTGTTTGATGGGGCTGAAGGTGTTTAGAAAGTAACAATGCTGGAAAAGTGCTGGGTGAGATGATGTGCAGGAAAGCCATGAAACTGGCTGTAAGTGCCCAGCACGGAATGGCAATTAGGCTGGGCAGCCTGTAAAACCAAAGCTCATTGTTGTGAGTCTGGGCAACCTGAAAAGGATGACATTCATTTCACAGGACTGGCGTGCTGGGGGAAAAAAGATTACTGTTATGCCATCAAGTATTAAAGTTGTGAGGAAAAGGCTGGTGATCTCAGAAGTGTTTATTCTTCAAGCACCTCTCTCTCTGAATTCTCCCCGTGTCCCCAGCTTGCCCAGTTTTGCAGGGATCTGCTCCTGCAGTCAACTCCAAACCAGGCAGAGCAGAGGTGGCACAACTGTTCCCCCCAGCCAAAATCCCTGCTGTGGTCCAGCTGTGCTCTGGTTCTCAGCTGCAGAGGTGGTGGGCATCTTCAGAAGACTGACTAGTATCGGATAAAAGACTGGTCTCACAGCAACAGAGATTGTGCTGGCACTTCATAAATGTGGTATCGTTTCACAAAGGGCACATCTGTTCTCATCCCAAAAATAAGAGGATGGAAAAAGATTCAGAGATGGGTTAACCAGGATATTCAGAGGTGTGGAATTCAGGAGCAGCCACAGAGACCAGAACTCTCCAGCCCAGGGAAGGACATGTCCAGGGACTGATGTGCTCTAGGTCCACCAAGCATCACAGAAAGGTGGGTAGGGAGTGACCCCACGTGAGCTTGATGTCTCACCAGGATGCAGGGACACCACAGAATGGCTAGGGCAGAACTGGCAAAAGGAAACTGTTCTTCACGGAGACAGGGTAAAATATGCACATTGGACCAAAACCAACCGGGTGAATTCACAAACATCCACCACAGCTTCTAAATACCAGAATTACTCTTCTGGATCAGGAGCTGCAAATTTTCAAAGGCTGGGTGATTATTCTGGGAAAACAGACCTAACCTGTTCTTGCACTCTTGCTTGTGTGTCCGCTATGACTGTGGTCAGAGACTCAATACTGGGTCAAATTAACAAATAGTCTGACTCAGTATGGCCACTCTGGTGTCTCTGATGATGTGTATGTGCCACAGGTTTCCCTGCGTATTTCCTCTTGCCATAGCACAAAGACCTGCACCAGGCCAACCCTGATGTCTCACTTCTCTCTGCATTTATTGTGGCAGTGGATACGATCAAGCTACACATTTCTGTGCCTTCAGTAACCATCTCTTTCAGTGGTCGTTATCTTGTCCAAGGCAGGGCAGGCAATAACAGATGGAAGTATCTTATCAGGGGAAAAGGGGTTTTAAAAATATTTTAGCATTTATAATTGCCTTCTGGCAAGAAGTCTTCCTGAAAAGTGATTTTTAGTTTTTTACACTTAAGTCACTTGTACCACTTTCAGGTCTGGTTGGTGGTACATTTGGCTGTAGTTCCCACAGTCCCACTTCACCAGGGCAAAGCAAGCCACAGCTGGATCAGTCTTCAGGGATCTCTCTACAACTTCCAGGTGATGAGTTGCTTCAGGTCCTAGACACTCATCCTTGTCTTAAAGAAATGTTTCTAGCAGCAGCTCATCTCTTACCAACCCCAAAACCCCCATCCCCAAAACAAACATACACTGACTGCACACTGCTACCTTGATCAAGGTATCAGGTTATGACCACTTGCCTCTCCCAGGTCCACTGGGCTTGGATCAACCCCATGTTACCTCACAGGTAGAATTGGCAGCTCTCCAGGGTATGCACTGCACGTTCAGCTTCTCCATTTCTGCCCTGAAATACAATCTGGCTGCTTCTGAAGATTGTGAAAGTAATCAATAATAGGTTAAACTGCACATTTTCTCCAGGCACTGGGTCTGCTTACATGTAATAAGTGTTTATGAACTGAGAAAGGCATCCCAAATTTACAGAAATGCTTTGGTAATCCTGAAGCTAGAGGTTTGGGTTTTTTTTTTTGGTGCCTGTATGCTCTGTGATACCAATTTTATTGTGTTTAGGGGATGAATTTTACTCACTAACACAGATTTGGATGGGTTTGCTTTTATCACATTCAAAAACAGGGGGCTAGTGTGTCATTCCCCCCTTCCCTCCCTCTTCTTACACTACTATTTCTTAATGATGCGCTTTTGTCAGTGAAGATGAGTTGGTAAAGACATGAGGATTACACTCAAATTCAGCTGTATTTGTAGTTTAAACATGCGGGAAATGAGATGAGGGGAGGAAGAGCTTATGCTAATCCAGACAAATGGAAGAGCTCATTTTCACATGGTTTATTTGAAGTCACATTAAATTCTGTTTGCAACCAGATGCATCTGCAAAACTGGGTCTGCCAAAATATATATGCTTACCTGTTGTTATACAACTGCTCTGGGGCTTTTAATGAACTGCCATGGGGATGCTTAAATCATGTGCTGCATATGCAAAGCATGATAGAATTTATTAGACAACTAATCCACAAAGCCCATCTTTTAATTCATTCAGGTGGGCAAATGAAGGTAGAAAGACAGAAATGACCAGCTTACAGCCCCAAATCAAACCTGCCCCGAGCTGGAATGCCAGTTCGGGAATCCTGCATTACCCTCCCAAGCCCTAACTCCTCTTAGGGCTATGGTGAGCCTGTACCTTGGTGCCCCAAATGAGTGACTAAGCAGTGTGTCTCCCCGCTCCAAAGGAGGGGCTACTTTACAGAGGAAAACAATGCTTCCTGGGCAGCTAATTAATCACTCCTCTCATCTCTGAAAGGCAGTGTTGGCCCTTCTTCACACCACTCAAAATCTGCTCACGTGTCACTTTGGCTTGGCTATTTCTGGGAGATGGTGCTGGCTCTCTATGCCAACTGCTCCATCAGCCTTAGTCATAGCTCATTCCAGGGGAATGGGACAGCTGGTCTTGGAGACATCAAGGAGACAGAAGACACAGAGCCCCTCCACCCTGAGCCGAAAGTTTGACTTTTCTAGCGGTGAGGCTGGCCAGAGCAATGTTTCTGCAAGTGGAATCGACTGGTTTAAGCTAATTCCATCCTTCATGCACAAGGTAAGAGAAAACAGATAGAACAGAGGTACTAGAAGGAACTACCATGCCAGGGTTTGGTGGGGTGTCCCTCTTTAAATGGTGAGCTGCTTCCAGTCAGACTCCACAGACGCTGCCCAGATCTACAGAAAGAAGACACACCCTCCCTGTATCAACTTTTCCAGCTGGACTAATGAGCACTTCTGTGAAGAATCAGAGAGGGCAGCTCACCAGCTTGCTCATGGGTGGTTTCCACCACTCCTTGGAAAGCCACCGTAGCACAAGACACCAAAGTGACACTATGCATATGTCCCTCGTGCAGCCATTCTAACTGTGCCTGCCAAGTCCTTTTTCTGAACAGGAAGTGTATCACCCTCTCCATCAAGATGTGTGTTAAACTGATTGTTTCCCTAAGAAATAGAGACACATTTGGGATTTTTTGGAAGCTTTTTATCCACTTTTGTTTCTATTCCTCCCCCTTACTCCTTTAAAACAGGCCTGCTGGCCTACATTTGCAATGCTGAAGAAGGTGTTACGACATTTCCAATGTTCAATATTTTTGTTGAAACCATCTTGAGAAAATAATTTTTAATTAAACACATTTACTATTTCTCATCTCTGTGTGATCTGTCTGATTTCCTAACTCCTCAAAATGACAAAAAACATTTGTCTCTTCAGAGATGCTGGCCCAAAGCCCATCACACCCACAGGCTGTAGTTTTATGATATGAAATGTTTGCCTAATTCTACATACCATGGAATTATAACCTTAGTTTAAGGAAGAAAAAAAAATCTGTTACATAAGAAATCCCACCAGAACATGGCATTAAAGGAAAAATTCCAATCTAGGCAACTCAGAGGAGTGGACATGTATTTACTCTCTGAGATTACCTCTTAGCAAGTGCTAAGATACCACAGCGAGAGGTGCTGTTATAAAAAGAAAACACAGATTGCTGGCGCTAAAGCTCAACCTCTCCAGAGAATACCAGAAAATACCTCTGCTTCTGCTTTCTAGCACTTGCTTTTAGCAGGTACCCTGCACAGCATGGGGGCAAAAAAAAATCCCCAAAGCCTCACAGTACCTTATTTTGCAAGATGCAAAATGTTTCAAGTACATGTTAAATGACCCCAGCTCTTGATTTCAGTGAAAGCTAAAAGTGCTTTGCTATGCCACCAGGCAAGGCAAGAGAAGGAGGAGGATGTGCTCAGTACTTTCATCAAGAAGCTCTACACATGCCAGCTTTCTTCTCCTACGGATGGGATGAGACACAGGCAGTATTTCTTGGTGAGTTGTGTGTATTTCTGCAAATCACTTTCATCACGTTGCAGCAATTCCAACAGATAACATGACATTTTTCTCCCCTTTTGCATGACACCTTTTTCCCCTTTCTTTTCTAAATCACTCATTTGTGTCTTGTAGGTTCAGGAATATAATCATCGCCCAGTCACACGGCTCAGTACAACATTATGTTTCTTACATCTAATCTAATAATGCTCAAACACTTCTTGGTATCAACTTTGTATTTCCTGATACCACAAACTGCTCACAAACAATAGATGAACTGTTTCTGTAGCTTGCCTTTCCCCCAAAATTGATGTAGCAACTTCATTTTAAATACATCAGTATTTCCCAAACTTGCATTTCCCAGGGTTGTCACATTCTGCTTCTCAGCAGGCCCTGACATGCTCCTGCCTTGATGATGCTGAGCAGTGCAAGGGCCGGTCTCCTACTGCACATCTCCCACCCCTGGGGAGTCGCAGGCCAGGTGCTCCTCTGCCTGTGCCACCAGCAGAGCCTGACCCAAGGGCAACGTCCAACTCCTGCCCAGGAATGTTCCACGAGAGCTGGGCGTCTGCAACTGCTGTTCTCCAGGAAGGCACAGGGCCCTATTTGTGCTGTTCCCCTTTGCATGGGATAAATAAATGTTTACTGAGGGTGAGAAAGAGCACAGGATTGAACTTGCCTCTGCACAGCCATGGTTACGGGTGGTGAGCTTGTGCACGGGGAGGCGGGCCCTGGGATGTGCTCAAGAGAAAGGGCATGGAGAGCAGCCCATCCCCTCTCCCCAGGGGAATGCTGTGACCAAACTGGCCCTGGGCTGCCTATGATCTCTTCTCTCTTCCAGCTGGTGCTTAGCAATGCCGTGGAAAGGTGAACAGCTCCTCCAGGAGAAGCATGAGTGCCCCAAGTTCCATCTCTCTGTGCGTTACAGCCTGTGGAGGTGAGAGACAGCAGCCTAAGTTGTCTTGAGCAGGGAGCAGCCTTTTGTCCCCTGTATGGTGAGCTGGCTGCTGACATCTAACACCAAAATACTTCAAAAATACCAAAGGGAGGAAAACACAAGAATGTAAAGCGTCAATCTCCAGGTGACAGTAAAGACTTGCACATTTTTAAGAGAGAAGTGGCTCCTGGTGCTCTGCCCTGAGATGGACGTGCTTAAGGGACAACCTATCCTCAATGTTTTCTTTGGGCTGCTTGCAAGCTTCCGTGTTGGCTTGCTGACTCCTTTGGCACCCTGCAGCTCCAGCACAGGTCACCAAGTCATCCCGGGCACTACCCTGCCTGGAGCTGGGGCCTTCTTAAATGTTACTGAGCACAGCTGCCACTCAGAGAGGATCCTAAAGTAGAGAAGAGCAGCTGACCACACAGTGACGAGCACTGGTCATGAATCCTGAGTCCATGGGGGTGGCAGCCAGCACAGACAGGATGCTGCCTGGCTTTGGCCCACTTGTGCTGCCTGTTTTCCAGCCTGCGGTGAGCACAGCTGTGAGTGGGTGGCCCTGCCAGCAGCACCAGCAAGGCATTACACAGATAGAACCCCTGAGCCGTGCAATAGGATGTACCCTGCTGAAGGAGGAGACATCACTGTCTCAGGACTTTCTACCTTAGCCAGACAGTCGGTGGCTGCTTGGCCAGCAAGAAGCCAGGAGGGTGCTGCTTTCTGGAAGAAGGGGAAGCCCAAGCATGCAGCCAGCCTGGGGTGAAGACCTGCCCCTGGCAAAGGTGTGCAGGCTAATGAGAAGCAGGTCCAATTTAGCAGGTCTGGTGTCTGCCACCGAGTGTGCACTGCAAGAGCAGGCACCTGTGTTCTGCCTTATGCAGCAGCTGGCCCGAGGGCTCCTCTCTGCTGAGCTGTGGCTGGTGCTCCTCTTTGCTCGTGCATGGCTCCCTTCACAAACCCTACCAAGAACATCCACAGCTTATGCAGCAGGTAACCAACAAATTCCTGAGGACATGTCGATCAGCTTTTAGAAATGGCAGCAACTTCTTTCACTTGTTTCTTTTATCTTCTTGAGTAGCTGAAACAAATTAGCTATGCTGCTGCCTTAAGTCACTGATGATTAACTTCAAGAGAGTCCATATTTTTGTCATCTGAGGTTTGCAGGCAAGAGTAGTATTGCTAGTTAGATCAACCGGTACAATTTGAAAAGTAGCCAAATTTTGGGACATATGGTTTCTTTTTTAGGTCTGGAGTGGAAGGAGCAGAACTAATACATTTCTTTGCAATACAAATGAATCAAAGCAGTTTCATCTCTTGTTTTGACAAAACTTCATTATTTTTTGCACCTGATTTTCACATCAAATAAATATCAGAAAAAAACCCAACCCACAATGCTTTCATTTTTCATTAGAAATTGAATAAACATAGTCAAAAGAAACATACACAACCACAACTCATTTTGCAATGAATATTATGTACTTGTGACAATAAAGTTCGTGTTCCAGACTGAAATCAGTTAATGGAAACTCCTTGTTCAAAGAACATGCACTCATAGCCATATTAAAACCTACTGAATTATTAAAATCTATTGGACTATTCAAATCAGAAGTGATATGTCAATAAGATCCAAATGACCTTTGAATGGCTCCCTTTTAAAAGCAAAAGAAAACCTGGGGCTGTCACAGTGAAGTTCCCCCTTTCCTAGCTCAATTACCAATAATGATTGCAAACACTCAACTCCTTTGCAGACTCTTCTTCATTGGCTTTTGCAAGGAGCAAAGCAAAAGTGACCAAGAATACTAACTCTACATCCTAAAAGTTCAAAAGATGTGTTACCAGGTACTCCAGATTGAATTGTAAGGGCTCCAAGCAGCTCTGGAAGAGGGATTAGAAATGCAATTGATTCTCACCCACTGCTGTAAATTCATTGTTTCTCTCCTGTCAGTCACTGTCAGAGGTAGTGTAGGAGAATGACTGAGAAGCAGATGGCTCCATCTAATAAATTTTGCAGGCTCATTTTTAAACAAGTGAGGCAGTCAGCGCTGACAGTGCTTCACAAAAACCCCTCTGCCTGTCCCAATGTCAGCAGCAGCACTGAAAATGGGCTGCATGTCCCCGCTGGTTAGTAGGCTGGTCCTGCCAGGACTGGCAATAGCCTGTTTCTCAGTTCCCACAGCGGTGGCACAAGTTTCTGTCTCGCTAGCAGACGTCTGCTGGGGGTGGGGAGCTGAGTAGAAACCTGCTGGATGGAAAGAAGTAAGAATATATTCTTATATAAGGAAGATGTTTTTTACAATGATGGTGGTGAAACACTGGAACAGGTTGCCCAGAGAGGTGGTAGATAGCCCATCCCTGGAAACATTTAAGGCCAGGTTATACCAGGCTCTGAGCAACCTGATTTGAAAGTGTCCTTGTTCATTGAAGGGGGGCTGGACTAGATGACTTTTAAAGGTCTCTTCCAACCCAGACTATTCTATAATTCTATGATGCTATGGTTCTATGAATCTTCAAAGCATCAGCTTGCACCTATTTTGATACTCATTAATACAATGGTGTGTAGGCTTGTCAAGGAGTAAGCAAGGAGGACTGACTGGTAGATGGTGCTGGTGGTGGTTTTGCTATTCTCAGTGGGACTCTTTTTCACTTCCTCACATCTCCAGCAGCTATTCTCAGCACTAGGTCAACTTAGCCCAAGCTAAATGCTGAATATGCCTCCAGTAGCTTTTCCAAGCAATGGTACTTTAGCATGTGTATACACTCACGCTTATTATCTGTGTAGGCAAGAATATTAGGCAGGCCCTCTTTGCAGCTGTGCCAAGCACCTTTTCTCCGAGGAGAGTGCAGCAAATCAATTCCTGTTGTCAGTAGAATCCAGGGGGGGAAAAAAATTGGTCTTCATGGATTCCTGTAAGTGAAATATTTAACATATTCTGAAGCCATAAGTTAGTTTTCTCACATTTCTCCCATTTTGCGAAGAAAGTAGTAGTGCATGCATATTCATGAGTATATGAAATTGATGGGGAATAATTATGCTATTCCGGGTAGTAGTAAAAATGGTTACATTTTAGTCACTTTTAGCCTGAGAACCTCTGTGGAAATAGTCACTCAAATGTTTAGAAAAGAGATTCCTAAAGAATAGAGGATTCCTGAAGTTTCTGTGTATTACAACAGTCTCCCCTTTAAGAAGGTCAGCAGAAAGTGGATTCAGTTGTCTATGTATGCTTTATTTTATATAGAATCTAGAATTTACTCTCAATATTATAGATAGTATGTTTAATTATATAATGCATCTTACATACATATAATAGCTTGTATTTTTCTGATAAAACTTGCAGTGAAGCAGGTAAGTGATTATTACATTTGTTTTGCCCCAGGTCATAAAGTCCCAAGCAGTTCTGTGTTTTGGGCTACTGCAGATATGTGTTGCAGTACACTTGCCAGTATAACAGAGCAGTTGTCTTGCAGGACTTCACAGTTAGTTATTCATGGGTAGAAGGAAACATTTCAAAGAACTGCTAACAGAGGAAACTGATGCAGAGAAAAATGACTTCAAGATTTCCTCTTCAGTTCACGTTGCAATTATATGAAATTTTTTTTTATATATTTAAGCAATAGCTTCCTGACTAAATCTAAAATTTTCTTGGTTTGGTCTCTGTGTATGTTCTTGTATAAAAGCAAATCATTTGGCTGAACATTCTTAAAAAGCTATTTTTGGTATGTACAACCAACCACAACTTGCAAATCTTACATATCAAAATGCACCTCAGCATTTCAAACATCATTTGAATACCATCAAACATATAATCACTTCCAGGTTGCAGAATGCTCTCATGCAATGCTAAAGGCTTTAAACAGAGAAACTTTGCTGTGAAAAACATGGGTATTGGACGCCTGATCAAAAAGCTCTCTGCTCAAAGACAAAAAGTCCAGTTCACTGGCAGACAAAGCAATACTCTTGACACAAATACGGCATCTCTCGTTTGCTTAGAGAAGCCTAGACTGGTGTCAGATGTAATGGCTATAGACATAATTAATGCAAATTATGCCCTGCTGTCAGAAGACAGGGTTTCTAGACCACGTGTTCATTGTTGACCTCTGCTTCTTCATGCTGTACCTATTCGGGGAAATATCAAGTATCTATTAAAAATGTCCTTTATGCCATGTCATTTATTTCTGAGTGCTCCTGTTAAAGATCAAAGGCAGATTATACCTCCCACCTTCAAATAGGGATGAAATAGATGGCAATTTTGGGACATGGAAAGGGAAGAGACAGAAATCACCTTTCTCAGACTTCATTTTTTGGAACCACTATTATAGTGTCACAGAGGTTGTTTCGTGATAGATGCCTCTATTGATAACTGACTGCTCATGCACTCTTTCCTCACACTGAGGAAGAGAATCTATAACTTCAATGACCAAAAGTGCCTAATAGATCCTACATGCCCCAGCTCTCTGGAGTTACAGGTAAAAGCCCTTTCTTACATAAGTCTTCTTTCCTAACTAAAAATATTTCACCACAGATATGAAAATAATGTTTAATCAAAATAATAATTTTAATAAAATATGAGTGGGGTTCAAACCATTCTGTGTTCTCCTATAATATGTAAAAAATGCCTCAGTTTTTGTGGAGAGACAAATAAGATATGCTACTGTATAATCTGCTTTCTTTCAATACACATCTTATGGACTAAGAGTGCACTTCATTACTGGTTATGGAACAAACCTCTGGGAACTGGAACATTTCTAGCCTTACCTCAAGCAGAAGGTACAGTGGTTTTCATGTTTCTTTTGTGTATTTTTCCTACAGCAGGTATTTGGTCTGTGAAAATAGGGCAAAGTATGAAAGCAGGCATGTGGGCCTTCTTCCAGATTCAAGAAATTTGGTCTATTATTATGATTTCAGCACATGTAGAATATTCAGTTATGCTCACAAAAATCCAGATACTCAATCCTGGCTCCAGGAGAAATATGCTTCAAGATCCTGATCCAATTTATGGATGTGGGCAATTTTATCCTTGCAGGTGATTCTATTGAAATAAGGGAAAGTTCTCTTCTGATGCAGTTTCTAGCAGCTGGAGATGTGCTTTTTTGGATTTGGGCCCTTGAATATTATTTGAAACATGTTGTGATGCATTGACTTGTGGTGGGTAACACGTTACTCTGCGTGGACTCCCACTGACTTCAAGGAGTCTGCTCACAGTGCCAGGACCCACTCAGAAGTCAAAACCTGACCTCAGGCACGACATATATTAACCCAGCAAAAATTCATTTTGAGCTCTGCTTGGGGAAAGCCCTGTGCACCTCTGTGGGTGACAGCCATCAGTGTGTTTAGCACTGCTTTCTAGCTATCCTTGGTGCAGGAGAGAGAAAATTCATCAACTCTTCCTCTGAGGCTACAGGAATCACCAAGAGCTCTGGCACAGCATTTCTCACAAGTAGCTTATGTGCGCTGCTCCACCCTCTCAGGGCTGCAGACTTTGGGGTTCCTATCAGTGTGTCATCCTGCCCTTTTATGAGCTTTTGTGAAGTTATTTCTGTGCTTTCAGTGCATTTTGGGCTCTGGAATGAGATGCCAAGGACGGCAGGATGAACCTTCTAGCACAAATAAGATCCTCACAGCTAAATTTAGGGGAAACTCCACAATACCCTATTGATTTTTTTTCTTCTCAGTACATAATAAAATTTCACTTCACTCTAGAAGCATAACAAAATGATAGGATTACATGTCCCATTTACCAGGATGTCATTCCTAAATATCAAAGGCCTGCTTTTAAAAGAACGCGGGCTCCCCTCGACCATTTTGTCCAAAGAGGGTATATGCACAAAAACAGGGAAGAATTTCTGTAAGAAATTTCAGTGAAATACTAGTGGTTATGTGGCTGGTTCACTGCAGAACTTTAAACACTAAACAATGATGTTGTGTTTACAAATGCAGGGACTTCATCCTACTGAGTTATTTGTCAACTTCTACCAAAGTATAGACAGGTATTTTCCACATCAGACACTTTCACAGTGAAATCACGTGATTTTTCAAAACAAGGATAGCAGAAACCAATCAAAATCTTTCTTTTGGTGAGGGAGGAGAGAAAAAAGAGCATGAGAATAAGACCCTCTTATCGCATCTTACTCATCTTGGTGAGAAATAAAGGAGCGCAGTCCCATGCCTAAGACTGAGTTATAAATAATTGTCACTTTTGGCCTCGAGTGAAACAGACCATATGTCTACACTGCAGCCACCGCAGGTTGCATGAGTAAACCCCAGTTTGGCTTGAGCTCTCTCCCAGGCCTGACTTGGCAGCAGGGACATCAGTGCAAATCCACCTCTCCAATCAGCCAGCTCCTTTGGCAGCATCACTGCGGCACCTATGGTCTGAGCAGTGCCCAAGCCAGCTCACAGCTTTGTCTCTCTGATCCCCAACAAGGTGAGGAAACAGTGAAAACAGGAAAAAAAAAAAGAGGGGGCAGGGGAAAGGAACAGTGAAAGTTACAAAAGTCAGTATTCTCCAGAACAAGTCATGACAGCTGCTCTGCATTAACCATTGAGCCACAGTTCAGGAGCACAACTCCCTTTGCTTCTCAGGGATCTCAGTCCATTGGTACCATCAGCCTTCCCTGCTTCGTTTCTCCCTTCAAGCATGGCAGATCTGGCTGCCCCTGTGCTGCCCTCCTGCTGATGCAGTGCAGATCAGATGAAACCTGAGAGGGAGGGCAAAGACAGTGATTGCAACCAGGAACTCACAAGGGAGGAGTAAGGTTCTGGATGACTCACAGTGGGGTTTCAGCACTCACCAGGAAATGTGGCCACTGATTACTATGCTTTCATTTGCAGTCTGAGGTGTAGGAGGCATGGACCTCAATATGCATGAGCAAATGGCAGTTTCTGAAGGCTGAACCACTACAGCTTTAGCATAGTATCCCTCTGTGTTTCATTCCATGGGGAGGATCCTCTCATTAAGGAGATAGATACCAGTGGCAGAAAATACCAGTGGCAGAATAGCCTGGTGTCACTTTTGGTACCCCCCCCCTTTATCAGTTCCATCCAACTCCTCACTCTCTTGCCCATTGATCTCTGGGAGACTCCACACTGCATTTCTGTTGTTTGCCGGCCAAAGGAATATATCCATGGAGTAAGTCAGTCTGTCTGGCAGGTGGGTGCAGTAACTCCTGCACACTGAACAAAGTAAACACAGCAGAGTATCTCACAGCTATGCCATACAGTTACAGGCACAACCAGATAAACGTTAGGCTTACTCCAGCACAGGATTATGGTGCGGTTTGTCACAACAAAGCCAAATGAGATCCTTGTTACCTCCCTCATTCGCATGGCACACACAGTTCCTGGCTTTGGTGTACGCATAATTACTGAGAAGTGATTCAGGTGAAGTTTAGATCCTGCACTATGCGTTTTTCTCCCCCCTCCCCTCAAGTCAGGGAAGTAAATATAGAAATAACTTCACAAGAAAATTTGAGTATTATGTTTCTATAAAAGAATTTCAAGAAAGTAGCAGGTGACTAATATTACTGATGTAACATGAAGATAATAGGTGAATTTCAGCAGTAAATCACAATCATGGTACCTATGCCTTAGGGTATTAAGACGTGATACAGACTTGAGAGCTTTAGAGACCTCTGATCTGTGTTCCATTACAGGGACACCAAAGCAGTGTCTCACGAAAACAAGGGGGGAAAATGAAATAACACTGGAGTTTCAAAAAAGTTCCTGCATTCTGTCACCAAAAAAAAAAAAAAAAAAGATATAGATATAGATATATAGATATATATGTTCTTATATTTATTTCTTGTGGTNAAAACAAACAAACAAAAAGAGATATGTTCATATTATATTATTTCTTGTGGAATCATGAGCCTTCAGCTTGAGATCTTGACAGAGAGCTACTGTGCTAAAATCCATACTGAAAATTTTGTTTCCATGGTCTCTTTAAAAAATTATTATTACTATTAGTATTTTTTTTTTTTAAGGAGAGCTTTAAACAAAGGAAAAAAATTCTGGAAGTAGCCACAGGTGAAGCAACACGTTACTTTCTAGGACACCAGTCCAACTGGTTCCAACTGGATTTAAGGAAAAACAAATCATCATGGGGAAAATTAGGCATTAGAGCAGGTTACCCGGGGTTGTTGTGCAATCTCCATCCTTGGAGATTTTCAAGACACAACTGGATAAAACACTGAGCACCCTGGTCTGATTTCAGAGCTGACCCTGCTTTGAGCAGGAAGCGGGACCTAAAACATTTGGGTCAAAAGGCACCTCAGGATGTCTCTATGACCCAAATGTTTTATGTTCAGCTGAGTAGCAGGAGATCATTCTGCTTTGTGGTGAAGCATTTTTTTAACATGTAGAATGGGGGTTTTCCTTTCTTATTAGGGAAAATAAAGCCTTCTGAATATTTACATGAAAATGGAAGGTGTAGGAGTGGCAGCTGCACACATCTGAGCCTTCTGGCTAGGGTGGGGGCTCAAAAGGTGGGAGACCCAGCTTCACATCTCTGCTGCATGACTCAGAGTAGAAGTTTGCCCCCTGCACCACTCCAGATGGGTTGCACATGTCACACCATTTGGATCCGTGTTTGCCTCAGCTTGCTCGTAGGCGTCCTTGATATGTTTGTGGTCACCATTATGTTTTTGGCTCAGCAAGGCAGCATGGTTTGGGGATTAAGTCCTGAGCCCTCTGGAATCCAGCAGTGGTCAAAGGTGGTACAGTACCTGCTGTGGCTTGGCCCAGCCTCAGACTGCTCTAAGTTGTTTCTGGCCCCTCTTTGTTCACAGAGCAGCTCTCTGAGACTCTACAATAGCCCAAGAAAGGTCATGTTGCTGATTTTCTCCTCAGCACATGCCTGTCACGGCCTGGTTCTGCAAGGTAAGTATGGGATAACAAATGCCAGCACCCAGATCCTAGACCAGTCTCCTTTGTCACCTTACAGACAGTACACAGAGATTGCAAAGGAGCCCTAGGGGGAGAGCAGTGTTTCCAGCATCTCTGAGAGCCCATTCAGTGCCCTCAGAGGCTGGCTATGTTGCACAGAGCCAAAAGTTCCCAATGGCTAATCCTGCCCCTAAAACCGTCTCCTTCTGTGCCCTCAAGCACACAATTTCACCTCTCTGTTGCAATTTTTTCATCTGTAAAATTGGGATAATGACATTTTGCTAACTCACAGGACTGCTGTGAACTTTAATTAAGGTAGGTTTTGTAAAATGCTTTAATGAGGGAAAGCACTAAGAACAAGTAGATTATTTAGTTAAGCTGGCTGATGTAGTGCTGCCAGACTTGCCTGAATAACTCAGGATCTGTACGTACACACCGGAGATTGCTATTCTGTACACCTTGAAAGATAAGCATTGCAGGGCTTGAGTCTTGGGCAGGCAGAACCCATTTTGGGAGTGCCTCTTCCTAAGAAGACTGGTGTGCAGCACTTACCGAGAGTGACAGAATGGGTCAGGTTGGAAGGGACCACAGGGGGTCATCTGGTCCAACCTCCCTGCTCCAGCAGGGTCATCCTAGAACACATGGCACAGGACTGTTCAGATGGTTTTTGAATATCTTCAGTAAGGGGCACTCCACAGCCTCTCTGGAGAATCTGTTCCAGTGCTCAGTCACCCACACACAAAAGAGGTTCCTCATGTTCAGGTGGAACCACCTCTGTTCCAGTTTCCGCCTGTTAGCTCTTCTATTGCTCAGCACCATTGAGAAGAGCCTGGATCCATCCCCATTACACCCTCCCTTTAGATAATTAGAGACACTGATGAAATCACCTCTTACATTCACTTCCCACCTTCTTTTTCTTTATTTTGCAGACAGCAAACAATTTTGATTTACCAAGATCCACCTTAAAATGGAGTAAAAATCCAGATGGTAGGATATTTTGTGATACCACGGACTGAATGCATAATATCCTTTCTAATCCCCTCTTTCTGTGTATAGGGAAAGCCACAGGTTTATACAGATTACAGGTAGGAAACCACAGAATTTCTGTACTGCAGTGGCAGGTATTATAAGGTGACAGCATTGCATCCAAATGCCTTTCCCTTAGTGTGTGAACAGGAGTTTTGTGATGGAGTTGCTCTGTTTTGATGCCACCACGCAGCCACAGACCCTCCTCTGCCATGGGGTATAACTTGCACAAGGTGGCTGAGGCAGAGTTTCTTGCAGGGAAGCAGAGAGCAGGAGTCAGGCAGTCAAAGGGACAGTGTGGGGACATTGTGCCTCTCTGTGGGGATCTTTCACTGTCCTTCTTCTACACCTGTAGAGGTAGGTGTCACCACTGCCTTGCCCAAGGAACGTGGCCCTGCTCTGCTCCCTCTCTGCTCACATGCTGCCTGGTTGCATCCCAGTCTCTCCAGTCGGTTCATCTGGAGCAGTGGTGAGGTCTGGGACTCCATATTCTTCTCTGAGGAAGATTTAATCTGTCTGGCTCTTAATACCACCCTGTTGCTCTTTGATCAAAGATTATTTAAGCTATTATTGAAATATTGTGCTCAGACTTCTATTATGGCCGGTATTCACAGAAACAATGCTCCTCATTAGCTGAGCAAATAATGTCGAGCTGTTTGTTTTAGAATTCCACATATTCACTTTATGTTACTTTCACACTGCTGGTCACGAACAATGACACTTGTCTGGGGCTACAAATAATTACTGGGAATCATATTTCGATGACATTTCCAGCAAGCCTCTACAGTGAAAACTCATTTGCAGCATTTCCAGTTCCTAGGCATTTCTTTAGGAATCAGACATCTGATTGGCTTTGGGGCTTTGAATTCTGATGAGTGCCAGACTTCCTCACTGAGTTTCCATTCTTCACATTTTAACCATGCTTGCAAAATGTCAAACATCTAGTTTGTCTTTTGTCAGATATGGAAGATTATTGTCTGTAATGATCAGCAGCCGCTAACCTAGCTGAATCCATGCTGTTTGTTTGCTAGTTCTACTATGGACACCTTGGCTCCCAGGTATTCTCAAGCTTGAGCATTAGCACAATACCTTTTTTATTGCAAGATTGTTTAGAGTAGCAGATACAGAGTTCGGAGCAGTGACCACAGACCAAGACTAAGTGTTTGATGTTGCTGCTCAGTTTAGATACCTGACATGGCATTAATGGACATGTATTTTCAAAGCAGAGTTGTTTAGTCCAACCTGAAAAATCAAGCTGCTGATGTAAGCTATAGGTCAGGCTTAAGAAATTAGTAGATGCTATTGACAAGCCTGGAACTTTGCCAAAAAAAGGTCCTGTCAAGGTTTTGGTTTGTTTTGTTTGTTTCAATTTGGTTTGTTTTTTTCAAGTGCTCCTGAGAATCATAGAATCATCATAAAATAATAGGAGGGTTTAGGTTGGAAGGGACCTTAAAGATCATCTAGATCAATCCCCCTGCCATGGCAGGGACACCTTCCACTACAACAGGTGGTGGCCCAAAGCCCCATCCAAGCTGGCCTTGAACACCTTCAGGGATGGGACACCCTGCTCCCTTTTTTTGTTTGTTTGTCTTTAATAAAGATTTCAGAAAGTTGTTTCCAAGCTATATTTTGGAACAATAAGTGCACTTCAACTGCTGCCCTACTTAACAGAGAGAATTTGCATTGCTGAGATTCATTGTGCATTTGAAAACTGTTGTATGGCAAGTCTAATAATCCAAATTATTGTTTGCTAATCCAATTAGGCATTTTAATTAAACTGTGCAAAGTTCAGTGCTGCTGTTAGGTTTTATAGCTGCCTCTTGGTTAATTTTATTTTATAATTTTTAGGTGTTATCAGATGACACAGCTCTAGCTCAGAGAAACAAAGGTGAGGTGTCTGCATATTGGCATACTGAGTGGGTAGCTCTCAAACACTCCCGTCACTCTTTCCTGAACAGTCAAGTCAGATAAAATTGCAGATCCTATCATTAGCAAAGGCGTCCAGTCCATTTCTCTGCCACTGGCTCACTCCTGGCTGTATATTTACTTCTGTTTCCTTCTGACCGTCGCCTAAACTTCAAATCTGCTCAGAATACTCTTATGGCATCTGGGCCCAAACTGATGTGAAGGATTTGTTACATAAACTAGCAAAGCCCAGAAATAGACTGAGGGAGTGCACATGAACTCTGTTAATTCCACCTAAAAAAGGCAAACTGGAGTTGCTTTGTACTTGACAAAAGAGCCCTGCTATTCAAGCACACCCTTCACTCCACAATAATGTCTCGTTACATCTATTCTCATTCTCCTGGGACAGAAAGGAGAAGGAAAACCCCTCTATGGCCAGATACGGGACCCCATTCCCTTCATACGAGAGTGAGTGACCCACACAACACTCTCTTCTTCCTAAGCAGGGCTGGAGGGAGGCAGAGAACCAACCTTCCCAAGTGGAGAGGTCTGATGAGCTGTTACATCCCAGTGTGCTGCTTTCAGGGCCAGCATGGGCTTTGAGCCAGCAACCAGCTCTGCTCCAAGAGTTCAATCTTTCCTTTTCCCTCGGCACAAATCGTAATGATTCTGAACCAACGAAAAGTGACTGACCATCCTCTTAGGGGAGCAATATGCCTATGACTACTCCTCCTCTGCTTGTAGATGGGATATTGGATCTTGCCTACCACTGGATGGATGGAAAAAAAAGCAGTACAACTCACTACAAGCATAGGAGTAGGACAGGCACTCACCTTTCCTGACACTTCTCAGGAGGAAGACTAGCAGAGCTTTAACTCTCCTCCATGTTTCTACAACAACACCAGTTTGACAAGAGAAAGAATAGAATAGCAGCCCTATATTTCTTTAATTTTATTATATGGAGCTTTACTCTTTTCTTTGCCAAGTTCATATTGTCAGATTAATTGATTTTATTTTTAATTATTTTAAATGTAAATTCCTTTGAGTTCTTTTCATTTTGAATGATCTTATACCTCCAAAAGTCTCCTCCAAATCTGTTTCAGGAAACTAGAAAGGGCCGTTTTCCTGCTGTGATGTGGGATGTTAGAAAACCCTGCTGCCTGATGGCTGAAGAGCCAGGTTCCATGCTGGCAATGGGCTTCTCATCAACTACTGATTGAGATTTGTAAAATTATACATTAGCTGATAGCCACGATCTGTAATTGTGCTATTAACTATGACTGCCAAAGGAGGCAGTAGGAAGATTCCAGCCAGCAGGCCACCATTCCATTCTTGTTAGCATGATCATTAGCTCTGCCCTGCATCAGCATTTAGGATGTGCTTTACCTGGGACTGGACTTCAAGGCCACCAGCAGCCCAGTGACCTGTCTGTCACGATGTATTCCTGCTGTGGAAAGCTTGGTGTCGGTGTAGCACAGCTTGTAGTGTCTGCTTAGTCAGTGGTTTCACTTCGTATTAAAGGTTACTTAACCTCTGGAGTGTGGCTGTCTCCCTGCTCATCCTCTTCCCCCATCTCCAGCAGAAGCAGCCAGGGAGCTCTTCTCACCCATTCTAATTTGTCCTCTGTATCTCAGAGCTGGAGGCACTACCCCTGCACAGCTCCCAGCTCTCCCAGTTGGCTGGGCAGAACTCCAGTTTGGGATTCAGTTTGGGATTGCAGCCAGGTTTATCTTATCTTATCTGCAGAGGTTTTTGCCTGAAACCAGGCCTGAAGGGTTTTCAGTCCTCACAAGTAAGGGGGATTTTTTGTCTGACTTTTTACCAGAGGAGGCTGTACCACTCTGGGTTTCATTCTTTTTAGGTAAACAACTCCCTAGTCTGTGTAGATGTGCCTCCAGGCAGGTATAGATACATTTTAGGAACGGAATAAATACCTCAGCTACACATTTGATCTTGGCAAGCAAGGGAGTTATTTCACCATGCAGGATGAAGATGGCCCTTGTAACATAGGTAGATAAGAGGTAACTTTCCAGAGATACACCTCTGTTCTAACTTATACATGGCAGTGTTCCTTTCTGGACTATCTGAAGCCTCTGAAGTAATTTCTTTCTATTCAATGTGCTTGAAAAATTCATTGTTTTCATCCTCACAAAAAACCAATATTTTTGTGATTGGGCCAGAGAAAATAAAATGCATGCCTAGCTTCTGAGTTTGAGGGAAGGGTGATGAGCACAACAGTCAGAGAGAGCACATGGTGACACTAGGCATGCCTATGCACAGTTCCATTTCTTCTGTTGCTCTTGGAAAATAAAACAGGATTACCTTTCTTCCCATGCCTAAATGGGTGTTTCACAGAAACTGTCTGACTGGCCGAGGGGGCTGGCCACATTCATCCAAAACACCATTTTCTGAGAAGTTGTCTTTGAAAGAACGTGTGCATCAACAAGTAAACACTCTCCATCCCCATGGTTTTGTTTCTTTTTTTTACCTGAGAGGTGAGTCTTCCTCCCACAGTGAAAGAACCCTTGGTAAACTCCTGCTTGGGAGCTCAGCCGCTCCTAATATTAGCTTGTGCCATTATGCAAATGCAGCACTGCTGTTCCCACAGTCTGGGGAGGGACCCAATCCCAGCTTCCCACAGCATCCAACAGCTGCCTACAGCCTGGGCTCTGCCACCATTGAAGATTGCAGCATTTGTCTACACCTCAGTTCTGACTTGGGTTTTGCCAGCTTCTGTCACTGGATGTACTTGTTGCAGCTCTGTGCTTGAGAGTCTCTCTGTGCTCCGGTTTTCAAATCCAATAAAACATTAATTGCTGAGAATACACAACTTCATCTGCTAACATTTAAGAAAGATGGTGAAAGCAAGATTTCAATCACAATGCTTTATCTGAACGCCTACATGTAAACCTAATCCAATAACTTTCTGTTTACCTTTTCTGGATAACTGTATAAATCTGCTCAGCCATTTCAAAAGACATTGAAAAACCAAAAAACCCTGTTGGTTTTTTTTATTTTTGATTTTTTAATTTAATCTCCCAGCAAAGCCTGAGAAGACATTAGAGCTCCTGACAAAAAGTAAGCAGTCCATCTCTCCACAGTCAAGAGCTATTCCAGTAGTGCACTGGAACTCTTCTTCACTCCGGTCAGATAAACTATATTGACTCCATTTCTCCACTAAACAGGGTCCTAGTCTGGAAACAACGGAACTCGAACATTATGGGGTTCCAAGCTGATAGCTGCTGGTGTTTGGCTCGATGGTTCTGGGATAAATTTCGGGCCCTGGCTAAGATGGTAACATGTTGGTATGCCCCTGCGGAGGACCAGGTCCAGAAGAGTAGAAATCTCTTTTCTTCCCAGCTCTCTTCAAAAGGCCCCCTCACCTCCCCGGAGCACAGGAGGGGAGCAGTCAGTACCCCTCACCCTATCACTGATCCTCTTGCATCATACAAGGCAACCTCAATGAACAAATGTTTACAGCCTGGTCTATTCTCCCATTTAATTTTGCTCATCTATGATGGTGAGAATACTTAAATATCCAAACAGAGAGTACTTATGGTTGCCTGCCTGTTAGCACAATTTTTTTTACGCCTGCCTCTAAAACTGTAAACATGGGAATCAAACATCTGTTGTGCTTTCAGCAGGAAAAGGGATTGCAGTGAGGTACAACTACTAACGTTTTCTTTATTTCTGGCTCAGACTTTTTTTTTAATTGCTAAGAGTTTTAACACAATGATCTTATATACAATATGAAAGAACTTACATTTAAATAGGCTTACAATTATTTTCACTGTATCTTAGTAATTTGAACGACACATGCCTTACTCTTTTATGAGCTGCCAGGGTAAAAAAATCCCGTCTAGCCCAGCAAAATTCTCTCAGCATGGCTTCACACCAGTGAGCAGGAAAGGAACACTCCACAAATCTCCAGTCTTCACCTAAAGCTGCCCAGTGACTTTCAGGTCTGCAAGTGGTCCTATTGTCAGGGTGTAAGACAGATATTTTCTGTGCTGCAAATGTTAGAAGAGTTCATACATTCAAACTTGTAAAGGAGTCAGAATCATGCCATTGCTTTTGAAAGAAATCTGCATGCAGTCAACTGAGTTCAGGTGTGGCTGAAGGCATGCCAAGAATTTTGGAGAAAATAACTATGGGGATTATTGTTCTTATGAAAATGATGCTATGTAAATTTATTTGTTCATTTCAAGCAGAACTCTCTGTATCAGTCATGTTTGCTTTTAGAATGACTTGATTTTTAGACAGATTTCTTCTGCGCTGTAACTTGGACTACACTTAAGGGAAACAGAGCTAAATAGAAATAGTTGTTTCCATCTCTTCAGCAATGTGTTATAATATTGCCAAAGTTATCAAAGTTTCTTATGAAAATATAAAAACATTTCTTTATAATTAACTCTTAGGATACATAAAAGGACACTTATGATATTAATAATTTATATTTATTTAAACTTCTCTAGCTCAAGATTTAGTAGCCAGCACTTTGCTGTGTGTTATTATGCAGCCCTGTCTTCTGAGCAGAAGGAGCCCTTCATGTTTGTCTTTTAGAGGAAACATATCTTCCTGTATCACCGACTTTAGAAAGATGAGAAAAATAAATTTCTTTCTCTGCATGTTTGGGATTCACTGTGTTCCCTCCTGATAAATACGCAGGATACAAATTTCTTTCCAGTGATATAAGGAGGATCTTTCTGATCTTTCTGCATACTCCAGCCAGTCTACATGACTTTACTTTTGTTTTTGGGAAGGGGTTTCTGAAAACCTGCCTGAAGTTTTTCCCAGTGACTCCAACAGGTAAATTGCCATAGGCATGGGAATATCTCAAGACAAAGATGATAGGAACCCCTTTTTCTACCTTTCGGCAGCATCACAACCCTTTCTGTGGTCTAAGTGTCTCTCCACCTTACACTGCCATCATCTGACAGAGGATCCAGAGAGACTAAAAATACTGTTAAATGAAAACGTGTTAATGTGACAAAAGAAAGAAAACAGACTCAGAAGAACATTAGAGTGTTCTGATGCCATCACTGCAAGATGACATAGGACAGTGTGTGCACAGCACAGTGCCTGGCAATAAAAACAGGAAAATGCTGGGCAAGAAGGAGACTCTGTTGACAGTATAGGTACATTATTAATATTTGATGGAGGAAGGGAAGGAGAGGAGAAGGACTCAGAATAGATTTCCTTCAGCTGGTGCTGTAGTTCTTATGAAATGAAAATCCCACAAACTCAGTAGGAAAGTAGCATGTCAGGAAACTTAAGTGATCAAGTAGCTGTTAAGTCACAAAATCTCTAATATTTTCCCCTCCAGGTCATATATTATGAAGAGATATTGCTTTCCAATCCTATCATAGATTTTATTTTTTTTTTTACTGGGATAAATTTGCATTTGTGTCTGACAGTCAATCTAGGAAGCTAAAATCCATACACACACAAGAGAGTTCATTTGGAAATAGACGGTGTTGTTTCATCCTATACTCAAGTTATCAGTCAGATATAGACAACATTTTAATTAATATGTATTTTACATCCTAGAATGAGCTGTTTGCTCGTGAAAATGCAGTTTCTAAAAAACAAGACTTACAGAACATTTCTACTTTATGAAACAACTTTGTAATATGTCAACAGTTTGGTTCCACATCCCTCAGGTTTCAGCAAGACCTGTGTTAGATAATGTAAGATTAGACATAAAAATTGCATTTTTTTCAAAAAATTATTCTTATTTAAACTATTGGCACTGATGGTTCAGTCTTTCAGTTTGGATTTTTCCTTCCTGTTTCCTTGTTACTGGTAGACACAGGACAAATAAACTGTCTCAGCAGCCATGTCAGTGGCTTCATCTTTTCCTTTTCTGTTGCTTCTCCGTTTTTGTTTCCTCAGAAATACTTACTTTCACTGACTCATCTCTTCGTTTGTTGACTGGTTTGCCTTAACATGTTCCTCCTCTTGAAGTACAGTGCCCTGGCTGCCTCCTGCCCCTCGTTCTCTCCAACAGTTCAACAGGTGAAGAACTGAAGTCTCCACATGAGGAGGGGATCTCCTTTCTGCCACCAGCATAACATCCAGGCAGTGGAGTACCCAGAGTATCTGACTTACGCATCTTTTAATTACCCAAATCAAATGTGATGCTTGTTCATTATAACCTTCACCTCTGTTTTACTGCTCAGTTGATTTTTAATACATATTGAAGGTTTCCAGCAGTTCTCATAAGTGGTTCGTTGCCCCATCAGACCTATACAAGGTACCATTCAGCGTTGTGGTGTCAGTCAAAGGTATTTTTGTTGCAAATTTTAGACCTTATTAATTCATGCACAGCACAAGAAGCCATGGATATCTATTTTCAGTGGAGATATAATTAAAAGATACATAATTACTGTTAGAAAATATTCCTGGAAAACTTCACGCTTTCAGCATATGATGTTTGCTTATAAGTAATATTGTGAGCAGTCTTCCAGGCTCACCAAAGATTAATTTCAAAGCAGTTCACCAGTGGAAAGATGCCTCAATTTTTCAGCTGAGCATCTGTTATCTTTGCAATTTAACAAAGCATTGAAAACTTTTTTCACTAATGCTTTAAACCTAATCACAAGTTCGAATATAAATAATATTCAAAATTATTTCTATGCATTGAAGTCAGTACAAACCTGATAAAATTCTCACTAAAGGCAGGAACATCTGATTAAGTCATATTGAACCTGCTTATGAGATGGGCGGGAGGCATTGCAAAGTGTTCACTCAGCAAGAAACATTTTCTTTCTGTAGATTTTCTAATGGAAAGGTTTTTGTTCTTACACGTTTATGAACAAACCTCTCTGGATATACAAGAACAGCTCTTTGAGTGAACACATTTATTCTTCAGTGAGCTACTATTGTACTAATTCTGACACAAATATGTATATATGGATATAAAATTCTGTATAGATGGATTAACAGGAACAGCAATAGCTGTCAAAATTCATGCCTACTGTAACACTGATATTCTAAACGGAGAAGTATTTTTTTTTACTTAATGGAGGACTTTTGAAACTCTTTTGGGGTAGAGCATGATAAAGGAAAGTCCTGACTACCTTTGATCATGTGGTACCTTTTGCAGGAATTCATCCACTAGCTCCAGCATTGTGGCCCTATGATTTGCATAACTTTCTGCCTATTCAAAGGCATATTTCCATTACAATTGTATGAGAGAGACTCTTAGTATTTTTCACTGCTGTGAAACAGCTGCTGCATTTCAGTGTTGGTAAAATAGTTCTACACATAATTTTCCTTTTTTTTTTTTAATGACAGTGCTTTGGGATCTCTCTAGCTGAAAGATGGACTAGAAATGCAAATTATCCCTAGCCACATAACTCAAAATTACCTTTGCATTTTATTCTAAATCTGTATCTGGATATATAAAAATCCTGAAAACCAGTAACATTAGACCTGCTCATATAACTGACATGCTTTTGGGGAAAATAAACAGATAGAACTGCCAACTGCTACATGAATGTTGTAATGGAATGAGTGCTAATGCTGAAAAGTATCCCCTTTAATGAGGATTTTAATACAAAAATTTAATTTCATTTATAGGTTTAGAAAACAAGCCCCAGAAAATTAATATCCAAAAGCTTGAGTGAATGTATGTCATAACTCCTCAAGTTTTCCTCCCAGTTTTATTACCACAGACATTTGGGTTTGCACCAATACTTGCTCTTTGAATCTGTTTATGTAAGTTTCCTCCAAGTAATGACTGTAACAAAACATACCCCAGCAGAACCTTGCAAAATATAAGCCTGTTTAAGTTACTCAGTAAAGATAACATTTCTTCAAAAATGCAGAAGAAGAAACTCTAGCTGCATGTAAATTAAATTTAGAACACTCCTTTGCATAGAGTGAAAGTCTGGCAGGCCAGGAAAAATCCATAAATGTGACTGCAGTGACAGAAAGTAAAACAAGAAAGAGGTCTCTGATGTCCAGGCAGCACACGCATGCCCTGTGCAGAAGTCTCTCCACAGAACTGCCGGTGGCTTTGCTCCCCCATCTCCATGACATAGTTGCCTCCATTTCCAAGCTTTCCAAAAGCTTCCAGACAAGATTTGACACAAAACCAAAACGCTGAATGAAAGAGCAAGAATAAAGTGCCTATCAAACTTCTATGTGGTTATTTGGCTACAAGCAGCAACAGGGGTTCCAATGGTTAGAGATTCCCCACCTCGCTGCTGCTGCTACACCAATGTCAGTAAGGATTTTGGTAAATGCTCTCCCATTTACACACTGCTCAGCACCATGGCAAAGCCAAGGGTAAGACTGGTTACTTGCAGGGATTGCTACCAGAGCTTCGATATGGGTTAGAAAAAATGGTTTGCCTAGGTCACCACCTTTCCTGTGGCAGTAATCAAATCATGCCTTCCAGCAGAGACTGGAGTACTCCATGAGAGGTCGATGTTGCAGTGGAAGGCTATTTTGATAAAGATTTAGAGGTAATGCCCTTAACTACAGTACAGATGAGGACCATGGCAGTTTCTGCTTGTGTCTCTCATTGGAAAGCAAGCAAGTAGCAGGCACTCTTGAGGAGGGACTGCAGGACAGGTACCAGCAAACCAAACCCCTTCAGGACCTGTCCATCTGAAAATGGAGAGAGGATGTAGATGGGTGAAACATATACGTACAAATCTGAATATAAATGCTAGTTTAAATACTTCTCAAGGCATCCTCAGTACCACAGTTGCTCAAGGTTTTTGTTTCAGGGCTAAAGATAGCTCTGCTGGTAACATGAGACAAAATAACGGTGGAATTGTTTTACTCCAAGAGAGGCTGGGTACTAAGGAACCAGCTTTATTTCCTCCCACCACCAGCTCCTTCTAAAAGATCCTTTACTGTGAGCATTACCTTGTATTTCTTAACATGAGCCTTAATGGGACCTCAGCATCTCTATGGCAGTTCTGTAAATGCAGGACTGCCTCTAGGGTATGGCCATTGGCCTGTATCAGGTGTGCTGCTAATGTAACTCAAGCAAGCCTACGTTTATGCATTTTAAAATACCACACTTCTGTTTCCATGACAGAAGTTGAAATAGACAAAGGGCTGAATTCTCACAGCTTCAGAATAAAAAAGATTTTTAGCATGGCAAAAGACTTGCTCGGTTTTCTGCCAGTCCAGTCCCAAGTGATGCAAGACCTCTCTTCCACCCCACTCTCCTTTGCACCAGAACTGCTGAAGCTCCCTCAAGAGACAAGACTATTTCTGCTGAATTTCCAACTCTTAAGATAATTTGTGCTGCTTGTGGTATGCAAACGAGCTTTATGGGACTGGGATATCTTCACAGTGTTCAAAGCAGTGAAAGAATACCCAGGTACGCGGTACCATTCAGGATCTGAAAGAAAATTGAAATTCTGCTCCTAATGCAAGGAAAAAAAAATGGAAAAAACCCCCATAATCTGTAATAAGTGTCTGCTTTTGATTGTGAACATTAGCAGGCAGAGATTAGCACCTTTCCACTCTGTTTCTATAAAAGCTCTTTTATGCAGCCATAAAGTGCAGAAGGGCTGCGGGTAGATCTCTGCCAAAGATCATGCAGTTTAGTGACGGTCTTGGCTGATGAGACACTTCAAGACCTGATCCAGGGCATCGGAGGAACATGGAAAAGGATGCAAAAGCAGCAGGCAGTTACCTAATACTATCAAGTCTCAATAAAAAATGACAAGCTGAGACATTTTGGCAGACTTTCTGAATACCTAATAGGACAATGCTTGTGTAAACGGGCCTGGAAGTGAAGTTAAAAGAAATAAATTCACAGCAGAAAAAAACCCCAAACCCACAGTTTAGAAGCAGCAAATTATTTCAGTTCAAAGCTCTTCAGATCACATCTGACCATAGGGTGACAGAATTAGCCTCACTGATTGTTTCTGCAAGACATGAATCACGTCCAGTATTTTACACATAGCAATTCAGCAAAAACGCTCCCACCAGAGCCAAAATACATATTTAACTTTTTGGCAGAACGACCGTGAGAGTATTTGCACCTATGGATTTGCTGTGACAGACAAACAAACCCGTACTCCCTCCTCACAGCTGCAAGAGCGAAAAGCAGTAAAACCCCGGGACGATCGGGAGGGTCTGTTTTTAACACGGGACCAAGCTCTCACTGCGGTCTCCTTAAACCACCAGACCGCGCTGATGGCAAAGGCAAATGCGAGGGCATTCCCACGCACCGGGCAGACGTGTCTGTGCACAAGGGCCGTGGGCGGCGGCGGGAGAGGCGGTGCGGTGCCCTCCTCCTCCTCCTTCAGGCGGGATCCGCCGCTTCGGCCACCTCCAACACAGGCGAGACCCGTCCTTGTGCCTGCGCCCAGTTCTTTTTTTA